>CM062271.1:4652284-5027284 GCA_031216635.1 Dissostichus eleginoides | reverse complement strand
CTTGAAGAAAGTTGATGAAGCTGTCAGGCAGTGGGAGTCTGTCACAGTGTTCATGTCAGGAGACTGAATCCCACCTTAGAAGACAAACACTTTGTTTACTTCCTGCTCTGATATCTAAATAAATCACTGAAACACAGCCTTCACTTGAGCTCAGTTTCCAAACCCAACATGGAGTACACTGAACAGGTTTAATGGATCTTAAAGACACAAGCATGACATAACGAAAGGCACAAATAAGTATTTTTCTCTCCCATTTCTGTGAACACACACTTAATCCACCGTTTGCAAAGACCCACTGGATGCAAACACACTTACTCCTGGTCATATTGCATTATTTTATACATTCAGACCCGCAGGATGTGTCTTGAAGCAGATTTTTTGGAATGGCTGTAGTGGCCAAACTGTGGTACTACAGCTTATTCATTTTGACCCAAAAATACTTTTTTCATTGACTTACATCGGGGAAAGAGACGTCTGTAAATCAGCGTATTATGTTTTTTTAGCTAAATAAACTACCCAGTATGAACACTTTTATAACCCTTAATTCAATCTAGATGTTGTAAAATGCGCTCAAATCTGAATCCAGAGATATTTTCTTTCTCGTTTCGTTTTGACAGACGGAGGTTAGGCTTAAGGGCAAACTTTCTGAATCTACAGTTACTAATAATAATACAATTTATTTATAAAGGCGCTTTACAAGGCTCTCAAGGTCCCTGTACAAGGTACACAAAACAAAAAAACGTTGGACTTCATGCGCCACTGAGCAACTCTCATAGGAATGAATGGGGCTGTATCCAGTTCTCTTTATACATCAATGATTCAGAGACAGACATTTTCCCATTGGCAATGACACAAACCATAATACCCTCAAAACAAATAGTCCAATCCTAAATGCTACTCAACGTAAAGTATACAAAGTTGCATTCTGTCCGCTAAATTATAACATCATAGCGTACCATTTTTACATTTGAATTGTGACTACTGTAGTCGTCGAGTCTTCATGAGGCATTTCGTGTTACAGCATGGTATTTCAAACTGTCCTGGATTTTTAAAAAGTCAAGAGGATGCATCACATCATACTCGTTAGTATACATGTATCTTAAGGTCAAACACACACACACACACACACACACACACACACACACACACACACACACACACACACACACACACACACACACACACACACACACACACACACACACAGAGAGGTTTGTTTAATGTCCCCGGCTAAATTCAGGGTCTTATCCCTCTGGCCGGCGGCTAGCTGCGAGTGAGGGAAGGGGTCTGGATTATTTTGATGGCCAATTACTCTCCCTGTCACAGTCTGAGCATTGCTGGAGGCCACTGGGGAGGAATATCATCTGAGAGTCACACACACACACACACACACACACACACACACACACACACACACACACACACCACACACACACACACACACACACACACACACACACACACACACACTGCTGTGGTTAAGCCATAGAGTAGAATCATAGGGTGGAGGATGTACGGTTAAGAGGGAGAAAATCATTAAAGCTAGCCGGAGGCGATGGCTCCCTATACGTGACTTACATGTACAGCATCAAATTAGAACAAACAATAGATTACTCACAGGACTGCGTGAGGAAAGAGGGGTGAAGTAATAAAGATAGATGTAAAAAAAACTGATATTAAATCAACCAGGTTTTGCTCGAGGTAACGCTCTGCTGCCGAGGAGCTGCATGTTGAAGCTGAATGAGATCAAGACGCTCAAAGTGCCCGGATTAGAGCTTCAATCACTTCAAAAGTGATGGAGAACGAATGCTTCAGCTGAGGAGATCTAGTGGTGTGAGCACCGGCCAGTAAAGGATGCCTCAATGGATGAATTTGATGCATGAAGCTATACAAACGTGGCGGGTAATGCGCACACGTACTGGGGTTTCATTTTGAAAATACTCAATCAGATTTATTAACCACGGCTGGTGCCACCTGATAGGCAAACTGCGGAGTGTGGGGAATACATTTAATTAAAAAACAACGTATACGAACTTTCAAAGCACAAATATTTCTACATGAACAGTCCAGTCTCAAACAGCTAAAATGATTTCACCATTTCCTTGTATATTTATCTACAGATTAGACTCATAACAAACTGCCATGCATCTTTCCCCACTGAAAGATCCCCATACATCTGTTTGTAGATAAACACAAATCAGCTATTATTCACTGGGTTCCTTAGAGATTTGGAATAACAAAAACAAGTCACATTAAGTCCTAGAAATACATTAGTTTGGGCGAATTCACTTATGAGCATAAATGATCCAAATATATACAAATGTTCCCCGCCAGAAGAGATGCCTCTCTGTGCCTTACATATTTAACTATATTTTTTACACACTAACTACATCATGTGTTACAGCGGTTATCCAGCTCCATAGACGATGACCCACCCTCTGCACTCAGAATGTAAGCCTCTTCCTTCGGGCCGGAGGTTAGTCGTCCCAAAGAGTAGAACGAAGCGGCATAAAAACAGTTTTATCCCAGCAGCTATTGCACAAATTAACACATCATAGGAGCGTCACACAGATGCCTATTTATTTATTTAAACATGAATTTTGAATGTCCATGTTTGTACTAGTGTTTTCCTTCTTAAATGCTTTTGAAATATTTTGAGATTTGACGGAGCAGGGTGTTCTTTTTACTAGTCCTTTTATTAGAGATGTGTCTGTGGTTTGTGTTTGTTTTTAGTGTCAGGATGGATCCCTCTGCAAACAAAATCGACCTACTGTACGGGTACAAATAAAGAACCTGGACCTGTGTTCCCACACTGATTGATGGTAATGCTGCCTTCAAATGTGTTCTTGTTTACCGTCACGACAAGAAACCATATTTTTTTCTATTTTAATTCATGTATTTTTGGACATTTTACTTAAAGGTAGGGTAGGTAAGAATGGAGAAACCAGCTCGAGTGCGCTAGAATTTGAAATTACACAACCGGAACAAATCTGCCCCTTCCTTACAGAGCCCCTCCTCCAACACACACAAACGCGCACATGACCAATGAGGGCACGAGATAAGTTTGTGCACAGATGGAAGGCTGACAGGCAGGTAGGCCATCCAGTTATTTTAGCCGGGCCGGCTCAGATGATTGGTCGTGCTTTTTACAGCGCTACGGCTTCCACAGATGACATTTTTTAATGTATTATAAATGTATTTTTATTTATGTATTGTATGTATTTATGCCCTCTCTTACCCTAACTGCTTATGTTTATATAAATACTTGTATTCTATTCTATGCCTTATTTTCCATTCTTAATTTAACCTCTGTGTTTATAGAAATATTTATACTTTTTTTAACTTCTTATTTTCTATATTTTTATTCAATTATTTTCTGTTATTAGACTTCTTATTTATATATAAATATTTGTATTTTGTATTGCAAATTCTTTATTAAACTTATTATGTTATATTAATATCTTTATTATTCCATTTCATCTAATTGTATCTTTTAATTGCCCATTATAACTTTAACTTTGTATGTTTTTAGACACATTTTACTCTATTTTTGTCATCGTTTATTCATTTAATTCTAAAAAAAAAACTGCCACTTCTATGAAACCCAATCAGCATAAAACCAACTAATGATTTTTGGCACTTTACATTTTTTTTTCTAATCTTCCTGACGACAGGAGTTAAATCAAACTGTGTATTTGAAGATAAATGGGCTCCAGGGGGCTTCTGGGTAAATAATCACTCCAGCGGCTGTGTATCTGCGTGATGCATTCAGGCTCCACGGACCCAGTGAGCCTCTCTGTGATGTGTCTGAGTGCATCAAAGGGTCTATCCATAAGGCAGCTGGTATTACATTATCGCCGTGTTTCTGCTCAGAATGCTTTCAGGCCTCCTCGACACGTTTCATCCTGGCTTTGTTCTCAAATCCCTCCTTCAAAGTGCTCTCGGAGGGAGAAGAGCGCAGGGATATCGTCATTTGTCTTCGTTTGACGTAAAGAAAAAACCCCCAAAGAGGCGGAGTAGGAGAAGCTAGAAAACCTCCTCCTCCTAACTTGCTTTGTATTTGTTAATTTGTAAATTCAACATGCATATTTTCTACTTGCTTGTTTATTTCTAGTCTTTTAATTTGTATTGTACAATGCCATATCTTTTTAACAACACAAAATGTTCCCAATCTTATCTTATCTTCTTCCTCAGCAGTTCATTTAATAACCATCCAGAGACGGAGACTTCTCTCTTTTTTTCTTGGCTTTATGGCTTTCCAATAAAGACAGAAGACGGGGGAAGAAGCGACAGCTCATTAACTGTCATGGAGGACAGGCAGCGTGAGTCACACTCTACTGTAGCTGCATATATCTGCTTCTGTGTGTGTGTATGTGTGTGTGTGTGTGTGTGTGTGCCAAATGGCCTGACCCCACACACACTGCTGTACTTCTATACAGTACTTGTAAGGACACTCGATGACATAATGCGTTCCCTAGAGTCTTGTATGAAATGGAGAGGCCTTAATTTAATGCTTTTATAATGATTTTCGAAACGTATCTTATCCTGTGCTGTCCCATAATTCAGAATAATTTGAATACTTCATTTTTTTCAGGAAATAATTGGGCTTTGTGATAGTGGTTCCATTTTAGAATAAGATAACATAAAATATATTTATTTCAATACAAAGAAAAGGAGGTAAAGTAAATGTGTGCAATGCAAAAAATACTAATTCAATAAAGAATACAAATATATTTATAAACGTGTAATAATGTGCAATGCAATATGTAAAAATGAAAACAATAAACCAAATAAAACATTTATAATAATAATTATCATGATATTTATACTTGATAGGATGTTTATTTTCATAAGCAGGTTATGTTTTCAACACTTAAGGTCTGATTTTACATGAGACTTAGTGGAAGGATAAAGGCGGGGCTAATGAACAACCCATTACATGTTGGAGTGAATCTGAAAAACAGAGCAAATACACATTATTTATTCACTTTCCCTAACATAGCAGCCTTTTGCCTTGGCGGAGGTCTGCGCTCTCTAAGTGCACTTATAATTAGTGATGTGTTAGGGCACTTTAATAAAGCCGGTCACCATTGGTTACTGTTGCTACTTCACTTAAGCTCTCTGTGCTAGAACTGCCAATAGAGTGTGCAGTAATGAGTCCTAAAACCCGTAAATGAGTCAGCATTTTAGTACTTCCTGTCCCCTGGTCTGGAGGTCAAATATGTCAGTAAATACCCCACTGGTGAATTAAAAAACAACGGTTACTACCAAGTGTCTAAATGAAACGACTGAACGTCATCACGCCCAACATTAGCCACCTTCAGCTTTGCGGTGGTGACGTGAATTCATGTGACCGTGCTGTAGTTCCTTTATAGCCCAACATTAGCCACCTTTAGCTTAGCGGTGGTGACGTGAAGTCATGTGACCGTGCTGTAGTTCCTTTATAGCCCAACATTAGCCGCCTTTAGCTTAGCGGTGGTGACGTGAAGTCATGTGACCGTGCTGTAGTTCCTTTATAGCCCAACATTAGCCGTCTTTAGCTTAGCGGTGGTCACGTGAAGTCATGTGACCGTGCTGTAGTTCCTTTATAGCCCAACATTAGCCACCTTTAGCTTAGCAGTGGTGACGTGAAGTCATGTGACCGTGTTGTAGTTCCTTTATAGCCCAACATTAGCCACCTTTAGCTTAGCAGTGGTGACGTGAAGTCACATGACCGTGCTGTAGTTCCTTTATAGCTCAACATTAGCCACCTTTAGCTTAGCGGTGGTGACGTGAAGTCATGTGACCGTGCTGTGGTTCCTTTATAGCCCAACATTAGCCAACTTTAGCTTAGCGATGGAGATGTGAAGTCACGTGACCGTGCTGTAGTTCCTTTATAGCCCAACATTAGCCGCCTTTAGCTTAGCGGTGGTGACGTGAAGTCACGTGACTGTGCTGTAGTTCCTTTATAGCCCAACATTAGCCACCTTTAGCTTAGCAGTGGAGACGTGAAGTCAGGTGACTGTGCTGTAGTTCCTTTATAGCCCAACATTAGCCGCCTTTAGCTTAGTGGTGGTGATGTGAAGTCACGTTACTGTGCTGTAGTTCCTTTATAGCCCAACATTAGCCGCCTTTAGCTTAGCGGTGGTGACGTGAAGTCATGTGACCGTGCTGTAGTTCCTTTATAGTCCAACATTAGCCACCTTTAGCTTAGCAGTGGAGACGTGAAGTCACGTGACCGTGCTGTAGTTCCTTTATAGCCCAACATTAGCCACCTTTAGCTTAGCAGTGGTGATGTGAAGTCATGTGACCGTGCTTTAGTTCCTTTATAGCTCAACATTAGCCACCTTTAGCTTAGCGGTGGTGACGTGAAGTCATGTGACCGTGCTGCAGTTCCTTTATAGCCCAACATTAGCTTTTTACTTCATAAATCATAAAGTGGTGTTATTATTTGGAGATGATCCTGCTGAACAAAACGTGAGCTTACTTTTTGCAATAATCAATAACTGGAAAAGCTGTTTTTGAAACAGTTTTTTAAAGGGCAGGCACTTTTAGTAGGTGATTGGATGAACCAACTGTCAATCAAACTATAAGCGAAGCCTCTCATGACATCTATTCCATCAGAAAACGCCTTCAGTCTTTCAAACGCCATTTGGCTGGCCTTGACCTGATTCTCAGTGCAAAAACAACACACACACACCACACACACACACACACACACACCCACACACACACACACACACCACACACACACACACACACACACACACACATACACACACATGAGATCACAGACTGCACACACGCAGTGACAAACACACTTAAACAGTACATACATATAATCCACACACACCTAATGAACAGACACACTGAGGACAAAAACATACAAGAGCAAATGAGTAAACATTCTCAACAAACAAATTAAATGCTTACACACACACTATCACAAATATACAGTAAACTAAAAGACGGGAACACACACACAAACACAGGGAATAGCTAACACACAGACACACTAATACAATTTATGCTTAAGTGTACAGATATGTTTGCCGGTGCTTTCAGGCGTGTCTGGAGCACACACGCATGTTAAACTGAAGGACACGCTCTGTATGCATGGAGCACTCAAAAACACATATTAACACTCATTAACATACACTTGCACGGATACATAATGTCGTCACGCCTCATTGCATCCAACCTTTCTGCAGATGATAACATTTAATATGTTGCACACTGTCCTTGTCCTCTGCATGCATACTAAGTTTGTCCACGCTGGCCACCGTACGGCGAATGAACATCAACTGCCTGGTTGAATCAGTATTTTAACGTAGATTTGGACTTCAATTTCCAAAATATTCACAGAGAACTGACTATATATCATAAAATATAGAGTGTTTATGAATTATTTAGACTATTCTGTGAATGTTCCTGCGAGATAGATTCTACCAGCCCGTAGCATGTGAACTTAAAAGTTAATTTCCCTGAATATACATGCAGATACTCTTTGTATCACACACACACACACAACACACACACACACACACACACACACACACACACACACACACACACACACACACACACACACACACACACACACACACACACACACACACACACACATGCTGAGCAGGCCTGCTGAGGTGCGTCGGCACGAATAAATCCCCCCCGCCCTTCTTCCACTGAACTCCACTTTCATTAAAAACAAGTGACAACAGCAATAAAGCAGGATGAAACAAACGGCTGGCCTCTCAGCAATTCTGCTAACTGCAGCCACTGCAGCTCTAAACACTCCCAGAGCTCCGAGTGTGTGTGTGTGTGTGTGTGTGTGTGTGTGTGTGTGTGTGTGTGTGTGTGTGTGTGTGATTTCTCTGTTTGTCACGCAGAAAAAACACAAGCTTTAGAAATAATTTGTCCTTGCAATCAAAATGTTTTTGTCATTGAAAGGGCTGCATTTTCATCTGTGATGCTTGGGAATGGTTGTATTAGCTTGTTGTGGATATCTGATCATTTCTGAGAGATATTTAGATTAAGAAATCTGAAGAAACATGTCATCTTTTTTGTGCAATTTTTCTTCTTTGCCTTCTTTGCCAATAGGGTTGTCCCATGAGTTTGTTTTATGCCTATACTATTTGATTGGAAACACATTTGGTATACGTCTAAATCACAAGTAACCCAGGAGAAGTTATGTGTATTTTAAAATATATTTGATAATGTAGTTCAGTTTTATGGAACATCATGTTTAGGAGACCATGGCTTCTGGATGTATAAGACTACTTTGGACCACAATAACCACAAAAATACTGGCAAGATGGTTAAATCAAATAAAGAAAAGAGGGTTACCAATGAGGCTGGACAATGGCTTATTGGATAAAGTTCCAGGTAAAGTATATTAAAAGCTGTTTTCTTTCAGCTGTTTGAGTGTTTGTTCATCGTCTTCTGCTCATTTTTCACCTCGGAGCCAAAGGAGAGTGCGTTTGGATGTTATCCAGGGAGTATAAAAGGCCTAAATAGAAATGGTATGAAGATGACAGCCTGATAAACCTGCCAGGGAAGAGTCGGCAATTCTGTTTTAAATGATTCATAGTTTGCTGGGTTTTAAACTGACAGTGGAAGCAGCAAATATGAGCCAATGGGATGTTTGTTTCGGCCTCTGTATCAACACTATCTCATATTAAGTTTTTTAGCAATGATTGGCAACTTAGCTGAGTCTGAATCTAATCACCGCTCCAGGATGAAGCTTTCCGTTCCCATTGGAGCCGTGTATTCCCTCTGGAGGTGTTTAGGATTAAAACAGTAGGTTACGCCAAGTCCACCAAAGGCCATATGCTAGGATGATGTAGCAGGTGCATAAAGACAGCGGGGAGCTTTACTGGTGCCAAGGATTTGGTGAATCGCTAATCCAGCTATGCCCAGTCGGGTTCTGAAAGTTATTATGCCTCTCAATACAGCCAATAAGAAATACGACAGTCTACGTGGTGGTTTTTCAGAAAGACAGCAAGAGAGATTTGTCTTTACAGTTTGAAAAAACTAAATTAAGTCCAACGTCTGTTCATTTCCCTTTGTATTCAACTAGCTTCACAGAAAATGAAGTAGCATCCAGCCAACGTCTCTGCCAACAAAAACACAATATCCATTATAACTGAATCAAAATGCATAAAAACAGACTGATTGCATTGAAATTCCAGTCGTTTTTAAAGAATTTCTAGCATATCAACAGCTTTTTGGTTTACATTCAACAATACAATAGCTTTGCTTTTTATTTAGTTTGCATTATTTAGTTTTCCATAGAGGCAACATACCTTTATAAACTCAGAAAACTTTCTTGAACTACTCTCTGAATCAATGCAAACCCAAAAGCATAGGTACGTTCATGAGAGGATACTCTATAAAGTATTTGTAGGCAGACTATCCAAATAAAGTATGACCAACATCCTTTAACAATCGTATTCGCGATCGACCAAAAGCAACATCTAAGACCGTTCTTTAGGATATCAGCAGTAAGTAGTTCTTATGCATCACAAACTTTTATGTTTTACCTCCAGAAATGATGGATAGCTTCACCTCTTTCCAACCAATCTTAGAGCCTGAACCTAACCAAACCTTAACCTGATCACAAAAACTTGATTGCCATTTTGTATTTGACGCCTTTCATCACGCCATCACATAATACATCTTAAGAAACAAGAGTGAGCTAACACCTCTCAATACATGCTTTCTTTAAGTATAGATATTTTAAAGATTCAAGATTCAAAGGTTTTAATGTCATATGCACATAAGCTAGAGTTTAGTTTATGTGCAATGAAATTCTTCTGACCTGAGCTCCTCCGTATAATAAAATACAAATACAAAAAGTGCAAGAAGTCTACATACATGTAAATAGAATATGATATATACAAGAACAGAATGTAAAATTAAATATTGTACAGTAAGATGAAATTAAATACTGTTTATTGCGCTGATAACTATTTAGATAATTAGTAAATTGCAAGACGACAAACACATGAATGCTCATACGCTATACAGTAGATTTAAGTTGCTTTAACCTGAGGCAACTAAATGATCAGAAAGCTTGAGTGTCATTTTAAAAACGATAGACAAAACAACATCTGTTCCTGCATGACAGAGTTTTATCGAATAGATTACACTTCAGGCATTAATAATTTCAGAAACAAGAGTTAGCCAACATCTCTCAATACATGTTTTCTTTTAACTATAAAGGCTATCGTGGAACTTGATCATAGGTCTAATTTAATGATATGCCTTGGGTTTGTTCTCTCAGAGTTTAAAAGGCACGTCTACATGTAACCTCTAAATGTTCTCAAGCTTACCATTGTAAGGAAATGAACATATGGATTTAAGGTAACGTAATCACTATGTATGCATTGTTACCTCCTTTAGCCACCATTTCAATAGCCTGTAATGTAACATTTGATTGGCTGAGACCTTCCCCTTCCTTTGTCTTTTCCTGTATAAAGTAATTGCTTTTTCTGTGTAACTTAGTCAGATCCTTGTACTACAATGCTGGAAATAGATTGATTCTGTTAAATGCTTTACTCTTTATTAAATAACACAACTTTGGTTTATACTTGTAGATTTGTTCTTTTCTTACTAGAAGGTGATTAAGTGTGGAATTTTCACCACAACGACATTATTTCATAAGCAATAGGTTTTCTAAACGTCAGGCAACTAAATAAGCAGAAAAACCTCAAATGTCATTTTGAGAATCGACTGACAAACAACATGTTTTGTCATGTTTTTCTGTCAACATCCTCTGTCTCCATAAGGTTGTGCTTCTCCCAATAGATATATTAAATAACATGTCACTTGAATGCACAACAACTAAAGGATCCATCACTTCCTGTAGAGTCTGTGGCTTACATACATACTCGTCTTGACTCTTCAACAACTCCCAGCGAGACTCAGAGCTCTCATCAGCATCAATCCTGATCCCCTCTCACAACAATGACTCAGACAACAATGGCCGACTTCCTCACGAAACAGAACTGGAGTGAAACCCAGCAGAGGTGAAAGCTGAAAGCAGCTCACTTCCTGCTGAGGAGAGGCTGAGCCGTGCGTGTCTGAGGAGCCACTTTAACTTTTGATGAGCTCGGGAAGTCAACCTGCCAGATGCTGTTGGGGAAAGGAGGAAGTTAAATCTGGGAAATCTTTCAGACGGGTGTATTTTGGACTCTTTTGAATACTTCATGTTTTGATTAAGAATGTTTCTGTGCACATTAGATAAGTATAGCTCAGACTTTTATTAACACTGGCAGCTGTCAAAGCATCTTTAATGAAATCTGATATGATGGAATTCACCTAAACCCTAACCCTAGTACTTTCAGGAAAGGACACACAGCTCGAGAATCACAGGAAACAGGACTTTCCTTGTTATTGATGACTCTCCCCTGTTGTGTGTGTATGTCCCTTTAACGCTCTCCCTTCGTCCGTATCAGCACTGATTGAGGGCACCTGGCCGCCGGTAGCTGAGGAGTGAAAGACCCGAGCCAGAGTCTTGCTCGCTCTCTCTGTTGGAGGATTTGTTTGGAGAGCAGCTACCTTATTTATGCGTTGTTTTACCTTCATCTTAGTTTGGCATTCAACACCTTGCACCACACCATGTTCACACACCTACACCCACGCTACTGATCTTACTGATTAACACATCCCATTGTGGTAGCTCTTTTGTTAAGTTGAGTTTATTATAATAAATATCTTTCCTTATATCGTGTCCTTTCCACGTTCTTTGTTATTGCCAAGAGCCAGGCCATGACAGTAGGCCAGTGCAAACTATTCCTCCCCCAGAAACCTCAAACACCGAGCCAAAATCCCTACCCTCACCAGGGTCTGTATCCTTACCCCAATCCCATCATCCCCTACCCTATATAGGGTTTGCATCCCCAACTACCTCACCCTCACCCTTACCAATCCCTACTGGGGGTGTGGACCTCCTGGAGTCCAATGACCGTTGGACCGCTTGGCAGAGGAAGAGGGCGGAAAAACTCTGGATAGAGAAACTGGGCACCACCACCGCCCTCTCCTCCTCCCTTCGGTCCACGGTCTGGATCAACACATTCTCACTCCCAACTCGTCCTATAGTGACGTTATGTCAGGATCCTTTGGCGTCACTATCAAACGCAGTGGGGGGCCCTTTAGTGTCAATGTTCAACTATCAGGGAGTCCCATTGACTTGCATCGAGCCCCCAGAACGTTGGAAATAGACAAGTTTGGATCGCGGAGAAATGCTCTCCGCAGACCCATTCTCACAGCATTTATCAACCTTTTTCTTACTCAATATGAAGCCACACGTATTGTTTTTACTTCTTTATTTTAATTGTATAATGTCGGACTTTTGTTTCCGTCAGAGAGTAGGGGCTCAGAATACTGAAATCTGTATTGTTTCAACGTTTTTTCCTTCTAATGTTGTATTCTTTTCTAAACCACACACTGTTATTTACCAACGTTCAGGGAGCTCGATGCAAGTCGATGGGACTCCCTGATAGTTGAAAATTGACGCTAAAGCCCCCCCCACTGCGTTTGATAGTGACGCCAAAGGATCCTGACATAACGTCACTATAGGACGAGTTGGGAGTGAGCATGTGTTGTCTGGACCCCCATTGGCATCCTGTTCCCTCCCCCCCTCACCACCACACACAAACCACCAACTTGCAACAACCATCCACAGATCAATAGTCCAGTGCAAACACCTCACAACCCTGAACGCCTGAACTACTGAACTATAACCCTATCTCACTGCTGTTGTGTTCGGACAAACATGCTGAGAAACGATAGAGAGAGAAATTACAAACCTTTACTTTTTTGTAGAAACCATTAAACCCACGGTGGTCAATGGAGGACTAAAGGAGGATTGTAAAACATGGGTATCTGGAGGATAGTCTCGCCTCTTTCTCCTTCGCTTTATTTAATCCCCTTCCTCTCCTGATGCCCAATTTGCTCTCCTCTAAATGACGCCTCAGCAGCGAATGTATTCAAAGCAACAAAAGCAGCGGGCTAAACAAAGCAAAGGGAGAAGGAGCGTTTCAGGCCACACATGATATGAATAATACTGGAATTACCCTGGATGGCAGGATCTTTTGCAATTGAGCTGCCTTCAGCAAAAAAATACTACAATGGCTGTGAGCTATTAAATATGTATAGGGCGTCGTCTGTAGGCTATATGGTCCGGGGAAAGCAGTTTTTATTCTTTATTGAACTCATATATATTACTCACACGTGCTCATAGAAGTTGAGGAACAAGAGTTTCACTTTATAAGCAGATCAGGTTTGACAGAGAAAGAAAGAGGGTTGTTTTTCTGTTTCCTATTGCTGTTTGTCCTCCATTATGTCCCGACATGACAGCCGAGGAGGTGATCATTTTGTTCTTATCCTCCATGCATAAACAACAGCGCTGAAATGCCGGCGAAAGGCAAAGAAAACACATTCCCCTGGAGAGCTTTAAAGCGTCATAAATCTCCTGCCTCGATAGTGAAACAGTGGAATAATGAACATTTCATCTGATAGCTTTATATTCCTGAAAGTTACTCGACTTCTAAAAAAGTTTGGTAAAAGTCAGGTCGTACTCGGAGGAAAAAAAGGCCTTCAGAGGCTCCTTGGCCTCAGAGTGGGATTGCAGGTACGTTTTGGCACCTTTTTTTACTGCTTTCACTGGAACATTAAATATCTTTTTCTGTAATGGATGCTAATTGAACATCTCAGTCCAAAGTCACTGGCATTAATGTGATGCCTGAAAGCAGCCAGTCTGTTTGGGAAACTAGTTGCAGAGATTTGCATAATGTTAGAGTCCAACTCTGACGTTAGGTGATGAGCTCTTTCTCACAGAGTTGAAGGATAAATGAAGGATATTCTGAACAGCATTTGGCTTTTGCATGTTGATAAAAAAACCGCAGCTTTCAAGGATCTTCCTGAAGATTGACAAGTATTTTCATCACATTCTTAGACATCTGTTTCATCGAGGAAATCGCACCGTGACGTACGAAGCTTAATGTTTAAACCTCAGAAACCAGAGTTAGCTAACACGTCTCAATCCATGTTTTCTTTTAACTACAAAGACAATCTTCTCATAAGCACTAGGCATCTAATGGATCAGAAAAAGCTCAAGTGTCTTTCTGTTCTCGACTGTCAACATCTTCTATCTCTCATTTCAATGTGCTGCTTTAACCACATCTTAGAGTTTGCATCGGTAAATTAAGTAATTAGAAATGGAAATTAAAGTACAAACTGCCTTTTTTTAATATGGATTTCTCTGTTGAACAGCAGTGTGTTGAACGTGAGAAGGCGAGAGCGGTTTAATTCAGTTGTGCTTCAGGCAATTAGTCACTTTAACATGAGTTTCATGAGTCAATGTGTTTGATTTAAGAGTCATTTAAAACAACAACAGTAGAGAAAAAATAAATATTGAATTAAGTCAGCATAAGAGTGTTTGTGTACTTATTCTTTTTATGTTCTGCTAACTTAATCCAACGAGATATCTGATTGAAAACATCATCTTAAACAAATGATGTCTTTTTTTGTTGTTGTTGTTTTGAGTCACATGATTTGGTTTTTGATATGATTTTGAGTTTGTTAAGTCAATGTGTTTGTTTTATTAGAAATGTAAAACACTAGAGTAATATATACAGATCATAGTCAACAGAAAAGTGTTTTTATTAAATTAAGTTATGTTTACTTAATCCTATGGGAGAGGCGGCCGAAAGCTTTAAGTCAGAGTATTGTATTAAAGTTAACTTATTAAACACTTTAATCAATGGGTACATGTAGTACTGTATGTACTCAAACTATTTAAAAACTAGGCGAATAAGTTGCATTATTATTTTTCCAATTCTGCTCCTTTATTCAGGTTTACAGTGTACATATGGTTTGGCTTTTGCATGTTGATAATAAAGAAAAAAAAACGATATTGTCTTTATTTCTCTCCACACTGTTAAAGGATATTCCTGACTGTGTGTAAACCTACAGGCATTACAAAAAATCAACTTCCAGTGTTCCCAACGCTGCTGCTGTTTCATTCAGTTCCTCTTTCACACCCAGACAGGACAACGGAGAGGAGAGAAACATGAAGGCAGCGAAACACCGGGGGGAGAAGAGAAAGAAAATCTGCAAACATTAAAGTGCCGTCCATCTCCCGCCTCAGCGATGAAACGCTGCTGAAACAAGACGTGCTTTTCCTCCTTCGCTGTGTCTACTCTCTCCGTCTGCGTCACTTTTCTATTGTTTGCCGTTATTGCCATGCAGATTTCGCGCTGCGTCCCGACAGCTTTCATTATTCTCCTTCATATAAACAGGGTACCTGGCTCCTCCTAAAGAACAGTAAACCCTTTTAGCTTTAAGCCAGGAGGTAAACAGTGCGGCTGATCGGAGAAAAAACACTTCCTGTCACATTTTAATTGGAGCGCTGCAATGAGGAATAGCGTTTCCTCGCGCCGACATATTCAACCATCCATCATCGCCTCTTCATGGACTGAACTTTAGGGAAAACTTCATTTCCCTCCCCAGCGAATGAGCAGAAATGCCATTATGATATGTTTTACTCCTCCGTAAATCTATTTCCTCCTCGTTCCCCCTTTTCTTTCCCCCGTCTCGTTGTCTCTCTGCTTTTTGCTTCCTCTCTCGTTCCTTTTCTGTCTTTCAGCCACAGGGTGTTCCAGTTTCATTACGACATGAAATGTATTCAAAGTGGGAGGCAGGAGAGACGGAGAGATGGATGGATGCATGGCAGCCTGGTCAGAGACTACCTGAGGCTGTGTGTGTGTTCGTGTGTGTGTGTGTGTGTGTGTGTGTGTGTGTGTGTGTGTGTGCATGTGGTTGTGTTTTCTTTTGCATATTTTCTCAAAATTGGCATTCATGCCTGCAAGCTTCTTCTGTTTCTCCGTGTGACGTTATTTGTGTCCTGTGTATTTGCAGAGAGAATATTTATATGTGTGTGTGTGTGTGTGTTTGTTTGTCCTCTCTACCACATCCCCTCTGTCCAAACATATTATCCTCAACAAACATAGACATCCATCCATTTAACAATGTATAAAAACTAACCGGATTAAGGTTGTATTTAGGGTAAAGCTTAAAATACATGTAAGGATGGTTAAGAAGCAACAGCATCAATAACTTATGTATACAAAGTATGACATTGGCTTTATGAATTCATTAAGAAAGATTAGGTTGACGAGTCAAACGGGCTAATACTAACAGACTAATGAAGTGTTATTAATACAGGATTTTCAAACTCAGGCCTGGACCACCCATTCATAGTTTTTGTGTCTAAGAGAAAATAACAAATGTGCGAAAAATGGTGAATGAGTAAGTTGTCCTATATAAGATAAGTAAAGTTAATTGATCTCTATAGGGACATTCAGATACTCAATCAGCAACAGGAAAAAGAAGACAGGTAATAGTTTACACTAGGATAAGAGGGTGTACAGTATATTTAAAACCACTACCAATACCAGTGGGTGACTATCTTTGTCCAACGCATGATAATGAACTAACAAGGATTATAAGAATAGGAAATACGGAAGAATTAAGGAAGGTGAGTTATAGTATAATTAGTATGCAGGTAATAGTTCACACTGGGATAAAAGGGAATACAAACAGCAAGTTGAGTTACAGTATATTTAAAACCACTTTAAAATAAATCTGTCAATACCAGTGGGTGACTATCTGTCTCCAACGCATGATAAGGAACTAACAAGGATTATAAGAATAGGAAATACGGAAGCAATAAGGAAGGTGATATCAAAATACAGACCATAGATTTATAACAACAACATAATAAGGACTGTATGACGATATCAATCCTACTTCAGAACGGTTCTGTCTCTATGTGTGTTTTCTATGAGGCTCACTATCCCTCCCTAACGCATGATAGTGAACTCAGCCTGAAGTGAATTAGTGAGCGACATTCCTCGGACTGTCAGGGTTTTCCAAGGTTTTCCAGGCCAGGTTTTGAGTGACAGGCGGACATGACAGCCTGGCAGCCGTTTGACTGCAGAGCGACATAAATCAATATCAGCTGTTCGAGAGGAGGGACCGAGCTTTATTCCACTGGATTACTGCTGCAAGAGTGTGTGTGTGTGTGTGTGTCTGTGTGTGTGTGAGGGAAAGAATGTAGTGTGTTTTTTAGTGTGTGTGAACATGAGCGTATGTGTTTGCTTGATCCTTCCTGTTTGCTGTTTGCACGTTTGTTTGCCCGAGCCGTGTGTTTGCGCAGATGGACTGTTTGTTGTTGTCCATGTGTGTGTGTGTGTGTGTGTGTGAGTGAGAGAGAGATAGTCATCTGCTCAATGATTCAGTGTGTGATTTAACAGTGTGTCGTGATGCTGGGCTGTTAGCTCCATGCTTTTAATCATCTTGAGAGGAAGGTAGATAGTCATGTGAGATTAGAGTTGAAACACACACACACAACACACACACACACACACCACACACACACACACACACACACACACACACACACAACACCCGCCCCCTCACCTTATCCCTCAGACACTCGCATGCACTCAACCTGTCCTTTCAACGGGAATAAAAGGTTTCAAAATGTAAATATACTCTTTCACTTTTATTACGTTTAGAATAACATTATTTTTATGTTTTATTTTTCCATTTGGCTTTTGTGTTGACTTTTGAATAAGAGGGTACAAAAAACACATCAGATTTTTAATTTGAAGTATATTTCATTTGCCATCTGAAACAGTAGAAGCCTCATGTTTGATTGGAAAGTCAGACACACTGCCTGCACTTAATTAAAGACGGTGATGAATCCACCGAGGGTTTGGTTTTCTTTGTCCTTTACAAGCTGTAATTACACTTTGCAAACATGATTTTCTAAAATTAAAATCCCTCCAATGTTAGCTTTCTTTCCTGCACGAAACCAATATTTTCTAACCGCACAACGCAACCCAGTCTCACAAAAAAACGTGTAATATCTACGTTGGTCGACAGGGCAAAACGTAGTATATTCACAAATAACCCTCAAGACGTGACATGGATACAATATTTTATAAAAAAAAACATGGAGCTCAAATCATCTTCGTAATATCTATCAAACTATAGATCATAAACATACACTGGACGTAGATTCTAAAAGTACAATATACACTTCTGGCTAGAAATGTAATCAAAAAGCATTTTAACGCCAAACTATCCTACAATTTAGGATTTTCCACTAAAAAATAAATCGGGTGTCTGCCATGTTTTTTTCTTCACACGCTGGGAAAGTTTGCGATCACGTGACATGGACACTGGTCATTAGAAATGAGTAGGAAAACATATTGTATCCATGTCACGTCTTGAGAGGGTTATTTGTGAATATACTACATTTTGCCCTGTCGACCAATGTAGCTATTACACGTTTTTTTGTGAGACTGGGTTGCACAACCACGTGGTTCTTCTTGTCACAACATAACCATGCTGTTACTAACGTCATGCATTCGTCATTAGTCATCGGACACATGACTTGTTTTGTCCTGAGGAATTGGTTGAGGCAATCCCTCCCAAGTGTTCCCTCTCCACACTCACATTAGACTCTTTCAAATAGCCCTTAATCTGTAGGGGGGATATTGTGCTTTACATCCAGTGAAACCACACACTGTGCAGCCATCATTCTGCAGCGTTAGCTTTCTGTCCAATCACATTACAGAGGCGACAGGACACTGGGAGAAGCATAAATCTACATAGCAGCACATTTCAATAAAGAAAAGGAAAAATAACCGCAATATGCTCCTCCTCCACATGAAAGTGTCGCCGCTCTGAAGCGCCGTGCTTTCACATCACAAAGCCATGACCGGCACTTTGGATCAGGATACATCTGCAGAGACAGATTGAATCCTGGGAACTCTGCACGGGATCTGTGAGCAGACAAATATCTGATGGCCTAACATTAATCTGCATAGTGTGAGGAGGTGTGAAGAGGTGCGTTGTGGGTAATATGTGCTGAACATCCCACAGCAGAAGGAGTGGAGCCTCAAATCAGGACCGGCTGATTCTGCTGAGCTGAAGAGGAATCTCCTCTCTTTCCTCCCATCCTCTCTTTCCTCCCATCCTCTCTTTCCTCCCATCCTCTCTTTCCTCCATTCTCTCTTTCCTCCCATCCTCTTTTCCTCCATCCTCTCTTTCATCCTCTCTTTCTCTTTCTCCATCTCTCTTTCCTCCCATCCTCTCTTTCCTCCCATTCTCCTTTCCTCCCATCCTCTCTTTCCTCCCATCCTCTTCTCTTTCCTCTCTTTCCTCCCATCCTCTCTTTCATCGTCTTTCCTCTCTTTCCTCCCATCCTCTCTTTCATCCTCTTTCCTCTCTTTCCTCCCATCCTCTCTTTCCTCCCATCCTCTCTTTCCTCCCATTCTCTCTTTCCTCCCATCCTCTCTTTCCTCCCATCCTCTTCTCTTTCCTCTCTTTCCTCCCATCCTCTCTTTCCTCCCATCCTCTTCTCTTTCCTCTCTTTCCTCTCTTTTCTCCCATTCTCTCTTTCCTCCCATCCTCTCTTTCCTCCCATCCTCTCTTTCATCCTCTCTTTCCTCTCTTTCCTCCTATCCTCTCTTTCCTCCCATCCTCTCTTTCCTCCCATCCTCTCTTTTCTCTCTTTCCTCCCATCCTCTCATTCCTCCCATCCTCTCTTTCCTCTCTTTCCTCCCATTCTCTCTTTCCTCCTCTCTTTCCTCCCATTCTCTCTTTCCGCCCATCCTCTCTTTCCTCCCATCCTCTCTTTCCTCCCATTCTATCTTTCCTCCCATCCTCTCTTTCCTCCCATCCTCTCTTTTCTCTCTTTCCTCCCATCCTCTCATTCCTCCCATCCTCTCTTTCCTCTCTTTGCTCCCATTCTCTCTTTCCTCCTCTCTTTCCTCCCATCCTCTCTTTCCTCCCATTCTCTCTTTCCGCCCATCCTCTCTTTCCTCCCATTCTCTCTTTCCTCCCATCCTCTCTTTCCTCCCATTCTCTCTTTCCTCCCATCTTCTCTTTCCTCCCATTCTCTCTTTCCTCCCATTCTCTCTTTCCTCCTCTCTTTCCTCCCATTCTCTCTTTCCTCTCTTTCCTCCCATTCTCTCTTTCCTCCTCTCTTTCCTCCTCTCTTTCCTCCCATCCTCTCTTTCCTCCTCTCTTTCCTCCCATTCTCTCTTTCCTCTCTTTCCTCCCATCCTCTCTTTCCTCCCATTCTCTCTTTCCTCCTCTCTTTCCTCCCCTCTTTCCTCCCATCCTCTCTTTCCTCCCATCCTCTCTTTCCTCTCTTTCCTCCCATCCTCCTCTCTTTCCTCTCTTTCCTCTCTTTCCTTTCTTTCCTCCCATTCTCTCTTTCCTCCCATCCTCCCCTCTTTCCTCCTCTCTTTCCTCTCTATCCTTCCCCCTCGCTGTGTGTCCTTGTACTCCCCCTTCCTCCCACGTCTCCTCCCCATGATGGCTTTCTCTCCCCGTTTGCTCCGTTCACGTCTCTACATTCCCTTCATCATTCATTCTTTTCTCAGCTGTTTTTGCTTTCTTTCTTATCTGTCTTATTTATGTATTACTTGTTGATGTCTTTCCTTGTCCTCTCCTTCAATATTACTTTCCCTTTCCTTCACCTATGAATTCATTCGTAGTAACATCATTTTAAAAAAGCATTTCCTTTTGAAAAATGATTGCAATAAACTATTTCAAGATGGCAACATTGTCTGCATCGTGAAGTTTCTCCCATGATCAAAATACTTAGCTCAGTCTAAGAGGCATCTGAATTCAAGGTTTCTAAAACATACGTTGCATTCTTCTATAAAACGTTATTATAGGAAACTATTTCAAGATGGCCAAATAGTGAGCATCCTTGTAAAGACAAATTATCCTTTGTGTTTCTTTTCCTTTCTTTTAACTTGTTCTACTTTTGAATGCTCAATCAAATCAGTTGAGCTTGATGTGAATTTAAAATACATTTCAAGGCTAAATTCTTCCCGAAAAAAAGTGATTGCAATAAACTATTTCAAGGTGGCTAAAGATAAAATGAAGATTGGGATATTGGATTGATTCTTGGATTGAATATATATCTATGTTTTAGAGACAAGAAAAGATCAGATTCTTACCAAATAATCGTGTTTCTATCTTATAGTTCACGATGGGAGAACCCACTTGAGCACTTTAGCATGCTAACTAGCGCTAGCATGTAAATATCTTTTTATCTCTCCAACTAAATGAGCATCTTGGATTGATTGTTGGATTGAATAGGAATCTGATGGCATTAATGGAGGTTTAAATTATCTTTGTTTCTGATGGATTATCTTATATCATCTCTTCTCATATTGTTTTCTTATCTTATGATTAGCTAACCTACTTTAGCACTTTAGCTTGTAAACTAGCGCTAGCATATAGTAAATATATTTTATCCCTCCTGCTAAATTAGCATCTTGGATTTATTGTTGGATTGAATATGTATATATGTTTTTGTGACAAGAAAAGATCAGATTCTTACCAAATAATATTGTTTCTATCTTATATTTCATGATGAGCGAACCCACTTGAGCACTTTAGCATGCTAACTGGCGCTAGCATGTAAATATATTTGTATCTCTCCAACTAAATGAGCATCTTGGATTGATTGTTGGATTGAATAGGAATCTGATGGCATTAATGGAGGTTTAAATGATCTTTGTTTCTGACAGACAATCTCGTATCATTTCATCTCATATTCTAACTTGAATAGTGTATTTATTTTATTTTATGATTAGCGAACCTACTCTAGCACTTTAGCTTGTAAACTAGCGCTGGCATGTAAATGTCTTTGTATCTCTCCTATTAAATTAGCATACTGTATGTATATTTTAGTGACAAGATAAGATCAGATTCTTACCAAATAATCATGTATCTATGTTACAGTTTATGATTAGCTAACCCACTTTAGCACTTTAGCATGTAAACTAGCGCTAGCATGTAAATATCTTCTTATCTCTCCTGCTAAATTAGCATCTAGGATTGATTGTTGGATTGAATATGTATGAATGTTTTTGTGACAAGAAAAGATCAGATTCTTACCAAATAATCGTGTTTCTATTTTATAGTTCAGGATGGGAGAACCCACTTGAACACTTTAAAATTCTAACTAGCGCTAGCATGTAAATATATTTAAACTATTTCAAGATGGCACAGTTGTCTGCATCCTTGCAAAGAAAAAGGATCCTTTTTGTGTATCCTTGTTCCTTTCCTTGAAATTGTGTTGCTCCCTTTCCTTCACCTGAAGTTTCTCCCATGGTAAAATACTTTTGATAGCTCAGTCTAAGAGGCATCAGAATTCAGGGTTTCTAAAACATACGTTGCATTCTTCTATAAAAAGTTATTATAAGAAACTATTTCAAGATGGCAAAATAGTGAGCATCCTTGTAAAGAAAAAAGGATCCTTTGTGTTTCCTTGTTCCTTTCCTTGAAATTGTGTTGCTCCCTTTCCTTCACCTGAAGTTTCTCCCATGGTCAAAGTACTTTTGATAGCTCAGTCTAAGAGTAATCTCAATTTAAGGTTTCAAAAAAATACATCGCACAGCCAAATTCTTCTAGAAAAAAGTTATTATTATATTATAAGAACCTTTTTCAAGATGGCCAAATAGTATGTATCCTTGTAAAGAAAAAGGATGCTTTGTGTTTCCTTTCCTTTTACTTGTTCCCTTTCAAATCAGTTGAGAGTTATCTGACTTTTAAAAGACATTGCAAGGCTAAATTCTTCTAGAAAAAGTGATTGCAATAAACTATTTCAAGGTGGCTAAAGATAAAATGAAGATTGGGATTATATGGAATAATAAATAATATTCTACGTGTCGTGTGCGTGTTCTTGGGTTTAACTTACTGGTGACCTATTGATATGTTTAAGGGATCATATTAAAAGTTAAATCTGTTGTTATGTATTAAAAATGATGTGCTTTGTGTGTAAGCTTGTGTCCTTACTTCTCCTTTATTTAGCATTCTTGCCTCTTATTGTCATTTCCCCCCCCCAGCTTAACCTTGATGTCTTTCCTCCGTCTCTGTCCTTTAATTAAGTTTGTATTATTATTATGTTCTCTTCCTTTCAATACATAATTACATTCTCTCTAATTGCTATTTTTCTCTCTATAACCCTCTCTTTTCTGTCCGTTGCTCTCTCCCCTCCCCCATGTTCCACTCTTGCGTATTACATCTTCCTCTCTTCCTCATATATTAACCTAATCTTTTTCCCTTCATGTCTCCTCTCCCCCCCTACTTCTGAAATTGACATTTTCCTCCAAAAGTTTGATAAAGCCGAGCAGATTAAAGAGATTTGTAGTGTAAAAAATCAGCGCTACCATTTGCAAAGATGAAGAGCGAGTTGTTCCCCGTCAATACGCATCATGTGAACGTCCCACTGAGGATACTGAAGCGAATCAAGCCAAAGCATGAGAGGGGAAATACAATACAGTATTTTATTGCTTGCTATGCAAAGTGAGAACCTTGATACGATCTAATCAATGAGCTTTAATCTCCGAGATGCCAGATCTCATCTCTTTGTGAGCTGTCAATAAAGTACTTTCAGGTGATTCACAATCCGATGGCTTTTTATTGGAGGTCAAACTCTCTTTGTCTCCGACAGAATATGAGATTTTTGTTCCACAATCTCATATTCTAACTTGAATAGTGTTTTTTTTATGATTAGCGAACCCACTTCAGGACTTTAGCATGCTAACTAGCGCTAGCATGTAGCCTACATATCTTTTTATCTCTCCTACTAAATGAGCATCTTGGATTGATTGTTGGATTGAATAGGAATCTGATGGCATTAATGGAGGTCAAATTATGTTTCTTTTTTGTGAAAAGAAGATCAGATTCTTACCAAATAATCGTGTTTCTATTTTACAGTTTATGATTAGCTTACTCACTGTTAGCATGATTAGCACTAGCACGGTAATATCTGTTTTCCTCTCCTTGACTCAAATCAATCTCCAAAGCTAGGTTTCTTTTGGTGATGGGTGAAATTAGCATCTTGGAGTGTTAGCTATAACTAACCATTATCTTCTGTTTTGCTGATTCTATAGTCTTCTATAAAAAGATGTGTCTTAGTTTTTGACTTATCATATCATTTTATAAGTGATATTTGATTTTTTGTGTTATAAAATGTCAGATTCTTACTTAACTATTGTGTATCTTAAAGTTTATGGTTAGCTTACTCACTAAAGTGTAAATTATGTTAGCATTAATAGAGCAAGCGTGTTAATATGTTTTCATATTTTTGCTAAATTAGCATCTTGGTGTTTTTTTGATCTTTGTTTTTGACTGAAAATTGATTTATTGTGTTACAAAATGTCAGATCCTTACTTAACTATTGTGTATCTTAAAGTGTATGGTTAGCTTACTCATTTGTGCATAGCTACAGTGTAGATATGTCAATATGTCTTTTTATGCTGCTGCAATGCAAACATTTCCCAAATTGGGATCAATAAAGTACTTCTTATCTTATCTTATCTTATTCGAACATTAAAACAAGACACCATTCCTCCCTCACTCTGCTGTTTTCCCCTCCTCTGCCACGATAAGTTATTCATGGCAGCGGCCCGCAGGCAGACGGCTGCTTCCTGCTAATACAATATATAATAATACAAAACGTTGTCTCCTGTGAAGCCGACAGTATTGGCAGGTAGAATAAACTCAGGAGGTAATTGGGGTCTTTAGTCTGCAAACTAACAGAGTCTCCCTCAATAGCATTAGTCACCCAGAGTAATCAGACAAAAAAGGATCATATCTGCAGCCGATAAAGACGCTGCTGAAGTTCAATTTTTTGTTTTAATCTCCTTAAGACAGGGAGTCCACTTTTTGAGCATCGGGACCCTCCAGTGTTTCCTCTGCATTGCTGCTATAACGACTTAACCCTGTAAGGCCACCGGTTGTTATTTTACAACATCACTTTAAGCTATCCTTTTTATTTTTTTTAAGGACTACATTTACATAGTCAAAAGGGCCTTTTGTTCAGCCTCACAATTGCTATAGGGTATTAAATGTGTGTATAGGTCCTGCCCTCTGGCCATACACTCAGACAACTTCCAAATCTTCAAACAAGCAACATCTCTTTGTTTTATTGGACTGGATTTGTCAGATTCAAGTAAGTAAAATGCCTCAAATCATTTTTTTTGTGATTATTACAATGTCTAGAAGATGTACATATTTAGTTATTGTGGAAATACATTCATCAAATTTGATAGTTTTTCTATATTTGGGCTGGGTTAATGAATATTCTGTTGCCGGGGAACATTGATATAATCTTCCTTAAACTGTGTCTGCAAGCATCGCCCAAAAAGATTAACCAGTGCTTCACCTCTGTTTGCTCCATCACCAGCAGTTACTGTCTGGAAAGTCCTGCAGCACGAATAGCAGAATATTAGACAACGTTGGTGTGTGTGTGTGTGTGTGTGTGTGTGTGTGTGTGTGTGTGTGTGTATGTGTGTGTGGGAGGTGGCGGTTCCACCATGGTTTTCCTCTCTGTTCATGTAAATTAGGGCCACATACACATTAGTTACGAGTGACAGGAGCCACTGTAAAGGGCTTGCTGTGCTACGAGCTTTAGCATGTTAGGCTAACGAGCCAAATGGGCTGAAAGAGGTTATTCAACACGGATCAACACAGCACAAAGGAGGCATTACAGAGGTATACTGTACTGTACTGTATACATTACCATTCTGTATGCATTACCACTTCACTAAACAGTATTTTACTACACTTAACTGTAATATATTACATTATGCTGTACCGTAATTCAATATATTATCTTATCCCACGTAGGGCTGCTCCACATGTCTATTTTTTAACATTAAAAGCTTCAACAATGCTTTAATCCAGACAGGAATCTAATTCTACAAATAGTATAATACAAATACTATGAGTGTAACCTAATCTGTATCTACAACTGTGCAGAAAGGCAGTGTATAAACACAATGATTAGAAATACAAATGTTTTAATTGTTCCAAAGTCAATATTATTGATGTAGCTTTAAACTGCTTGTCCTATATCTACTGCATTACTCTTTAGTGCTGCACTGCACTGCTCTAATGTAATCATATTCATTACACACTTTACTACACTTTACTACTGTACTGCACTACCACAATACACTATACTGCAGAACTGCATTTAATTGATTTGTTCCATACTGCAGTATTCTATCCAATATACTACATAAATACACTTTACACCATATAGTATTTCTATGACGTGCTATACAATGCTTCAATGCTACATGTCGTACTGTATTGTTTTGTACTTTACTGCTCTAGACAATGTTATTCTTTGCATACAGTTCAATCCTTTTTTGTAATACACTACAAAACTACACTATTACGAATACTAAACTATACAAAACTGTACCATCCTATCGTCTAAGATGAATCTCAACTTATGAAAACAAGTGTGTGAGCAGATCTGAAGATGAGTTTTGGAAAGATGCCAAAAAGACGTTCTGTGTCGAACATCTTGTTATTTGTTCCTCTGCAGAACAGCAGGAAGACCCAAATGCAATGTTTGGGAAAACATTTGAACTTTAAAGCAAAGGTGGAGTCAGCATCTGCTGTACTATACTGTAGCTGTGAAGTACGCTAAGAACACAAAGGAAAACAACACAACAACACAATAGACATTTGACTACAGACTAGAGTTACTACAGTATGTTGCTGCAGTGGTACATCATAACTTCACCTCATGCTACTCTTGCTAAAGTGAAGTAGAAACACATTTATGATCCAAACAATGTATAAGAAACAGCTTCTGGCCGGTCATGTTGCACGAGTAGGGATTTGGTCCAAAAGTTGTCCAATGCTACAGCTAGCTTACTATGTATATGAGCTGCCAAGTCTCCAACAGTACAAAAGACTGTAGCCATAGTCAAGTGAAAAAAGGCTTGTCCCAAAACCAAACATTACATCTTTACGACTAACAGAATGATAGTGAAGTTAACACCAGGTTGAAAAGTGTGTTAAATGTGTCAGTTGTGTTTCTATATTTGCCTCCCTAAGGGAGACAACAAACTGTCTCTCAATTGCCAGAGAGGACTGACAGTTTTACGGAAACAGTCCTGTGATAAACAGCTTAATATTTGCTGTTTTGGAAGAATTAACTGTTGTGCTTTTTCTCCCAAAACAAATGTTCTCCCAAATGAAACAATTATGCTTGGCGTTCAGGAAAAAAATGTCTGTGTCAACACAATGAATTAAGCAAAGCTGGAAATATTGCTGATGTTTGGCAAATACAGTTTTTGCTTAATTGCTCCTGTCACCAGATGTTCTCCAGGGATTTCTAGACGGAAACATTTGGAAACCTAAAACAATACATGAAAAACGACATTCTACATACTTTAAAACCAAGAAGGAGTAACATTTAGAAAGTGCCTCGTCATCGCAGCAAACACAGAACCTTGGTCAGGGAAGATAAGAAGAAGAAAAAAAGGAATAAAAAAGGGTGAAAAGAAAAAGGAAAGTACCTTTCTTGTGAGTGCCTTCATTTTTGGAGCCTTTGGGGTCTAATAAAAAAAAAGATCAGAATTAAACACAGAATATTCTAACAACACGTTAGCAACTACACGTTGTTGTCCTCGTGAAGGAAAACAACCGTCTATCAAGGAGCGGACAAGACAGCAAGGCTCGATTATCTAAGGTGTCGCTCTGCTGCCAACACTCAGCAGGGGGGAGTGTTGGCAGGGGGGGAGACTTAGGGAGGGATAAAGGGAGGGGGGCAACATACTGTGAAGGCAATAGCAGGAAGGAGGGATGCACGAGTCTGAAGAGAAACAGTCTACTGCCAATCTGCAGGAGAGGAGGCGATGCACTGATGATGAGCAGGAGGAAGAGGAGGAGGGTTGCAATGCAGATCTGTCAACAGGAGCTGAAGTAAGACTAGCAAAATGCACTAAAGGAGATGCAGAGGCCGAGAGAAAGAGTGGGAACGGGAGGAGGAGGAGGAGGAGGGGAGAATGCAAAGACTACATGTCAAACTGGCTTCGTTTTGATTGGTGTCTCATTTGGCCTTTTTAGGAAACCTTTTGGGTAACAAGTTGGTGTTAGGTTGCATTGAACGACTCTCAAATGAAAGAAGTAACAATGTTTGTTTCCCCCCTCGAAATGGAGCCGTAACCAAATTCAATTATAGTCTTTCTCCAAATTTCTCCCATTGAAAAAGACAAAAGGTTTAACTTCCACCCCTCCCGAAAAATGTAAATCTTTGACCACTTTCAAATAGGCACACATAATTTCACTGGCTTCGTTTTGATTGGTGTCTCATTTTGCCTTTTTAGGAATTTACACTTGTCTTTTTTGGGCAACAAGTTGGCGTTGCATTGAACGACTCTCAAATGAAACAAGTAACAAAGTTTTCAAAATGGATTCTTTTTTCCTCCCTCAAAAAAATGGAGCTGTAACCCCGAAGGAATGGATAAATGCTTTAGAAAATCTGAAATAAAATGATAGTCTTTCTCCATTTCAGCCAATTGACTTCAAATTAATGGCGCCCATCGAAAAGACAAAACTGCTTCCATCCCTCCCAATACATGTAAATCTTCGACCATTTCCAAATAGGAACACATCATTTCACTGGCTTCTTTTTGATTGGTGTATCATTTGGCCTTTTTAGGAAATTACACTTGTCTTTTTTGGGCAACAAGTTGGTGTTAGCGACATTGAACGACTCTCAAATGAAACGATTAACAAAGTTCTCAAAATGGATTATTGTCCCCCTCGAAATGGAGCTGTAACCAAATGGATAAATGATTTAGAGAATCTGAAATTCAATTATAATCTTTGTCCAAATGGGCGCCATTCATTTGAAGTCCATTGGCTGAAATGGATCCCATTGAAAAAGACAAAAGGTTTAACTTCCACCCCTCCCAGTAAATGTAAGTCCATTTCCAAATGGGCCGAATAATTTCACTGGCTTCGTTTTGATTGGTGTCTCATTTGGCCTTTTTAGGAAAATACACTTGTCTTTTTTGGGCAACAAGTTGGTGTTATGTTGCATTGAACGACTCTCAAATGAAACAAGTAACAAAGTTCTCTAAATTGATTATTTCCCCCCTCAAAATGGAGCTGTAACCAAATGGATAAAATGATTTAGAAATCTGAAATTCAATTCTAGTCTTTCTTCAAATGGGCGCCATTCATTTGAAGTCAATTGGCTGAAATTGAGCCCATTGAAAAAGACAAAAGGTTCTACTTCCTTCTACTTTTTTGGGCAACAAGTTGGTGTTGAGTTGCATTGAACGAATAACAAAGTTTTCAAAATGGATTATTATCCTCCCTCGAAAGAATTGAGCTGTAACCCCGAAGGAATGGTTAAATGATTTGGAAATTAAATTATAGTCTTTCTCCAAATGGACGCCATTAATTTGAAGTCATTTGGCTGAAAATGGATCCCATTGAAAAAGACAAAATTTTTAACTTCCACCCCTCCCAAAAAATGGGCCACATTATTTCAGTTTTACCCCAGAAAGGGAACTTTTAGTTTCTGCAGAGGTTGATTCATATTGGAAAATGCCAACCTGCTAATGTCACAGAATTGGACGTTAAGGCCAAAAGATTGATTGTTCCTCAGTGATAATGCCCCCGTTCACTGCAGGAAAGTTGCTCCTTTCTACAAAAGACTGTTGTATTATTGAAGAGTATTGGCTTATCGGATTTGTCTCAAAAGTTTGAGAATGTCAAAGAAGCAAAGACAGCTGTTACTGTCCTCTCAATCAACCCCACATCACTAGCTGTCAGCCTTAATGGCCGCAAAAAATACACCAACTTGAAAAGTGTTCATACCCAATCGTCTCAAAGATTGTGAACTTATAGTCCTTGTCTAGACTCCAGAAATATCTTCATCTAAAGGTCGACCAGTGAACAGCTCATTTCTGACCTTCACAAATGTCATGTTTTTGAGCAAATAATGATCACATCTGTGCGGGATGACAGAAAGTGTTTTTCTTTGCAATTAATACACAACATCGCTTAGAAATGTCAGCGAACAGCCTGTGATTTCATCAGAATTAAATACTTAATTTTCCCAGAGGTGGGAGAAGTAGTCAGATCTGGTACTCGAGTAAAAGTAGAAGTACTCAGATCTTGTAATTGAGTAAAAGTAGAAGTACTCAGATCCTGTACTTTAGTAAAAGTAGAAGTACTGAGATCTTGTACTTGAGTAAAAGTAGAAGTACTCAGATCTTGTACTTGAGTAAAAGTAGAAGTACTCAGATCTTGTACTAGAGTAAAAGTAGAAGTACTCAGAGTGTAGGAATACTCTGCTAAAGTAAAAGTACTGCATTCAAAATGTTCCTCAAGTAAAAGTAGAAAAGTATTCTCATCAAAATATAGTTAAAGTAGCGACAGTAAAAGTAGTCATTGTGCAGATTGGTCCATTTCAGAATAATATATATGATATGTTTTATAATGATTGATCATTAAAGTGTTCTCAAAGCTGGTAAAGGTGCAGTTAGTTTGAATGACTTTGTATACTGCAGGGTAGCTTGTGAATTTACTCCAGGTGGAACTAAAGTCTGATTTAACACTTGATTATATTTCACATCATTCATCCACATCTGTGAAGTAACTAAAGGTATTCAATACATGTAGTGGATTCAAAGTACACCAGTTACCTCTGAACTGTAGTGGAGTAGAAGTATTAAGTAGCATACAATGGAAATACTCAAGTAAAGTACAAGTATCTTAAAATTGTACTTGAGTAAATGTACTTAGTTACTTCCCACCTCTGCATTCTCTTCATATTTATTTGTACTATGAACTGATTCCAGACAGATGTCCCCTCGATACAAACAGAGGAGATTTCTTTCCTCCTATATCTCAGCTTTGTTGATTGATGTCCTATTTTGCCTCCGAACCCCATTAAACCGGGCCTGGCCTGCTTTTCTGTACTTGACAACTGCCATTGTGAAGGATGGTGACCGCACCGCGAAGAAGTCTGCGAGCGATATTGTAATCTGTCATTGTCAGCCTGAAAAAAAGGTGGAAATGGCTCCTAAGATAGATGGAAGGTATTCGTCGTGACCATGAACTGTTGTAGACAGGTGACTTAAACTCTATAATCTGCCTGAATCCATGAAAGGCAATTTTTCCTCTCTCTTCTGCGCACTGCAATCTCTCTGTGTCAGAGTTAAGCTCGGGCTTAGCCCCCCGGCCGAAAGCCTGTCGAACATCGAGCACCTGATCCTGGCATTAAAACCTCCAACGCTTTGGTTTTCGGGGCTTTGCTGGCAGCGGGGATCTCATAACGGGAGCTAATTACTAGCACTGTGATGAATCAATTCTCCTGGCTTTGCAGGGGAGGGGAAGCTTGGCTGTGTGTTGGAAAACAAAGGTCTCTTTTTGTTAAATGTGAACAGGGATTTCACTAAATGTTTTTTCCTGTCCTATGTGTACTCCCTGGTTGCCAAACGATTAGACACATCTGCTATGTGCAGCGTGGAAACATTACCTTACTACCTTTATGCAGGCGTGGAAGAAGTATTCAGAAAGTATTCATTCAACAATTGCAGTTTTAACTAGAAAGAATCCATATTTTTTCTCCCAGTGGGCTGATTATGATGGATTGTGGGTCGATTATGAAGATTTAGGGGACACAAAACGGCCATTTTCGATCCTAACAATGTCAGAAATGAATTAACCTCAAATAACCTCAAAAACCAACCCAACATTGTCCAAATCGGCCAAGCCACTTTTCAGCTCTTGTCTGCATATGCTTATTAATGCTAAATAATGCAACTAATGCTCATTTGTATACAATATCTTGTTTTTCATTACTGCACACACTTTATTCCAATTCTATTTCTACAATTTCAACCATATTCAATGTAAATACTGCTATATTTTTTTATGTTATGCACCACAACACCAAGTCAAATTCCTCGTATGTGTTAACCTACCAAATTACCCAACATATGCAGGTTAGCATCCGGCAGTTTCTATGTGCTGGTGACCCCTAATATACATTTATATCATAAAACTTTGGGCTACTCAACATTTCCAGGCTCACTATGCTGACAAATAGACTATCATGCATCAATCTTTCCATCATGCCTTAAGATTGATACGGTGGGCTCAACATATTTCCCCTCCAGTTGCTAATTAGAGGTGTGATGGGATTGACTGAATGGCCTTTTTTAAAAGCAGTAGTCCCCTCCTAATAAACGTATTAGCCACGGACCAGTGGACTGCAGAGGGAGGAGGACGCAGTAATGAAGCCGTCAACTGTTCTTACACATCTCAGATCAGCCTTACATCGCCTGGAGCTAAAAAGAATCCACGTTTCTTACTATCTTTAGATCCAGAAGAAACAATAATGAGGTGAGGTATTTATAGCCTGAGGAGACGGGGAGTTCATTCATTTGACAACACGGCTCATTTGGCAGATTTCTAATTACCAGTTTGATGATTTGTCTTTCAGTTCTTGATGATGTACGGAGCTCTACTTCTACTTTTGGATTCCCAAAGTAACAAAGTAGATTTACTAAAGTACTTAAGAGAATTGTACTTTACTTTTTGTTGTGTCTTTGTACTTCTACTCCGCTACAGTTCAGAGGTAAATGGTGTACTTTGACTCCACTACATGTATTTAATACCTTTAGTTACTTCACAGATGTGGATGAATGATGTGAAATATAATCAAGTGTTAAATCAGACTTTAGTTCCACCTGGAGTAAATTCACAAGCTACCCTGCAGTATACAAAGTCATCCAAACTAGCTGCACCTTTACCAGCTTTGAGAACACTTTCATGATCAATCATTATAAAACATATCATATATATTATTCTGAAATGGACCAATCTGCACAATGACTACTTTTACTGTCGCTACTTTAACTACATTTTGATGATAATACTTTTCTACTTTTACTTGAGGAACATTTTGAATGCAGGACTTTTACTGTAACAGAGTATTCCTACACTCTGGTACTTCTACTTTTACTAAAGTACAAGATCTGAGTACTTCTACTTTTACTCAAGTACAAGATCTGAGTACTTCTCCTTTTACTCAAGTACAAGATCTGAGTACTTTTTTACACAAGTACAAGACCTGAGTACTTGTACTTTTACTCAAGTACAAGATCTGAGTACTTCTACTTTGACTAAAGTACATGATCTGAGTACTTCTCCCCTCCGAGCTAACATCCTCTCGTTCTCCCGCTCCTCTCCCCCCCCCCCCTCCCATCAGTCGGACGGTCTTGAGTGCCCTCGTACGTTTGGCTGCCTTTTACCATTACCCTCTTCAATATTCCTCTCTTCGCTGCCCTTGCCGTTCCACCTCCTCCCGCTAGACGTTGAAGCGTGATCAATATTTTCGTCATAACTCAGGAGAGAGTCACCTCTGCAGCGACATTAAAATTCCTCGCTCTGTGCAATATAGTCCCCATCCAAATTTCCTGGCTTGGAAAAGATAGGGCTATTACCCAGAATACTAAAAGAGCAAAGAGACCTTACTCTGGGCGAGGATGTCCCCTAACTGCAGCACATTTCCATGTTTCCTTGTAGAGAGTAGCTCTGAGAAAAACAGCGATAACAGGAGGAAGAGGGAGTAGACATTACAGTTTGTATCTCGGTGCTGCTCATTCATGTGTGTTAAACATAACAGCAATATTGAAGCCCACTGGGAACTGTGTTAGCATCAATATTCTGGCACTAAGCTAGTGGAAACAGATTCTGTGTTTGCAGAGTGAGATCCTGGATTGCACATCTGCAGTTCTTTCCAATCTCCTGCCGTAAGCAAATCCCTCCGATTCGGCTAGCCGTTTGCAAAGCAACCTTTCCTTTCCTTTCCTTCCTTCACTTCTCTTTCTCTCCCCCCTTCCATGACCCATCCACTTCTCCCCACCCTACAGCCATTACCTTATGCCCATTAATCCCATTAAGTAGCCATTAAACAAGTGCTGATAACACCAAATGAACGTCAAGCTCCGACGGCTAATAACCACAGTCCCACCTCGGCACGTTCAACCCTGACAAGGAGAAAAGAGATGCAAAAAAATAAACATGGAGGGTGTAGTACAACACAAGTGTAGTACAGAGTAGTGTCACTTTGTGTAGTAACAAGTACTCCAGCTGAAGACAAAGAGAAAGAGAGGAGGAGAAAGGAGGAAGCCAAACATGTAAATATACTGCCGTACGTTGTATATTTACTCGTGTCTGCTAGCCACGAGAAAGAGTGCGTCATTCAGCTCAAAAGCAAAGTGACACAGTGCTAGATTCACATTTTTTTTTTAACCCTGATCATCACTGGGATTTAAGAGCAACGAGAAGAAGGGGGATTTGTCAAACCAACCGTGGGTCCAGCATGAAATAAAAAGATTGTATCCTAAGAAGCGAACCCAAGCTAACGCAACCACAATGGCTGTTGGAGAGAGAAATGAAAACCTGCTGAAGTAGACCCACAAAAACCCCCTGATGCTCACTGGATTTTAAGGTCGCTGACGCGTTCAGGGTCTTTTCACCACCGAGTCCTGCCTCAGAGGAGGAAATGGAGGTGGCAGGAACAATAGAAAGCTCATTCTGGTTGAACTTAAAACCAGAAGCTGGCTCGCGGTCACCGTGCTCGATGCCGCTCAGCGTGAGTGATGAGGAAGGACAAGGTTATGGCGGAGGGGGGGGGGGGCGAGTCAGAGCTCCAGTCTGAGACATTCATCAAGTGTGCACACACTCTCAGACTGGAGAGAATTACACTCTTACTGGTGCAAACAGTATCTGAAGCAGAGATGGCATCCTTTACTCAAGTAGAAGTATAGATACTCGTGTTTAAAAATACTCTGGTAAAAGTAGAAGTACTGACTAAACTTCTTTACTCAAGTAAAAGTAAAGAAGTATGGGCTTTGAAATGTACTTAAGTAAAAAGTACCCATATCTACGATCTGTTTTAAAGAGTACCTGACCTCCCTTTATATTAATAGAACAATAATGTCATTGTTAGCTAATGAATGTTTCCATGCTGAACAACAGCAACATGACAACGCTTTCATTGGTCCCTCTTCTTTAGAGAAGACCAGGAAATGATGGATACACGGATCGTGTTCAAATCAATAGGCACGCAATGACTCTAAATAATAATGATCACGCCACCAAACACACATTCAGACTAAAGGAACCAGCCTGTTTGGAACATGTGAGAAGTAGAAAGTTCAGGTATTTGGTTCAACATGTAAGAAGTAGAAAGTACAGGTATTTGTGTTCAAAATGTAAGAAGTCAAAGTAAAAAGTCTTCAGAAAAATAAGTAGTTGAGTAAAGTACTGATACCAGAAAAATGTACTTAAGTACAGTAACAAAGTATTTGTACTCCACTACTTCTATGTGGACGTTCGTTAGCAGGAATATTACATTCACTACGTCTCACTCCTTCACTGCTGAGGAACTCTAAAGCCTCTTTTGATGCTCTGTAAACTCGACTTGTGTCTGGTCAACTGGTTCAAAGGAGTCCAATTTGTTTCACGAATCAGTGGGGTCGGTAAACAAGAGTCGAATACTGAGAAGGGATGAGGAGAGGAGGGGGGATGAAGGTCAGAGGAGAGAGAATGCATGGGGCGTTCACTGTACTAATGGATATGTCTTTCAGCCTGGTAAATGGAAAATGGATGTTTAAAGAAAATACTTTCAGGAAGGGATGACAGAAGCATGGTAAAAGGAGAATGTTGGTGGAAATGGAAAATGTAAGTGAAATGATGGGAGACAGGAACAAATTACGACTATATAGATTACATTACACGGGAGAATATCAAAAATAAAAATCACTGATTGCAGTATAGAAGGAAATAAGCGGAATACTTAAATTAAATGATGGATTTATCGGACAGTAAAGGAAGGTATGACGCAGGTTAAACTACTGAAGAAGAATTAAAGATTGATTGAAGCTGATAGGAAAAAGAAAGCTAACCCATGGCAGAATAAATAAGGGCTAAGAAATGTTACTTAAAGAAAACAACAGGGAAGGAATCAAGGTAATAAAACCCTGAAATGAATGAATGATGTGAGATAGGAGCCAAATGAGAAAACTAAAAAGCAGAGGAACAAATGAAAGAATGACAAAGCAGGAAGAGAGAATGAAACGACGGACGAACTCATAGATTATACATGTGTCGTCCTGAATGTGTCAGAAGTGTTTGCTCTCCTCTGTCTCCCATGGAGGAACCTGCTAAATCAATCGGAAGCTTCTCTTTTTTTTCTTCCTGTCCTCACAGTCGACCCCCGGTCATGATCAGTGTCATTTCCTCTCATGCTGGCACATCTGTAGCTTGCGGCAAAATATCTCTTCCCTTTTTCCCCTGTTGCTGCTCGGCAGAATTAACGGGGCTGGTGCTAATTGGATGAGGTGTGTAGGCGGAGGTATATAGAAAAATCACATGCTCTTTACAATGTAGCAGATTGAACATTCCGGAATCCCGACGCATTCCATTGGGACGGAACACTCTACGGTGGCCATTTGCATATTATAATAATAATAATACATGAGATTTTTATAGCGTTTTTCCTAACGCTCAAAGACGCTTTACATAAAGTCAGAACAGAAACAATACAAAGAAAACTAAAAACATAAACAATAGTCCTAATTATAATCTATTGTGATGGTAGGGAGTTCATAGAGGAGGTAAGAAATCAGATTACTCACTTTGTATCCCTTAATTTAAAGCTATGGATACTTCATGTACCTCTCAATTTACACTACACAAGTTAGCCATCAAGCTAGCATGGAGTTTGTAATTTAACTAAATAGCTAGCACACTATCTAGTTAGTGACTGGTTGTGAGCTAACATGACATCTTACTCCCAGATGTTTAACTGGTTATCACTGCTCTGACTTTTTTTTCAATTGTGATTCATCGCTAGCTAACACCACAAATGTGTTAGAATGTTGTTAGAAAGCAGGTCATGGTTGTGTCGCCTACACAAGTTAGTTATCAAGCTAATATAGAATTAGATAGTGAATTAATAAGCTAGCACACTATCTAGTTAGTGACTGGTTTTGATTAAGTATGACATTTACATCCTGGTTTTTAACTGGAAAGCAGTGTAAGTGTGTTTCATGGCTAGCTAAGACCACAACTTTGCCTGAACAGGGTTAGAAAGCGGGTCATGGTTGGTTCAAAGTCAACGAGCATCTTTTAAAGATTGAAGCTCTTTAAGGACACAGAGCAAAAAGGGTGACCTTGTTCTGAAGAGGGTTCAATTGCTAGTTAATTGCAGGACAAGACCTTAACCTTGACTTGTTAAACTCTTGCCAGATTGTTAAGGTTAGGCATTGAACTTGAATTGTTAAGGCTTTCGAAAATCGAGGGTAAGCATCAAGATGCGGCCTTCAGATTTTTGGATGGATTGCTAGGAAATAATTTTGCTAGTAACCATGCTTAGTCACTACCATAATCTCTGCTTTATCAGTCTTTTGAATATATGATGATTCCTAGCAAACAAATTGACATCAAACTCAGATTTTATCAAGCTCTCCAACCATCGCCTTCTACAACTGCAATTCCAAAATCCTATGTTGAGGATAAAATGTAACAAGGTCCTAACATCTGTTGTCTTTATTGTTATTTACTAGTTATATTATTATTAATATTATTAAACCAAATAAGGGTCTTTCAAACTAGGGTTTCAGGATGACTATGGGTACTTATTTTATGGATCATTCTGCACAATTCAACATTAAAGAAAACCTCAAAATCTTAGCACGTTTTTCTCCTCCATTTATTGACTATGGAACATGTGTGAACTGTTGCACAAGGGCAGTCTTCCACTTTCACCCCCACTGCTTCCCTCTCATTGTGTTCCCTTTTCCTCCAGAGTTTAAGGAGCAGAGCTGTCAGGCTGTTTATTTCATGAATGTGATTAATGCAGCGGCGTAGTTAGCTGGTCGGGGACAAACACACAGAAACAGAAAGAGCATGAAAGAGCATGAATGAGCGAGGGAGCTCACGCTACACCTGACAGCCGTGACCGAGGGTGGACATTCACATCTGGCCCCGACTGCTAACAACCACACAACAGATTACATAAAATATGTCCTGAGTATCTTCAATTCTAATTATTTTAAGGGTCGTTTGTTGTGTTGGAAATCATCAAAGCTTGCTGACGTCAGCTGGAGGTTTGTTATTGTCTAACACACTGCCAGAGAGCACTTTCATCTGCATCTAACTTTCTTTATTACATCACATTAGAAGAATGGAAAATATATAAAAGCCATCATTTCAAATAACTGTCCTGTCGGGCTGTTCAAATCCTGATTTGTAAAGGTGAATGCAGCACGAGTCGCAGTAAATCTCACTGGATTGTTGCCAAACTACAGCTGAGGAGAAATCTAATTCAAAAAACAAAAATGGTCTCCAAAATTGACTCGTGAAGATTCCTCGCAGTACATCCGTTCAAATTCTCAGCCGGTCAGGAGGGACTTTCTGCAGCCGCGGCAGTTTAATAATACACACTTTGGTCACGGTAAAACCCCCCCACCCCTCCCAGTTGAGCTGCGATATCCCACGAACAAACCAAATAATGGGTTATGCCATTATGGGTTCAGCAAAAAAAAAAAATAAGCTCCATGGCAGCATTCATAAACATAAGCTGAGGTTCACTGCTGCACATTCTCGCAGTCCTGTGTGCTGGGTGTACAAAACATTAGGACACCTATTCATTTCACCTGTTATATACTGTATATTAAAAACATATATTACATAACTCCTCCGGGTTTTATTAGTTCCAATCGTGGAGGTGTACAGGGGTTTTATTCCTCTAAGTTAGCGATTTGGTGTAGCCAAACCCTCAGCTGATTGGTACAATTGCAAAACATTTTTTTAAATGAAGCCAATTTTAAGCCAATTTACAAGAAGATAGGAAATAGATGTAAACGTTTGATTCATTTCCAGAGCATTTTAAAATTATACACAAGCTTTGTTTTCCAGATCATCAAGGAAGATGCTTATAAGTTATGTTAAAAAGTTAATAAATGTAGGTATATGATACAATACATAATATACTGGCATTGGAGTGAAGACTTCAATACAGGAAGGTGGAATATCGTAAGGGTGCTAATGTTTTGTACACTCAAACATAATCAAAGTAAATATACAGCATCCATTCTGAAAACTAAGATATGTCAGTATTTAACATGCAACAAGGCTTTTCTGTTGAAAAACACAAAGTGAAATTCAAGTTTGTTCTGAAGCACTGAAAGGTCTGTCCGGTCCAATTACTCCAACATTTTGGGGGCTATTTTTAGAACGTCTTGTATTATTCATACACTTTAATGAATATGGAGGGTTGCCCCAGTTTTCTAATGTGGTACAAACGTATTAATGTCCAACTGTGTTCCCTAATGAGAGAAAGTTTAATATAGAAACCTCTGACATGAGTCTTTATGGGAGCTTCCATTCAGGGAGAGGTCATTATTATATTAACATCATCACCAGAATCATCATCATCATCATTATCATGAGATCATTGAGCAGCAGACTTGTGGGAGAGAGCCACATTGCCTTGACCACCAAAACAAGCACTCGGTTATTGTGTGGATACCAAGGAATGTAGCCAACTAGCACCATGATAACAAGAGATCCCAGATATCTTAACGGGATGTTGTTGACCTATGGGAGGCTAGAAGTGCAGGGAAAGGGTTGGGGGTTTGGGGATCTAACACCTGGTTGTATACATGTTGAACAATGGGCACATTTACCTTTGTGGAACACTGCAAAGAGCAAATGAAAGAGATCGACAAATTGAGAACAAACGAAAAACATTGAGATGATTAAAACACAAAGCAACAGAATTGTAGTAACATCTATGTACATCTTTTTTAATGAATACAAACCTTCCTTTGTGATTGATTAAACCCTTAAAAAAGGCATTTACAGTAAGACAATGTAATGAAATGCAGAAACAACACATTACCATTGTGTCGTTACTTTTCCTGATTTATCCGACCGAGCCATAGAGGCAGCTCCTACCTTTAAAATTCGGTCGAATTCTGGCGTCGTAACCCGAGACTTTGCCCATGAGTTTGTCCAGGAACTCGGAGGGCGGCATCGGGGTGGCAGCTTTCCTCGCCGCAGCTTCTTTCGATGCTGCCAGGCTGGAAAATAGAATGGAAAATGTGCTGAGAAAAAGAAGCATAAAGAAGAAAAAACAATGATTATAATGAGAAAGAGAACTTTTGATAATAACTAGATTAGATAATAGTCATAACACTTCTCTGTATGAGTTGTTGAGCCATGCAAAGTTATTTATAATCTTCAACAGCATTGTATGGATACAAGCAGCCAAGAAACTGATCATATTATCTGTCCTAAGCTGCTAACCCTAACCCTAACCCTCCTAAGCGGCTAACCCTAACCCTAATCCTAACCCTAGGTCAACAACTACTACACTCAAATGACTCAAAACAGCCTTGATTAGCATTATGTGCCACAAAATGTGCACCTTAAAGCCTAAAAGCCATCAAACATGTTTCAACAATCCTTTCGTCAAGGATTCATCAAACAACCTTCATTTCCATAAGTGGAAAAACCTGCCTTGATTCACAAAATGACGTATTCACTGTTATTTCTTGGATTATTTTGTCTGTTATCGTTACACATGTTTTGCTTTTTGCTTGTCATTTCAATCTTCTGTTTATATTCATTTCAAATGTCCATGTACACATCTTCCAATTAGATTAATTGGCACAGACGTATGCAGGTTAATGCTCCACCCCAACATCACATGGAAATACATCACAAAAAGGAAATGACACTATTTCATGGAAGACAAATTAAATAACATGGGGATGAATAACAAAATCAGAACTTGATTAGCATTAAGGATGCCACAAAATGTGCACATTAAAGCCTCAAGCCATCAAACATGTTTCAAAAATCCTGTCTTCCAGAATTCATCAAACTTCATCCGCATAAGTGAAAAACCAGACTCACCAAATGACGTAGGAATCAAACACCTTTTTCATAGGTCAATTTGTGTGTTATTGCTAGACATGTTTAGCTTGTCATTGCTAATATCCATTTGTACGTTTTCCAATGATATTAAGTAACACAGACTTTTGCAGCTTAATGTCTCCTCCCAACATCACACAAAGGAAATGGTGATCATTTTTCATGGAGACACATTAAATAACATGGTCATGAAGAACAAAAATAATGTGATGCAGAACGAAGGTTTGCACCACATATTCTAGAGGGGTCAGCGGTGGCTCATATCATCTCTTAACTATCAATCAATAAAAATCAATAAGGATTCTGCATTTCTGCAAACCAAACTTGATTGTTTTTCCTTAGACAAAAAAACAAATCCTTGTCCTTAAATTATATATTTGTCCATCATGTGCTTCATACATTTAACTCCAAGAAAGTCGGCTATAAAAATACGTCCATGTTTGGAAATTGTATACATACACTGTTTAATGAAATTATTATTTATGACACTTATAAACTAAAGGCAAATGGTATGTTTTAAGACAAAATACAAAAATGCATGATGCATAAAATGGGTGTGTGAAACAGAGGGAACTTCACTTTATTTTGTACGAAAATATTAGTCATGTATATATAAATTAAATTAAATAATTCATGGTTTCATTAATATCTTTGTACTCCTGGAGGCTTGTAGAATACACTGGGCTGAAGATCTGTCCCCACCAGATTAGATAACTTCTTCATCATTTAACTTCATTACGTTGTTTTGTCTAATGAAGAACATTTGTTCCAAAATCCTTGTCTGAATAACCTTAAATTATATATTTGTCTATCATGTGTTTTCTAAACATTTAACTCCAAGAAAGTTGGCTATAAAAATACCTCCATGTTTGGTAATTGTATGTATATACAGTATAATGAAATCATTATTTATGCCACTTATATAAAAGGGGTGTATGAAACAGAGGAATTATCACTTTATTTTCTAAGAAGACACAACGAAAATATTAGTAATTTATATATAAATTAATTATATAATTCATGGTTTCATTCATATCTTTGTACTCCTGGAGGCTTGCACTTAAGGTGGATCCCTTCCCACCTGATTAGATAAATTCATTATAATTTAACTTCATTACCTTCTTTCTTAATCTAATTAAAAAAGTGAATAATTAAAAGTGAACCTTTACAGTGCATGCTGACAGCAGTGAAATGCATTAGTGGTTATTACACACCGTCTTTCTTAAAGTAGTTATTTAAACTAATGCTCTAATCACTTAACCAGCCGGCGTCCTGCATTGATTTTACAATGAGCCGCCGTGCACAGTGGACTCCTTTTACCTTATTAAGCCCATCATGCTCATTAAAGGCTCTCTGCATAACTTTCTATAGCCTCAGACATACAATGACTGCAGCTTTAACAATCAATAACACACACACACACACACACACACACACACACACACACACACACACACACACACACACACACACACACACACACACACACACACACACACACACACACACACACACACACACACACACACATACACACACACACACACACACACACACACACACACACACACACACCACACACACACAGATGATGGATCGATCCAAGCACCCTCTGTACTTACATTATTGCAAAATAAACAAGACTACTGACATTAATGAGGAAGCAATGCAACCAATATCTATAGAATATATACACACACACACACACACACACACACACACACACACACACACAAAGTCTTATCCCTGAATCGGTCCTAAGAATATACTTATGTACAGTACTTGAGTAAATGTATTTTGTACTTTACTTGAGTATACATATCTTTGTGCCACTTCATCACACTCTATTTATTTGATACTTGCTAAATACTTTAAATGATGTGCATACACATACTACTAAACTATTTAGTAGTACAAAACATATCAAACATTTGCTCCAAAAAAATGTGTATTTGTGAGTGATAAAACCAGCATATGTTATTTATATAATAACACAACACTTTAACTTTAAAAAAAAGCCATTCTGCATAATTTTTCATACTTTCAGGACATTTTGAAAATACTTTGAACTCAGGAATTGAATTTGCAATGATGTATTAGACCGTGGTATTTCTTAAATCACTTGTGTAAAAGAGTACTTTTCCACAACTGCTCATCTATAACTCGAAGTGAAACGGTGAGGTTATCATTAATTTATGTGGCTTTTACTTCTCGTGTTTCCGGCTGTAAGGACATTTTAAAACAGGCGAGTGTTGGGATTGGATATAAAATAGTTGCAGCGTGAGTTGGATTGAATTAAAGTGACAGTGACTCGGTTCAGAGCGGGACTGGAGTGACCCGTGGCCTTGCAGGGGAACTGCATTAGCAGTTGTAGTGCAGTTTGTGTGATTGCATCACTTCCCGCTGCGCCTGGAGAAAGAGAACGGACAGCAGTGTGATCCGGGCTATAAATACGCTGCTGTACTGACCCATTTCATCCGAGTACAGACGCACAATGAGCGATTCAACAACTGCACACAGGATCTCCATCCAGCACTTTTTAAAGAGGACATATAATGCTCATTTTCAGGTTCATATCAGTATTTAGTGTCTCTACTTTAAAGAGTCCTCTCCTGATGATGTTCATGTATGTAGCAGTGGCAAACCGTGTCTATCACAACTGGACCTTCTGTAGACACACACCCCCCCCCCCCCCGGCATTATAATGTCCGTCTTTTCACTGAATTGTCGTCTTGAAAAGGGTACTCACAACAATTCCGCAACAACTTCATCTTCACCTGTTGCACTTGCCATTTCAACGTTAAAAACAATAAAACGGCATGAACTGTTTCGTCGCATTCATAGATCCTCTGTCTCGAGCCAGTTAACTACCGGGCCTTCGAGAGTACCCTGGAACCGAGGGAAACTCTGAAAGAATACGCCCATTGGCTACAAATCAATATATGATTGGTTGATCAAACTGTCAGTCCAAATGTACGCTCTCATTCAGTGCAACGGCAAGGGCATTCTATCAAGGATACAGAATACCTTGGATGAAGGATATTCTACCCAGAGACCCAGAACAAGATCTGATTGGTTGCTTTCTTTTCTAACACAAAACCACTGAAATGCGTAGTGCATGGTCCGAGAAGGACAAACAAATCAACGTAACACTGTAATATTACAGATCAACAACACAGATACGATTCTCATTTATTCATTTTATATACATTTTATTACATTTTATTACATTTTATTTATATAATTAAATCGATTTTTTTGTTTGTTTTATCTGAGTGTTCCAGGGTATTCTCTGAATACCTTGAGGGCCCTGACGGTTCGCCACTGGTATGTAGTGTTTCTGCTTTAAAGAGTCCTCTCCTGCTGATGTTCAGGTGTATATCAGTATGTAGTGTCTCTACTTTAAAGAGTCCTCTCCTGCTGATGTTCAGGTGTATATCAGTATGTAGTGTCTCTACTTTAAAGAGTCCTCTCCTGCTGATGTTCAGGTGTATATCAGTATGTAGTGTCTCTACTTTAAAGAGTCCTCTCCTGCTGATGTTCAGGTGTATATCAGTATGTAGTGTCTCTACTTTAAAGAGTCCTCTCCTGCTGATGTTCAGGTGTATATCAGTATGTAGTGTCTCTACTTTAAAGAGTCCTCTCCTGCTGATGTTCAGGTGTATATCAGTATGTAGTGTCTCTACTTTAAAGAGTCCTCTCCTGCTGATGTTCAGGTGTATATCAGTATGTAGTGTCTCTACTTTAAAGAGTCCTCTCCTGCTCATGTTCAGGTGTATATCAGTATGTAGTGTCTCTACTTTAAAGAGTCCTCTCCTGCTGATGTTCAGGTGTATATCAGTATGTAGTGTCTCTACTTTAAACAGTCCTCTCCTGCTGATGTTCAGGTGTATATCAGTATGTAGTGTCTCTACTTTAAAGAGTCCTCTCCTGCTGATGTTCAGGCGGGGGGGATTGGATTTTAGCCTTTGCAGACCATGTACATGCACTAAAAACAGTAGAACACACTACAGCAAATGGAAACACCCAAAAGCTGAATAGGGCCTCTTTAAAATAGGGTTGGACGATTTGGAAAAGTACTAATTGGTGTGATTTCTTCAGAGGACTTGCATTAAACAAAGATATTCTATTCTTAAATCTGTAGAATAAGATTTGTAAGCTGGAACATATATGCAATTCTTATTTTAGAATAAAATGTATGCATATTTTGCTGTTACATATTTTGCGCCTCCTGCAATTTGTTTATTGCACGAGCCCGTATTGCAATGATTGTAAAAAATACCATTAATAGGGCAGAACTATTTCACATTTCAGAAACAAGATGTTAAAACAAAGCTCATTTGAAAAAGACAAACCTTTTCTACCTGAAGAATATTAAATAACCCATATATATATATAGTGTATTTGATTTGATACCATCCTGTCTGCATCAGATGCTGCTGAACGCTTCTTTACATTCTGCTTGACCCACTTGGTTAATTGAATTTATATTACATATGCCATGCTGAATTTTGTCTCGTGAATCATTTATAGAGTTTTATGTGATGGAGCAGCCACAATATTCTTCAGGATGAATAATTTACATAATTAAAATGTCTTAAATAGATTCAACATTGGAGCAGGTTGCCAGGTAATTTGACACCAACACGCAGTTTGAAAACAAAGGTTTGTTCGAACATTTGGAAAAATTAAGGAAAATAGAGTAAAAAATAATAAATCTATGAATTAAAATGCAATGCAGATTATCATTATTAAAGCCTGTGAGAAAGTAGAATCATTAAAAAGTCTCTAAATTTAAATTCAGCTCGCTAGTTATTAACTCAAAATATGATTCACAAACATATAAAACATTTATTTCAATGTCTTTTACATTTTTGAGTGCTGCCAAACTTTCACAGTGAGTTAGATAAAGTTATGAAATGTGTTTATAAGGAATAATTCATACATCTTCACTTTGCAGCACTCAGAGGTCCAGTGAGAAGTATCAATGATTGAAAACAGACAACATGAATTCCTGAGGAAGTTGAGTTCAGGCGACAGAGTTTAGCTGATCTGACTTTTCACGTGTTCAAAGGAGTGTGTACGTAATACAAGTGTGTGTGAACCTGTTTAAATACAGTATTGGCAAGTAACTATGTACATCTACTCTAAAGTACAAGTACCTCAAAGTAGTATTTGAGGTCCTGCCTCAGATACTATTACTACTTCATACTACATTTATGCGACAACTATAAAAAATGTAGTATGTAATTATACCTGGCAGAAAAAAAACTCCCTTTTTTTTTTAGGGATTTTAGCCTTTGCAGACCATTTACATGCACTAAAACCTATAGAACACACTACAGGGAAAGGGAAAGTCGGGCTCAATAGGGCTTCTTTAAGAATTACTTTACTTAGAGGTAAAGGATGTAAGTACTTCCTCCTTCTAATATTTATACTTCTTCATTCAGTCTCTGTGTACATGAACGCCTCATGAGTAGGGTTGCAAAATTCCAGGAATTTCCAAAGATGGAAACTTTCCATGGGAATAAACGGGAATAAACTGGGAATTTTCTAAATTGAAGGTTGGCTCTTCATAGGGAACTTCAATATAGTTGGGGAAAGTCTATTTTAGCATAATCTTGACTAAAACAAACAGATGCCATTCAAGTACACTTGAATATCCATGCCATTCCTCCATCACATGCACATAGCACACTGCTTACTGCATGGCTATTGAGACCACACCCCCTACAGGCACTGTGCATTCCTCCATCACATGCACACATGATTTCTTGTGGGGGTTTTTGGATGGGGGTTGCATTTTTGTTCATTTTTGAATGAGTGGTGTTGGGGGGATGAGTAATATTTAACTCAACATTCATGTTTTTGTTCTTCAATGAAACAAATGATTGTTCAATAAAATAATTAAAACTCGTTCTGTTCTACTTACAAATAAATCTGTTGAAATGTCATGTTTTTTTTAATTCATCATTTTGCATGGATGTTTTCTTATGACAAAACAAAATGTTTATATTTATGCTTGGATACGATACAATTCGATTACATTACCCTCAATTCCAAGTTAGTTCCCATAAATTCCCATACATTCCCATAATTCCCATTATTCCCATGGAAGGTTTCCAATATGGAATATTTCCAAAATTCCCCAGCTTCCCATGGAAATTTACCGGAAACGTACCGGAAATGTACCGGAAATGTTCCGCCCCTTTGCAACCCTACTCATGAGACATGAAAATAAGCGGAAGATGTCCTCTTTCAGAAGTCGTAAAGAGGACATATTCCGCTTATTGTCAGGTTTCATATTATTATTTAGTGCCTCTACTGTGATATGTGACAACTCAACTTTAGCCTTTGAAGACCATTTACATGCACTACAACCTAGAGAACACACTTCAGGGAAAGGAACAGCCAAAAAGAATAATAGGGTTTCTTTAAGAACTACTTTACATAGAGGTAAAGGATGTAAGTACTTCCTCCTCCTGCTGATTTATGCTTCTTCATTCAGTCTCTGTGTACATGAACGCCTCATGAGACATGAAATATAGCGGAATATGTCATATTCAGTATATTCCACTTTTTTAGTGCCTCTACTGTGACATGTGACAACTCAACTTTAGCCTTTGCAGACCATTTACATGCACAAAAACCTGTAGAACACACTATAGTAAAGGGAAAACCCCAGAAAGTATAATAGGACTTCTTTAAAGTTCAGAAAGTCCACCGAGTGACCTCTCTTTTCCCCTTTTAACAATAAAACCATTTCCAAAGTCTGTAAGAGCAAAAGGGGGAGTTTAAAGTGTTACAAGTCAGTATGTAAATATTCAGCCATTAGCTGTATCTCCTGAGGAGTGCGGGGGAGGAGAGCGCATTAATCTCTCATGAATTAAAATGACAGATGATACAGTCGATTGCGCCTAAATCCTCACCTTGTAAATGTAAAACCGCTAACCGTGACTTTCAATATGGTAAACCGAGACGTGCGGCATGATAAATGGCGCCATTAGCAATTCATAAACACGTGATGCAGTCAGCACTGTCGCTTTATCAGGGAAATGCTGATCAGAATCACGGTCCACTGAGTGAAAACACAAATTATAGAGCGGGCGTGATGAGGAGACTAACTAAAGAGAAGCAAATCCCCTGTTAGTTCATGTCTCATGAGGCGTTCATGTACACAGAGAGTGAATGAAGAAGCATAAATCAGCAGGAGGAGGAAGTACTTACACCCTTTACCTCTAAGTAAAGTAGTTCTTAAAGAAGCCCTATTATTCTTTTTTGGCTGTTCTTTTCCCTGAAGTGTGTTCTCTAGGTTTTAGTGCATGTAAATGGTCTGCAAAAGTCCCATAAAAGTATTATGAAGTAGTAGTAGTATCTTAGGCAGCACCTCAAATACTACTTTGATGTACTTGTACTTTAGATTACATGTACTTAGTTACTTGCCAACACTGTAGGTAAGCAGATTCACACACACTTGTATTAAGAACACACTCCTTTGAACACTTCTATAAACACACTAACACACACCTCATCAGTGAAAAACATCAGAAATCAAATCATGCAGACACACACACACACACACACACACACACACACACACACACACACACGCTGGTTTGTCTGCGACGTTAAACAGCGACACTGATGATATTATAAACGCTCATAAATCAGGACACTGATAATGATGTTATAATGATCATAACTGAGGATATTGATGATGCCGCTGAAAGAACGTTGACATTACATAAATTACATGAATACAAACGTGTCTCATAAATAATAACGATGATGAAAACCAACAAGCTAAACGACGTAAAAACAAAACGTTGTGAAAAATCATAAAGTAGAGTCATTAAACCCGGTGCATCCCATTTCAAATGATGAACATTTCTAAAGTAACCCTCCTTAACTCTGGTTGAGTGAATACATTCAGATCTAAATCCAGGCTCGGCACAACGTAAATCACAGAGGGGACGAACACAGTTTGAGGGACTAAATGACAAACACTCGTGAGGCGTTTTGACTCATTCTGCTGCCTCATGATTCACTCCGAGTCCACTGGGAAACGGACAAATCTGGAACAAATAAACAAGTGGATAAAGGCACGCTCTAGGCGGATCAGGGCCGAGATACATGAAGGGTTTGTAGCATTTGTGGCCTTTGAAATGTTCACCTCCCGTGTGGAAAGATGATAATTAGTGAAATGCCAGTGCACACAGCCAACATTTGTCACACCTCAGACTGTTATCAAAGCCAGAGGTCTCTGAGATGAAGCTCTGAAGTAATGGCCGTTCATTGAGGTCCAAAAACAGATTCAGGACATTTTGAACTCGCAAAAATACTCTCTATATTGTCTAGATTCACCCGAAAATAACTTTAATCTCAAGAGTGGTGCAGGAATAAGTTCTAAAAACTCCTTGTCCTCTGGTCTTAAAGTCAATGGTTTTCTGAATGTGTTTTTGGTTGTTAGCCTGACATAAAGTCTGTGGTTAACACAAGCTGAAGATATTTAGACATAAAATAGTCAGTAAATACCTCACTGGTGGATTTAAAAAACGGCGGTTGCTAACAAGTGTCTAACTGAGACGACTAAACGTCATCACGCCCAACATTAGCCACCTTTAGCTTAGAGGTGGTGACGTGAAGTCATGTGACCGTGCTGTAGTTCCTTTATAGCCCAACATTAGCCACCTTTAGCTTAGCGGTGGTGACGTGAAGTCATGTGACCGTGCTGTAGTTCCTTTATAGCCCAACATTAGCCACCTTTAGCTTAGCGATGGTGACGTGAAGTCATGTGACCGTGCTGTAGTTCCTTTATAGCCCAACATTAGCCACCTTTAGCTTAGCGATGGTGACGTGAAGTCATGTGACCGTGCTGTAGTTCCTTTATAGCCCAACATTAGCCACCTTTAGCTTAGCGGTGGTGACGTGAAGTCGTGTGACCGTGCTGTAGTTCCTTTATAGCCCAACATTAGCCTCCTTTAGCTTAGCCGTGGTGACGTGAAGTCATGTGACCGTGCTGTAGTTCCTTTATAGCCCAACATTAGCCACCTTTAGCTTAGCGGTGGTGACGTGAAGTCATGTGACCTTTCTGTAGTTCCTTTATAGCCCAACATTAGCCACCTTTAGCTTAGCGGTAGTGACGTGAAGTCATGTGACCTTTCTGTAGTTCCTTTATAGCCCAACATTAGCCGCCTTTAGCTTAGCGGTTAAGTGGTGAAGCTTGTATATAATAATTTGTGGAAACCAATAGGATTGTTAGAAAGTGAAACCACTTAAAAAAAGAAGTGCCAAGAATCACAACAGGAACCCTGAACCCTAACCCATAAACCTAAGCAAGTCGTTCTATTTCCTGAACCTAATCAGAGTCCACCGTAGACGGACCAATTTTGGACAAAATGTCCTCTCCATTAAAGGCAGCTCATTCTGGAATAGCCTCCCAACTGAGATACGGGATTGTCCCACTCTCAATAGTTTTAAAGGACAACTTAAAGAATGGTTGAGCAACAAACAGACGTGTAATCACCGCTAAATGCACTTTTATACAGGGGGATCTCCTCTTGCACTCTATGTCATACTTTTATCTTATCTTGCACTTTATATACCATAGCTGCTACATTGTACTACCTTGTGGTAAATACTTGTATATGCTGATCATGCTCTTTCTGCGTGTCATGTATTTATTTTTGCAATGTATATAAATGTCATGTGCTTGTATGTTGTATGTGACGGGACTGCGGATGGAAATTAGCTTAAAGCTAAAATCCGGCTCATTTACTCTTGTAAGCATTGTTTTGTTTTAAAGTGTTCATCGATGTGCACTGTCCCGGTTCAAATAAACGATTAAATGAAATGAAAGATTCAAAGCGCTAAATAGAACAGTCATGTTGTTTTGGGAGTCACTAGAAATCAACCTGTTCTGTCGTTAAGGTACGAGGACATGTTGTGTTTAATTTGCATCCAAAAAGAGGAGGGCCCAGAGACGTGACATGTTGTGCTCCGCCTGACAACATCAATAAACCTCTGAGTCAGTTTGCAAAAAAGTCTTTTGAATGCCACATGTACTGATGCTGCTGTGAATATAACTCTGTCATCTAGTCTTCTCTTACAAAACTCTTTCTTTTATATCTCTTTTGCTCATGATAACTTATGTTAACTGCTTCTTTTCCACAGAGATTTCTTTTAGAAAACAAAACAACGAAGAAGCACAAAACGGACGTATGACAACATTGTGATTGAACGCTACAGAACAAACTAGTTATTGTAACGAAAGTGAAGCTTATTTTTTACTTTTTTGTCAAACTACAACAATTTAAAACAAATAAAAACACATGAAAAGCAGGTTTTGATCGTAACAATGAAGAGATAATTCACATTTTGAAGCTTATAAAACATGCTCTTGCTGTTTTGAAGACCTACTGTTGACAAACATGTTGTGCACCACCTGACAACAATACGAAATCTCTATGTGTCAGTTTGCATTTTATTGTGACAACAACAACAACACACAAATAACATCCCTCCTGCTCCCATACTGCTTTCTTCCCTTCTTTTCTCCAAACTAAAATCATGGAGAGCATGACTATGTTCACTGTGAAAATGATCTGAGATCTAATCAATAACATGACCACCCAGCTGCTGTGATGGTCTGATTGAATATCTCACTCTAACGTCTCCTCGAGGTCAGAGAGTGACTGATGAGCGTTAGTGAAGAGCGTTACAGATGCTGTCGATATGTTATCAGAGCAGAACAACCTGAGGTGTCCCCGGAGAAAAATCTCTACATTTTCCCGTCTAGATTCAACAGAAAATAACCCCAATCTCAAGAGTGGTGCAGGACTAAGTTCTTACAACTCCCTGTCCTCTGGTCTGGATGTCAATGGTTTTCTGAGTGTGTTTTTGGTTGTTAGCCTGAAATAAAGTATTTGGTTAACACAAGCTGAAGATATTTAGACATCAAATTCATCAGTAAATACCCCACTGGTGAATTAAAAAAAGGGCGGTTGCTAACAAGTGTCTGAATGAGACGACTAAACGTCATCACGCCCAACATTAGCCTCCTTTAGCTTAGCGGTGGTGACGGGAAGTCATGTGACTGTGCTGTAGTTCCTTTATAGCCCAACATTAGCCTCCTTTAGCTTAGCGGTGGAGACGTGAAGTCATGTGACCGTGCTGTAGTTTCTTTATAGCCCAACATTAGCCTCCTTTAGCTTAGCAGTGGTGACGTGAAGTCATGTGACTGTGCTGTAGTTCCTTTATAGCCCAACATTAGCCTCCTTTAGCTTAGCGGTGGAGACGTGAAGTCATGTGACCGTGCTGTAGTTTCTTTATAGCCCAACATTAGCCTCCTTTAGCTTAGCGGTGGAGACGTGAAGTCATGTGACCGTGCTGTAGTTCCTTTATAGCCCAACATTAGCCGCCTTTAGCTTAGCGGTGGTGACGTGAAGTCATGTGACCGTGCTGTAGTTTTATAGCCCAACATTAGCCCCTTTAGCTTAGCGGTGGTGACGTGAAGTCATGTGACCGTGCTGTAGTTCCTTTATATATCAGAGCAGAACAATCTCAGGTGTCCCCTTGAGAATCGGTATGGACAACCCTGCAGTGAACGCATCACGGCTAAAGCGTCAATGATCAGATAATGGACCTCTCCCAAAAACAGCTGACACCGATCAATGAGGAGACATCAGGACTCTGAAGCCATCACACTTCATCCAATTCCTTTCTCTGCAACAGCAAATTAGGTGGATCAGAGATTATCTCGGCACAATTATTCCACAACGTGACAAATCTGAGCGTAATCCTCTTTATAACGACAACAAGGAAGGGGGACAGGAGGGTGATAGGATCAGGATTCTCGCTTAAAAAAACGACACATTTCTGTTGTTCGGGCATGCTGCCGACATGATACAATGAGGAATAAGACCCCGTGTGAAATGGCTTTCAAATTAGTGTAGAAAAAACACACTGCTGGGCTGATGACGCTGCAATCTGATTCGTCACAGAGGATTACACCACTGTGTCCTCCACACAATCAGCATTTCCCTTGGATGTTTCCCATGGGACAGTCCGGGCTGAATTGCACTGACACTGTGAACGGAAGAAGAGGGGGAAGAAGAAGAAGAAGAACGCCGACTGTACTTGTGACCTCTAAAACTCTAACACCCCTTTTCAGAGGTGGGAAGTAGTGGAGTACAAATACTTTGTTACTGTACTTAAGTACATTTTTCTGGTATCAGTACTTTACTCCACGACTTTTTTTTCTGACGACTTTTTACTTTGACTTCTTACATTTTGAACACAAATACCTGTACTTTCTACTTCTTACATTTTGAACCCAAATACCTGTACTTTCTACTTCTTCCATGTTCCAAACAGGCTGGTTCCTTTAGTTTGAATGTGTGTTTGGTGGCGTGATCATTATTATTTAGAGTCATTGCGTGCCTATTGATTTGAACACGATCCGTGTATCCATCATTTCCTGGTCTTCTCTAAAGAAGAGGGACCAATGAAAACGTTGTCATGTTGCCGTTGTTCAGCATGGAAACATTCATTAACTAACAATGACATTATTGTTCTATTAATATAAAGGGAGGTCAGGTACTCTTTAAAACAGATCGTAGATATGGGTACTTTTTACTTAAGTACATTTCAAAGCCCTCTTTACTTTGACTTGAGTAAAGAAGTTTAGTCAGTACTTCTACTTTTACCAGAGTATTTTTAAACACGAGTATCTGTACTTCTACTTGAGTGAAGGATGTGTGTACTTTTGCCATCTCTTCCCCTTTTTCCACTGAGTTCAGAATCAGAATCAGGTTTCAAGTTTATTGCCAGGTACGTTTCCAAATACAAGGAATTTGCTTTGGTATCTGGTGGAGCGAACATAAACAATCTAAAAAAATAAGTTGCAAAGTAGGTAAAAAACTAAGGAAAAATATAAGGATAATAAAAATAAGTATTTTAAAGAAACAATTTAGCATTACAAAAGGATGGTAAAGACAAGTATTTACATCAGATTTAAATTGAGCTATACAAATAACCTTCACAGCTAAAAAACTAAAACACTTGGACATTGAGTATATGGCAAACTACAGTGTATTATATTTGAAAGTGGAGGGCTGTGCAGACATGTGTGCAAAAATGTGCAAAATGTGCCACCAAAGTCATTTTGACATATCGTAACAAGAATGCAATCACATGTCACATGCTTCTGCAACATCTTACTTTTGCAATTTATTGTTAGATAAGATGAGATAAGAGATAAGATAGGACTTTATTATCCGAAGGAAATTGTTGTGCCAGAGTTAAAAAGATACAATAAACACAGCAGCATGATAATACAACGGAAAACTAACAGTGCAGTAAAAATAACTAATTGAAGAACTACAAGAAACATAGACGGTCAAATTATTAATATAAAAATCTGTAAAAAACTGTACAGTGACAAGCAGTAATTAATAGTGCAGAAAAACGTAGTGGCAGATACGTAATTGAACATTATTCTTACTGCGAGTAAACTACAAACTCACGTCAGTAACTCACTTACTAAAACAACCTAACCTGTGTACCTTTGTTGGTAGTATTTTGAACTTTTTATGCACAATATAAATTAATAAAAACACAATAACTAAAGTTCATATTGAGGTCACAAGATGACAACTGAGCCATTTTCTGAAAGCTACAGAAAATAAGTGGAACTGGAGTAAATATCACTTTTGACCTTTCCTCAAACTAGAACGTTTAAAACCAATAAAATGTAGGTTGGTGGTTTGTATCCCATGACTGCTGAGGTCATATGCATGTTGAAGCCCATTAAAATGCACTTCCTGTTTTGGAGATCTTCTTTTGACAAGTCTAAGTGTCAAAATGAAGAGCAGAGAGATCTTATAATCCTCCACAACAGCCTCAGCAATCCCTGAACTAACAAAGGTTACATGAAATCAATAGATGATCCACAGAGAGAGGAATGAGCGGCACATCATGTCACATCTGGACAGCGTACAGTTTACTTTCTACTAAACACTTAACTTGATTTTGATCCAACTGAAGCTATATGCAACATTCCTCTCTGCCATATTACTTTACAATCCTGTTATAAAGAACACAAAAAATCAATACTTCCCAAGGAGGTCAACGCTTCTCTGCTTCTTAAAACTGGAGCAATTTCACAGGTCAAACTGGAATGGGATTATGGAGTCTGTAGAGAGCGCAGTCGGAGAGCTGATGGACAACTTGCTCTTTCTGCGTTTTGGCAAAGGTCCCGAAAATATCCCTAAAAATAATCTCTGTCTAATAACCCGGCAGGTTTCTGCACGTGACTTCAGGATGTAAGCCCTGCAGGTTGTAATCCCTCTGAATCTAATATTAACAAATACAAATACATTTCACTTTTATCCTCCTGTGCTGCTCCACAAAATAAATATTCATCGGGTCACAGAGACAAATGTCTGCCAGGTGCTTTTATATTTGCATAAATGTTTGTCCCATAGATCAGATAGTGCTTTTAAAAGCCAACCTGCTTTCAAATGGTAGTTCACACTGAAACTGTGGCTGTCTGTTTCTATGAATAAACCCGATTCAAACCAATAACCCAGGCACTTTTCCTGATGGGAATCCAAAAAGCAGCGAGTGGAAACAAATAGTACCTTGCAGGAGTATTGCTGCATTCATTTACTGTTGGAATAATCGGAAAAATGAGTTCCTGCCCATGATAATTCATAGAAATATGGCAGACAAAGTAGACGTTGGGTTAATGGTAAGAATTAACATGAATGTGTTATAAGTTGTAACTGTTAGCTGTTCTCTACATACATGTAAAGACACGTAGATTAGTTACACACATAATCTAGCGTCCGATGTGTCAGGGCTTCTAAATACTCTTGTGTATAATTATTTACTTGTGTATAAGTATATAATTGTGTATACTAAAACTCAGGAACTTGGAGAAACAGTGCATCAGTTTTTTTCTGTCGAGTATCAACAAACACTTCCACACACCTGCGAATTCTCACCCCAGCATTGTTAATATACACTGTTAAATCAAACGATTAATTAGCATCAATCCTTGTTACTGGTGCAACAAGTCTGTCTTCTTTGCTATTTGTTGTCACAAAACAGCTATCAGCGTATTCTTTTAACACTACAACACATATTTGTATTGCTGCTTCCACACAACTCAAAATACTTAAAGCTCTTGAACACCTGAGTCTTTGTCATGAAAAAAAAGACTTCCCAACTCCAAGGAACACGTGAATGCAACATCAGCCACAACAAGAGCTTCCTGGCCCTAAATCCACTAAATACAGGGAAGCTATTTTTCTCCTGTTATAAGTAATACAAGACTTTTAGAGTTTATATTAAAGTCAACACAAGGCAGAACAAGACTTGAGATGCAAGAAAGGATTAAGACAGAAAGCAAAAGCAATTTATTTGTGTTCTATTCTACACAGAGTATTTAATTTGGTTGAAATCCAGACATATCAAAGCAAGAAACTCAGTATTGGAGTTGTGGGTTCCAAAAACCCAGAGGAAAAATAAATATTGTACTATTTTACCTCATTATAAAAAGCTATAGATAGATAGATAGACAGATAGATAGATAGACAGATAGATAGATAGATAGATAGATAGACAGATAGATAGATAGATAGATAGACAGATAGATAGATAGACAGATAGATAGATAGATAGATAGATAGATAGACAGATAGACAGATAGATAGATAGATAGATAGAGAGAGAGAGAGAGAGAGAGAGAGAGAGAGAGAGAGAGAGAGTGAGAGAGAGAGAGAGAGAGAGAGAGAGAGAGAGAGAGAGAGAGATATAGATAGATAGATAGATACTTTATTGAATATATATATAATGACTCATGAGGGTTTGTCGTCATCGGTTGTGTTTTGAGTCTCAAATGTGCTTTTCAACTTGGGATATTATACAAAATGCTTTCAATGCTTTTCAATTTGTAGACGTATACACTTTCACAGAGTGCGATGGGGCCACTGTGGATTAAAGCGTTTCACAATAAACCAACATGGCGGTGTGTTCAAGGTCTCTCCATCTGTGCTCGTTGATAATCTTTCCCCCGAGCGTCCATGTTCTCCGACTTTCCCTGATCAAAGTTGGGATTTGCTTGAATTATTCCCGATCAATGCTGGCCGTGGCTATACTTTGGAGACGCGTGGCCAATGCTGAGGCAGCAAACGAAGTGGAAGAAGGAAAGAAAAAGCGCTGAGTCGTCCTGTGCCAGGGTCTAATATGCACACAGCGAGGAGAGCGAGGTGTGGGCTAATGCAAAGCTCCAATCATTAGCCCTAAGTATTCCTCATTATGTTCCTAAAGCCTCTGAAGACCTGGATCCCTAATTGATCTCATCCTGGCATTTAGTAACACTCAGGAAAGCAAAGGGCCGCTCTCTTCCCTGGCACTAACAGATAGGCAGCAAACACTCGCTCAACACTACAAATGAATGCCTGATTCTCGGATGGCTGAGCGGCGTCACACACTCCACCGCTCCACCGTCACTAGAGAGAGGGACATGTTCACATTGAAAGGGCAGAAAGTCAAACTCCCCCTCGGTCTGATATCTTTTTTAAAAGGCCCTATTATTCCTTTAGAAATGTTCCTCTTGCCTGTAGTGTGTTATATAGGTTTTAGTGCATGTCAATGGTCTGCAAAGGCTAAAATCCCTGCGTTCCCAGATGGAGTTTCTCTCCCAAATGTTGGGGGTTACTATCAGGATTACAGTGTTATTAAAAACCTAAAAAGAGCATTATAGTGTTTGTTGTAAAAGGATGAGCTGTTATCTCTTCTCTGTACGCTGTAATGTTCCTTTTTTTTTGCACGTGGCCCTAATCATCTTCTTTAAAAAAAATTGCGGAATCCTGTTTTTATTTATTATTTGATTTTTTTGATTCCTGACTTTTTTCATAATTCTAGCTTTTTTTACAAAAATCTCAATTTGTTGAAAAAAATGAATCTTTTTATAAAAAAATCGGCCTTATTTTTCAAAAATCTCACATTTTTCAAATTCCTGACTTTTAACATATTTCTTCCTGAAACGCCTCCATTGGACTCCTTTGTTTACTTCCATAATGTAATGACATCACTATGGAACACTCACACTCCAATTGGCTAGCGTTCCAACACATTGTAACGTGATAGGCTGATGGGCGGGACATCTCTAAGCTGGTTGAACAATCACAACAGAGCCGGCCAGCTAACCAATCAGAGCAGACTGGGCTCTGGTTTCCGACAGAGGGTGAAAAGTCAACATATTACAGTAGAGGAACAAAATACAAACAAGTAGTTGATAAAGAGCCTAATAGGCACCTTTGAAGGAAAAACAGTCCATTTAGGAGCACTTTAATAATACAAGACTTTGAGATATTTTGTTGTCAACTCGTGGAAACAACACAAGACAAAACAAGATTTAAGTTTGCAAGAAATCAAGATATATTAAAAGGGGTATGCAGATATTTTAGAGTTGAAATTGTGAAGATATCCTCACTGATGGTTAAAAAAACACAGGGATTGTGATATTTTCGCATTGAAAGGGCAGAAAGACAAACTCCCTTGGTCCAATTATGAGCAATTTTACGAGACAAGACTTTTAAAACAAATGTTGTTTTCAACTTGTGGAGACATCACAAAGCTAAACATTTAGATTTAGATTTGCAAGAAGGAATTAAGACAGAAAGTGAAGGCAAAGATATGTTTCTATTTCACATAGAGCCATTCAATTTGGGAACAATTCTAATATTTTAAAAGGGTAGGAGTTGAAATTGTGGGGAAATAGTTTTCCTCACGTTTGGTCCGAGGAAGATCAGAAAATCAAACTCCCTCCGTCCGATTTCTTTTGAAGGAAATTGGTTCATTTCCGAGCCATTTTTCCTGGAGTACTTGCAGAGCAGATCATCAGGTAAACACTGACTCTGGCTGTGTTTGTGTTTGCTTCAAAGGTTCGTGTTGGCCTGTATTTTCTGCTCCTGCTGCCAACATTTTCAACATGCTGCAAACTGTTCAAAGTCTGCTTCCTCACTGGGGACATTTCCAGAGTCTCGCATGAATCACAATCCTCTGTGAGGGACTTTAAATGCAATCAAGTGTGCAAACGTGTTGTGTTCGGTTATCCATGCAAATCCTACCTGGCTGTGTACTGACACATATTCATTTAGGACTATAGGAACTGAAATAAACATGAGATTTGAACTAGATGTTGACACAGGGACCCTCGTAAAAAGACATTTTGGCGAATAGATTAAATACCAGTCTTAGGTTGACTATTGGGCTGTAGACGATTAGCCTAGCTTAGCATAACAACTAGAAGCAGGAGAAAACACAGTCCCCAGCGAAGAGGGCCACAAGTTGAAGCAAACGGTCGAACTACAACTTATATGTCAGTCCGTGACGTCAATTGGGCCGTTTAATGGTAATAAACCTGTTGGAAATTCACTATGATGGCAAGACACCTTCTAGAAACAGTTACAGCACGTTAGATATCGATATTTTGTTGTAGTTGTAAAATAAATACATCACAGTATATACACCATACCATTATGTTTGTTACAGTTCTGTTGAAAAGATAACTGTGCTATGTGCAATATTCCCTTTCAATTTCTGCACACTACCAGTGTCGCTCGGTAAATAAACTTTGTGGGTCCACTTCGAAAAAGGGTGCAAACATTAGGATTCTTAACGGAAACCTGGAACTTAATGGATGACTGGAATCGGTGTAAATACTGTTTTTAATCAGCAGTCTCTTCATACTGTTAAATGAGCAAAAGGCTTGGTGTTTTGCTTCCTGTTGGGACGCGCTGAGTTAAAAATGCATGCAGTCGTGTCTCTGAAGGCTCTCTGGATCCTCTGCAGTCCAGCAGCTTTAATAGGTTTCATGTGAAATTAAAACCTTCCAAAATTAAAAAGCTTTGAGGGCAGGTTTGAAATGAAATTTGAAGCCTGTATTTCAATTCCCAAACAGCAGAAATGTGAGTTTTTGAACCGGAGGGCTGCAGCGAGATGATTCCTCCGCATGTTTCATATTTAGTGAACTAATGAAAACATGTAATAACATCTGCAAACAACGAGTAATTACAAATCTCATATATCAAATGTCGGGATTAATTTCATCCGCATATTTGCTTTAATAGTCAGCGTTGGGATTCTGAATGGTTTTGAACTTGTTTTCTTAGATTTGACATATTATTCTTGTGCTCCCTCGTAATTCAAATTAAGTTTCCTTTTATTAAAGTTTGTTTGGACAACTTTTTGCATCCTAAATGTTAATATATTACAGTTTTTCTTTAATTGCTCTACCTCACCACTCTTAGCACTGCAGGAGAATTCCCTATAGTTTTTTTTATCTAATAAATCACACCAACTTGCAGGTTTTGTAAAGTAAACTTGAACTTAATCTACTTATTATTATAAGACTATTATTATATTTTCTTTCAATTCGTGATTATGACATTAAACTCTAAAATGAAAAGCTAATTGATGTTTTTCAACCTGGACAATATGTCCCTATGTTTCTGTGTCAAGGTGACGAATGGGAGCAACCCTTTATTTTAATTGGTTCAGTATTGAGCGCTGCAGATGTAATCTCTCGGGGCAATTCTGCACGATGTACTTTCAAACCAAATCAAGTAAAACGCTAAAGAAACCGTTTTATGTTTCTTTAGGGTCTTTTCCATAAGGTTGTCAAACACTGTAATATTAATCTGAGCCTGTCTGGGGCAAAAACAAGCACTTTCAAATATTCAAATATTGACGGTGTGCAAATTCCCCGAGCATTTTCTTGCAGATAGTTTGCTGGTTTCAGCGTTTTCACTCAATACTGGACCAATTTAAAAAATGGTTGTCCCATGGGTCACTTACGACACAAAAACGTTGGAAAATGTATTTTTTTCCAGGTGGAAAACTCCAAAGTCACCGTGATGAGTCAACTGTCTGAAATTGTGTAGTGTCCATTTAGTTTTTAACCGTCCAGTGGTCTTTGGGTCAAATTTGACGTATTTCCAAATGCTTTTTAAATTGTTTTATGCCAGAAAAAGGTGTATTTTCATCTCATTTCCACAATAATAACATTAACAAGAAATGTAATGATTCATCGCAGGATCAATTTAGAATTCCTGATAGAAAATGTACATTAAATTGAAAAATATTCCAAATGTTTGCCTTTTTTTTTTAACTCAAACTGTTTGAATGAGGTCTTAAATGAAAAAGACGTGTATGTTATTGAGTTTGAATAAAGTTGCCTTAAAAGACAGAATTGCTTCACGATTTATAGAATATGCTTTATAAACAAACTAAACAGGGTCCACAAGAGTTGCACATTGACGGGAAGACAATAAAAAGGTTATATAATTAAAGATTAAATGTAAGATCTATGGAAGAACATTAATCAAAGTCTACAGGAGACGGAAATTTAAAACAAGCTTCAATAAGAATAGTTTTTGAATTTGAACCATGCTGAAATATTAATGCAGATGTCATACTGATTTAGGGGATCATTCATTTGCATTACATGTAAGAAAACTCAAATTAAAAAGCACCTCTCTCTCTCTTTCTAAACTACATTAAACCAGATTTAACACATCCGTCTTCTCCTGCCGTCCAGCTGCACTTTAATTACAGAAATGTACAGTAGCTGCAAACATTTCCAGGAATCGGCCCGGTGTGTAACCGAGTTACAGTGCTGAGGGGGCATTGATAATATACTCCGTTATTTATGGTGCAAATCTGTCTCTGTCTGCTAATCAATAATGTATTATCATACATCAAGTTTTGGAAATGAACCTGCCCAGAAGTTCATTATTGCAGAGATGGTAGCGAACTCCAGCAGCAGTCGATGGTTTTTCATTAGAGAGACTTGGGAGATTGATCACGGAGAAAAAAATATATGTTCTGATTTGTTATGATGGGCGATGTGAGTGATAAATACCTGCAGAACAAATGAAAGAGCCCGAGGGCAGCGTCGTAAATAACACGGTAACTCTAATTTGGCTGAAGCTGGATGGTATGCTTTCTGACACGGGATGATTTCTGAGACTCCACCTTCCTGTTCAGGCCTTCAGCAGGAACATAAATCCCCGAAAAATCTGCTCTGCTGCGACCGTGATCTCTGACTCTGACCTTCGTCTCTGTGTTTACCGCCGCGATGAAAAAAGACAGATTCGTCCCTGTGGGAATCACACTGATTTGATTGGATTTATTTCGAATGTTTAAAACAATAATACAAAAATGTGACATGAGAATTATTATACAATACAAAATCAAGCAGTGTCAAATTGATATACAAAAATATTACTGATTCTAAATTATGTATAAACAAATAATCTACTTAATTACACATCTGAAAAATCCAACTTCAAGTGGACAAGTTGAATCAAAAAAGTCTTCTCATGGATTTCATTCACTGACCGTAAATTAAAACTCCTTTTAAAATTGTTTATGGTTAAATGTTATAATCGTTTGTTTGTTTTAAATAGTTTTCTATAATTGTTTTAGTTGTTGGTCATTTTCTTACAATTTATCTTCTTTAACTGTGTTAATGTACACACCATATTATCTGAGGCTAATTCCTCGTATGTGTAAACCTACTTGGCAATAATCGTGTTTCGGAGTTTCTGAAAATCATCAAGGCGCGAGAACTGCACGGACAGACTCTTAAATCCCCTTATTACACTGCTTTGTTGAATACTCGATTCTGATTGGTCAATTTGGACATTGCTCATGTCTGTTATTTTCCACTAGAAGACCGTTGCTAAGGAGAACAGACTGTTGCTAAGGAGAATCAAGACACTATGTGCAGTCATATCAATCCGCAGAAAGAAGTCTGGTAAATGTAACGTCAGCTGTGGACAACAAACATTAGTTTTCTTTATCAGAAAACACAGTGGAATACTTTTTGAATACTAATTGCTAAACACTAAAGGGAACAGCAGAAGAAGACAGACAGGAAGTAAACACTAAAGGGAACAGCAGAAGAAGACAGACAGGAAGTAAACACTAAAGGGAACAGCAGAAGAAGACAGACAGGAAGTAAACACTAAAGGGAACAGCAGATGAAGACAGACAGGAAGTAAACACTAAAGGGAACAGCAGATGAAGACAGACAGGAAGTAAACACTAAAGGGAACAGCAGATGAAGACAGACAGGAAGTAAACACTAAAGGGAACAGCAGAAGAAGACAGACAGGAAGTAAACACTAAAGGGAACAGCAGATGAAGACAGACAGGAAGTAAACACTAAAGGGAACAGCAGATGAAGACAGACAGGAAGTAAACACTAAAGGGAACAGCAGAAGAAGACAGACAGGAAGTAAACACTAAAGGGAACAGCAGAAGAAGACAGACAGGAAGTAAACACTAAAGGGAACAGCAGAAGAAGACAGACAGGAAGTAAACACTAAAGGGAACAGCAGAAGAAGACAGACAGGAAGTAAACACTAAAGGGAACAGCAGAAGAAGACAGACAGGGAGTATCCACTAAAGGGAACAGCAGATGAAGACAGACAGGAAGTAAACACTAAAGGGAACAGCAGAAGAAGACAGACAGGAAGTAAACACTAAAGGGAACAGCAGATGAAGACAGATAGGAAGTAAACACTAAAGGGAACAGCAGATGAAGACAGACAGGAAGTAAACACTAAAGGGAACAGCAGAAGAAGACAGGCAGGAAGTAAACACTAAAGGGAACAGCAGAAGAAGACAGACAGGAAGTAAACACTAAAGGGAACATCAGAAGAAGACAGACAGGAAGTGAACACTAAAGGGAACAGCAGAAGAAGACAGACAGGAAGTAAACACTAAAGGGAACAGCAGAAGAAGAAAGACAGGAAGTCAACACTAAAGGGAACAGCAGAAGAAGACAGAAAGGAAGTAAACACTAAAGGGAACAGCAGATGAAGACAGACAGGAAGTAAACACTAAAGGGAACAGCAGAAGAAGACAGACAGGAAGTAAACACTAAAGGGAACAGCAGAAGAAGACAGACAGGAAGTCAACACTAAAAGCACACGACAGTCAGGGTTCTTTTCAATTAATTTCCCCACTTTTTCTACGCTTGTGAGCTTCAATTATTATTTCTATCCAAGAAAGATATTTAATAACAAAAAGGCTTAACATCTGTTACATCCTGTCAATAAATATTTAATGACGCTGCAGCTCCAGGCATCCTCTCCCAAAATAAATTAGAGATATTTTGTAGTTTTAAAAGGCTTGCATTGATTCAAGAGGAACATTTGTGTGTTTGTGATATATGTGTTTCATCACAAACAAAGGAAGTATCGCAGCAGTCAAGTCTCAGGTGTGCAACAAAAACTCTGATACGATATAAAAGATGTTCCCTTGTGAGAAAAAGAGAACAGAGAAACAAGATTTGTCTCCTGTTTTTAGAGGTTTGACCTTGCACTTCACAAACAGAGACTCTCTTTCATTATGTTCCAGGCTCCAGGTCAAACTCACAACTCGTAGAGAAACAGGCGACGTGACGGTAAATACTGATGACAGCCACTTCACAGCTAATGAAAGCCACGACTAAAAACTGTTGCACCGAAGTGAAATATCACTCCAGGTATAACACGACATCCAGTGAGTCATTCTGTCACAGACAAGTTGTTTTAATGTCTGTCTACGTGAGAGCTGACCTTTCATTTAATGAACAAACCGCCGGGACCTTCCCTCTTTCTGAAGTCGCTCTGTTCTCTGTAAAAGTCAACGCTGTCCCGATTTGAATCCTGTCACTTCAGGACAACCTCTGTTATTTAAAGAGGCCTTATTCTGCTTTTTGTGGTGTGGCCTGTAGTGTGTTCTATAGGTTTTAGTGCATGTGAATGGTCTGCAACGGCTAAAATCCCTGTGTTCCCTGTAGAGGGAGTTTCTCTTCCAAATTTTGGAGATTACTAGAAGTGACACAGTGTTAGAAAAACGTAAAAAGAGCATATAGTGTTTGTTGTAAAAGGATCAGATGTCATCTCTTCTCTGTGAGCTGTTCTGTTCTGTAGGATAATACTTTCAGTGTGAATCTATCTCTACTGGCTGAATCTGCTTCATGAGATCTTTTATTTATTTTTACACCTGGCCCTAATGATTTTCTTTAAAAAACTCTCGGAATCCCCGAAAATTCTCAATTTTTTTCTCTCAAAATTCTCAAATGTTTTCTCAAAAACTGACTTTTTTTTTCAAATTTAGATTTTTTTCAAACTTCTAACTTTTTTTACAAAATTCGTTCATTTGTTAAATTATTTCAGATTCTTTAGAAAAATTCGGACTTATTTTTCAAAAATCTCATTTTTTTGAAAAAAATCGGACTTTTTTCAAATGACTGACTTTTAACATACTTCTTACTTTTTGGAAAGAAATCGGACTTTTTGGAAATAAAATGGACTTTTTATAGAATTCGGACTTTTAACCAGGTTTCAATTTTTTTTCAAAATGCTCACTTTTTTGTCAAAAATAAAACTTATTTTTAAATTCCTGACTTTTTACATAGTTCTTACTTTTTTTTCAAAATTCTCACTTTTTATAAAATTCTTAGTGGATCAGATGTTCTCTCTTCTCTGTGAGCTGGTCTGTTCTCTAATACTTTCAGTGTGAATCTATCTCTACTGCCTGAATCTGCTTCATGAGATTTTTTTTACATGTGGCCCTGATCGTCTTCTTTAAAATATTTGCCGAATCCTGATTTTTTTCTTCTTTTTTTCTTCAAAATTTTACATAATCTTTCAAAATTCAGATTTTTTCCAAATTTCTTCTTTTTTTTTTCCTTTACTTTTTTCATAATTTTAAATGTTTTACAAAAATCTATCTCAATTTATGAAAAAAACAAAGTGTAAAAATTCGGATTATTTATTTTTTAAATCTCACATTTTTCAAATTCCTGACCTTTAACATATTTCTGACCTTTTTTCCAAATTCGGACTTTTTGAAAAATGTTTGACCTGAAGAAGAATCTGAGTCTTTTGAAAAAAGTCTGTTTTTTTTTCAAATTCAGATTTTCTTTTCTTACATTTCCAAATGTTATTCCAAAAATCTCAAAGTTCTGTTTTTAATTCAGCAGGTGAACCTATATGTTTCATAAAACAGTGTGTGTGAGCTTAACTGTGCATATTAAACATTTTCTGTCAGCTCAGATTTGATTCCTGCTTTCCTAAACTGTAGTATGTGCTCATGTGTTATTGGTTAGCTGCATGTTCAAGGCCATCTGAAGGTGAGTGTCCAGCAGCAGCAGAAAGATAACCTGAATATTCCTCCTGCTAATAGAAACTATAGATTACAGAGTGAATACATTTTCCCCTCGAACAGCTTCCTGATGGCGCTGCACATAAAGATATTTCAGCGCGAGGTGAAAAGTGGAGATTAGGTGTTTATATGGACTGCTCACTGTTTCCACTTGAGAGCATAAAGACCTTTATTGAATATCCATAGAGGGAAAGGTCACTCTGTGCACATATTGTTGGGGTGGAGATGAATACTACGCATGCTTGTGTGCATAATAACGATCTGTGCAAAAGGGAGGTGATCAATCTGCGTTATCACAGGAAGGCGGGTGTGAAACGAGAAAAAGCACCTGATCACACGAGGAAGGGGACGCCGAGACACTTTGTTTTTGTTGCACTGCGACAAACGAAGCAGTAAAACCGCACAACGTAAATCACACATACACACACACACACACACGCACACACACACACACACACACACACACACACACACACACACACAGTGAACGACCTCTTCTTCATCCACTCCTGCTCAACTGTGAGAGCAGAATGTGTTCGAAATCAGTGAACGGGGATTTCCCAAGAGAGGAATTTCAGAGAAACTGTACATCGCGTGTTCCAGATATAACATGAACCTGTTCCTGAGCACAACACACACATACACACACACACACACACACACACACACACACACACACACACACACACACACACACACACACACACACACACACACACACACACGTACGTGTTGGAAATCATGCATACCCAGAAGCATCTAGCAAATATCCACACACATATAAACATGCTTATTAAGCTTCCTGTCCGTACGTCCGGATTTCTGCTGCTTCGACTACAACTCTCTGAAATGAGGCTCAGATGTCAATGGGCGTTCGAAGGCCTGTCAATCATCCTGACTGACTGATTGCTACTCCCTGACGGTCGTGGTTTGTGCGTTGGCATTCTCTAAACGCAACGCTGGCCGCTTTCATTAATCATTCCTGCATGAGCGGTCGATAAAGTGGACGGTGTGCTGCAGGCCTCAGACTGAAATACAGAACCATGGAAACATAAAACCATTCTTGCTCTGAGCTCACCAGCACTAGTATACTCTGGAGGTTTCATACCGATGCGTGCACATGTAAAAATGTGTCTGTGATTGTGTATATATATAGGTAAATACATATTTGCACACATATCTTTATACATATTTGTTTTTGTATTCAGGATTGTGGGAAACGGTATTTCGATCTCTCTGTCTGTACACAAAAACTGGCAGATTGACATAAAGTTGACTTTGACTTAGATATGTTTCCTGTTTTCTCTGATTGAAATTGCTAGCATTCTTATTTATTTCCTATAAATTAACTGCATTTTTGAGAAACGTCAACAAAGGTTCTTTTTGGGGGGCAAGATTGTTTAGTAGATATTTTAGTGGGCCCTACCAAGTTTAAAAAATGGAGCCCCTCGTTGTGGTTTCACATACAAGTCTGATATTTGGTAGGTTTATGTAGCATGAGGTGATGCACAAAAAAGCCTCTTGGAGGACTATTGCTAACCCAACAGCAAGTCGGCTATTTTGGATTATATGTGCAATATGCACTGTGAGGGTCTAAGGACAGAGGTTGTCGTTTTTCTCATACTGATATTCTGCACAAACTGATGTTGTATTAGCTGTAAAATGTCTTTACTGTAAGGTACTTTTTTATTATATGTACAGCACTTTGGCTCGACCAAAAATCGTTTAAAAATGTGCTATATAAATAAAACTTGATTTGATTTGATTTGATTGAATATTTGGCCTTTTTTTGTGTTGCTTTAAGCTTTAATTTGCCTTGTATTGCGTACAACATATCATACTGTTCCTTAAAGACATATGAAACAGAGTAGTACAGGAAAGACATATCTTTTTTAAGTTGAACTGGAAGGGCTCCCTCCCAATGGGATCTTCCATTGGATTTTGGAGTACTATGTAGAGGTCAACATACAATATTTTTAACATGAACACCAGAATATGATATGCAGTAACTTCCCCAACTCATACCTTTACTATCAGTAACATTACAGAATATCCTATCTTTAGATATTTGCGTAAACAGACAACAGATTGATTTCATTTTCAGCATTTTATAGAAAGGCTAACAACCAAAAACACATCCATAAAGAACTTAAAAAAGCAAAGACAAACAGACTGAAAGACAGTTTGTCCCCCGGATCGATCATGGCACTGAACTCTTGCACTTTTACCGCTTAGTCTTCCTACCCTGTGCAATATATATAATTTATTATACAGACAAACATATTTACTATACTCTACTAATTTAATGATTTCCTGCACTCTATTCTGTTATTATTTTATGTATGTATGAATGCTGCGTGTCTGTTGTATGTTGTCTATTCTGAATGTTTTGATGGCACCTTAAAAGGAGTAGCTTTACTCTTCTCGTTGTACTAGGATTCTAATCTAATCTACCTTGAAGTCAAGATGAGAAATCTGAAAGTGCCAAAATGCTTGTTAAATGAGATTCAATGTCTGAATTCAACACTAGTACACGGCTCATTAGTGGATGTTTTTTTCCACATTTGTACAAGTTTGTTCTCTAATTACTAGTAACAAGCCTGGAAATGGGACAGTAGAATAAAATAGTTAATTAAATCCTCCAGAGCAACCAATATAGTAACTGTTCAACCACTCGCGTTATTCAAAGTTATTCACAAGATAGTATCCCTTCTTCACTTTGATCAGAAAGTTACACTCTGATTAAAGAAACTTTAGTCAACAGAAGTGGAGATGTGCGGGCCACGAGGGAAATTATTCCACTTCCTTTCAGCCGCCTTGACAGAAATCACAGATCTAAACCCTGAATACAAGATTAAAGTTTTCTGTTTCCTGAAGATCCAATCTGCATCGAAATCCAGAGCGGCCCTCCCAGATGAATAATAGGAGGGGGAGAGAGGTGGGAAGTAGTGGAGTACAAATACTTCGTTGCTGTGTTTAAGTACATTTTTCTGGTATCAGTACTTTACTCCACTACGACTTTTTACTTTGACTTCTTACATTTTGAACACAAATACCTGAACTTTCTACTTCTTCCATGTTGAACCCAAATACCTGTACTTTCTACTTCCTACATTTTCCAAACAGGCTGGTTCCTTTAGTTTGAATGTGTGTTTGGTGGCGTGATCATTATTATTTAGAGTCATTGCGTGCCTATTGATTTGAACACGATCCGTGTATCCATCATTTCCTGGTCTTCTCTAAAGAAGAGGGACCAATGAAAACGTTGTCATGTTGCCGTTGTTCAGCATGGAAACATTCATTAGCTAACAATGACATTATTGTTCTATGAATATAAAGGGAGGTCAGGTACTCTTTAAAACAGCTGGTAGTTATGGGTACTTTTTACTTAAAGGAGAGGTGTCATGGCCATTTCCACTGATCATAATTCCATTGTTGAGGTATACTAAAATAGATTTATACTGTGCATTTTTCCAAACTCACATTGGTTTCGCATACAGCATCTCTGTAAAGTGTGTGTATTCAGCAGTATTCACTCTCTCCACTAAACGGCTCGTTGCAGCCGTATATGTATGAACCGGAGTAGCTACTGGCCATTCCTACGTCACGATACCCAGGAAGTAAACAATGGACAATGACGTATCTCCAACGAGGCGTTTTGGGGAGGTATTTTCTGTGTTAGAGCTTTACTCGCTACAGGGTGTACTTTGAGGGTTTTGACTCTGCACACCGTTTACATGCATAAAAACCTTCATAACACACAAGGGGACGGGTAATAACCGGAAAAGCATGACATGTGTCCTTTAAGTACATTTCAAAGCCCATACTTCTTTACTTTTACTTGAGTAAAGAAGTTTAGTCAGTACTTCTACTTTTTCCAGAGTATTTTTAAACACGAGTATCTGTACTTCTACTTGAGTAAAGGATGTGTGTACTTGTGCCATCTCTGCAGGGACAGAGAGAAAGAGGGAGATATGTGCGAGGTTTAAATGTGTATTCATCAGGTCCGGCCCTCATTGACAGGCTAATCAATGTTTAGTAATAAGGCTGAATGTGGAATGAGGTGTGGGGGGTCTGAGGAAGGGAAAGAGATATCAATTAAAGGGGAAGTGCAGACTCCAGCCCAGAGGAGCTGAGACGGCAATATCCCCTCTCTGCTTCATTAACTAAACAGTGTGTGTCGAATGCAGAAACTCCTGCAGCCGACAACACCACCCGAACACATCCGTAGAGAGATAGATAGATGGATAGATTAAACCATCCAACATTATATTTAAGTCTAATATTTCACATTTCCAGCTTCTTAAATGTGAAGATTTGCTGCTTTTGCTTTAAAATATTGTTTTAGTTTTTTCTGCAATGAGTGCTTTACTCCAAAGTACATTTTCTTAATCGTAATTAAATACTTTTACTTAAGTACCATTCTCTGTACAGTACTTTCACTTGACATGTAGTGATTTTACAGTGTGGTATTAGTACTTTTTCTCAAGTTAAGAACACTGTCTTAACACTAATGCTAACACATGTGTCTCCCTGAGAGCTCTCTCACACTGTTGACACTCATCAAATAATCCACATTTTTGTATTGCTTTTGCAGGAAAATCACTTGTAAGAAGACAAAAAAAACACGAACTCCACGTTGCCTTCAACAGCTTTAGGAGTCCTAAATAAAAGCATCATCTGAATGCCAAACGAACACAGCCATCCATCTCATCTGCAAAAAAACGGCCGTCCTTATTGGATGGAAATTAGTCTCTGCAGCAGGTAGAAAAAAATGCCTTTGATAGATCTCATAATGAAATACCTGGGAGGCTGTGCAGGGAAATAATCTCCACAATAAAGCGAAACGTGCAGCGAGCCCGCAGGTCGGAAATGCAAAACAGGAGCACAACACATTGCCAAATTATATTGAGAGATATTTGCATACACTCTGCATTCGGTGTACATTTGGAGAAACAGTTGGGGGGGAAAGTTAATAGGCTCATTCCCAGTTTGCTGTTTGTTCCAAATATGGAAAACAAACAAATGATAAATGTTATTTTTCGTAAATCTGGAGGATTTGGAGCAATGCAAGTTCGACAAAAATGAACGATCGTAGAGATACAAGAATCACAGATTTGTTTTAGTTTGCTAATATAAAAGTGGTGAACTAACATTTAGGCTCTTTTCTCCACTACTATGCTTCATTTTTAATGTACATTTTTACCCTACGACATGCATCTGATTGCTCTAGTTATTACAGATAGTTACATTTTAAACACAGTGTAAGTGGTTTTACTAAATGATTGCATTATTTCTATTGTTATGAATGTTGGTATACTGCCTGTAAACTCATTTGATGCTAGGTACATTACAATTCTCCTTGTGGAAATATCATTTAGTAACGATTGATTTAAGTCTTACATTGAAAGATTGAAAAAAAATGTTAAAACATTGACATTTCTTCTTCATGTGTCAAGCTCAAAAAACTACAAATCCCATCATGCACCACAACTGGTGTTAATGCATAAGAAATAGTTATCCAATAATAAAATATATATTCTGATACAACACCCCTAAAGAGAGACGACTGTGCATTTTCCAACAACTTCAACAAAATACTTTTTCCATCACTGTGTCAATAACAGAAGTTGTACGGTCTTTACAAAATGAAAAATGACGTGTTGCCTGATCTCTACAAACCCCAAACCTGCTGCTATTAGTCATCGTCCCAGGAGAGCAATTCAACGCCTGTGAAGGGCACTGACATCTGACGCTTCTTCACTCTTTATTAAATGCATTCACCTTGTTGATGATGCACGAGGTGTCCCTCAGTGGCCCCGAGCCAAACACCTCCAGAAACCAACGTCCCCTTGACTGTTCACCGAATCATCCCCCAAACAGACCTCTAAATATGGACACACGTCTACAAAAACAACCTTAAACAATCATGCTTTCTTTGGGGTTTGGTGGCTTGAGTTTCACATCATTGATAATATTGATAAGGGAAGTGTAGTGCCTTTGTTTTAGCGTGTTGTACAGCTCAACATATACCCATTAGTCCTTTTGGTTGAGCATAAACACAGCACAACTTTCACTAGCAAAGCAACCAACAACCATGTGACGCATCAACCCTCTCTGTTTACAGGGATTTCACAATTAACGATTAGCAAATGGCAAATAACGAGTCCGTTCAAAAGCATCCACAGTCAACAGTTCCTTTATGAAACTAGAAGGACCTCGGCCAAGGCAAAATACCCTACATCACAAAAGAGTTGTGCAATAATGAGGCCATTAATAATAATTGTATTATAAAACCATTATTAGTCAGCATTTTACCACTTCCTGTTCCCTATTCTGGAAGTCAATGGTTTTCTGAATGTGTGTTTGGTTGTGAGTCTGGAATACGGTCTGTGGTTAACTCAAGCTGAAGAGATTTTAACGTTTTGTTCTACGACATAAAATAGTCAGTAAATACCTCACTGGTGAATTTAAAAACGGAGGTTGCTAACAAGTGTCTAAATGAGACGACTAAACGTCATCACGCCCAACATTAGCCGCCTTTAGCTTATCGATGGTGACGTGAAGTCATGTGACTGTTGGCTTTTTTACTTTGCCGATTGCATTTACGTTTACAAAATCATAAAGTGGTGTTAATATGTGGAGATTTTCCTGCTGAACAAAATGTCTAAGTCTCATAAACTAAGTATCATTGGAAAAATCCATTTGGCTTTTTGTCATGGGAGCCCCTAGTGATGCTAACTTCCAGGTTGGCCAACGAAAATACATCTTCATTACAACACTCCATGTCTACAGAAGTCAAAAATCATATGTGTGTTTGCCCCATGAATGTATAAAGACAAGTAGACAAAGCATTGGAGGCCGGGCCTGAATCTTTGACACAAGAAGACAAAATGGCCTAACTTTCGAGAACACACAAAAAAAAACAGCCTTCCAAATTATACTACATTACTTCCGGTCTCAACTCAGTCAAATGTGTAAGTATCATTAACGTATCTTTGCTACAAAGCTTATTTTTGACGGGTAATTCCAATAGTTTTTTGTCAAGGGAAGCACTTGCGATGGTAGAAAAGATATACACTGATTTACATGTTTCTTTCTGAATTTAAGTCAACGGAAACAAAATGTGTAAGTATCATTAACGTATCTTTGCTACAAAGCTTATTTCCTTCAATATACCGAAATTGTATGGGTAATTCCATTGCTTTTTGTCGGACTCCTTCCCAATGCAAGTCAACGGAAAAAAATGTAGGGCCCAAAGACGTCACGTGACCAACATGGACGTCTTTGTACCACCGTTTGGTTGCTACTAAAATGTGCCTCAATGCCTGGAGTACTTCCTAGAGGCTTGATCTTTAAGACCCATGCTAACACCAAGTTTTATGACGACCAGGGCGGTATTTATTCCCATAAACGGACACTGAACGGAAATCATAACCTCCATGACGGATGACCTGATGGCTGCAACACATTTTGGGCAACATCACCCCTTTTTAGCATCCAATCACAGCACAGCGTTAGTCACCGTGCTGCGACACTAACATGAACATGTGGTTCTGCATGTGAGAGGACATTCATGATTGGGCAACTTTGGACGCAGCAGGGATGAATAAATGTGGCTTCCAGCAGGAATGAGGAATGGGAGATGACCTAAAAATCTACATGAGTACAACGGGGGGAAAATTAAAAATATGCAAAATTATGGCTGCCTGTAGCTGTTGGCAAAAGCTCTTCCTCCAATGATGACGTGTCTGACAACAAAACAAATCTAAATTCAGGAAGAAATGCATGTTTGACTCACGAGCTGTTACGCTTTTCTTTTGGTTTTCTGGATTGACAGCAGCAGCCGCTAATTGATTATTGGGTTGCTTGTAATAAAAGAAGGGATTTCTACCCACAGCTCATAATAACTGATTGTCTTATCGACAGGTGAGACTAACAAGATGAGCTTTTCCAGGAGAGAAGGAGACTGCTAATCAGAGGCTAGAAGAGTATTAACATAAGCTACATTTTTCATTGCTTTAGGGTGAAATATCACCTGTACTGTAAGTTGACAGAAAAAACATGAAACTCAAGTATTGTACAACACATTTGAGGTACTTGTACTTTACCCAATAATTTCCATGTTATACTACTACATACTTCTACTCTTCTATATTTTAGAAGCAAATGTTGTACTTTCTTCTCCACTACATTGAATTTACAGATTTACAGTTACTTTATAAATTCTGATTTTGACACAAAATAATAGTTTAAAATATTATTATTTGGTATAGATGAAACCATCCAAAAATATATCTAAATAACTAAAACCATGAGTGTGTTAACAGAAAATTAATTGGAAGCAATTTTGCTAAGAAGTTCAAAAATATTTCACATTTCCATTTTCTTAAATGTGAAGAGTTGCTGCTTTTGCTTTAAAATATTGTTTTAGTTTTTTCTGCAATGAGTGCTTTTACTCCTACATGCATTTTCCTAATCTTACTTTAATACTTTTACTTAAGTACCATTCTCTGTACAGTACTTTTACTTGACATGTAGTGTTTTTACAGTGAGGTATTATAACTTTTTTCAAGTAAATAATCTAAATACTTTTTCCACCACTGTCTAAATGCCAACACATGTGTCTCCCTGAGAGCTCTCTCCCAAATGCCTGTTGACACTCATCAAATAATCCACATTTCTAATTGCTTTTGCAAGAAAATCCCCTGTAAGTGGACAGAAACACTATCTACACACCTGGATCTCCACTGTGCCGCCAACAGCTTTAGGAGTCATAAATAAAAGCATCATCTGAATGCCAACACATGTGTTTCTCCCACATGTTGACACTCATCGTACCGCAGACCCACCGCTAGTGTTCGCTGTTTCCAACTCACACAATCCTGCCTGGATTCAATGCGACTCAATTCACAAGACGTGAGCAAAACGCACACAGCCCACAGGCAACTTTCACAAGATTCCACCTGAATATTCTCAACACATCTGCGAGAAAGCTCTGTTGTTTTCATGCACGTGCCAAAAGCAATACAAATGCAAATCCCAATGTGATCCAAACCCGCTGAAATGACACACACATGATGCTTGTCACAGGTGAAGTCCAGCGCATGCCTTCTTACCTGAAAAACACTATCGTTTCCCACAGATAGATCCCCAGCGCGTTTAGCTGGCACATTCTGGCTAGTCTCATTTTGTTTGGAGTGAGGGGGGGTGAAGGTGTTGCTGAAAAAGGAGGGGGGGTCACACTCTTGAGAGGATGAATTCCCCTTCAAATATATAGAAAAAAAATCCTTTAGTGGTGGAAAAGGAGGAGGAAGAGGAGGAGAGGGGAGGGGGGTTTATGGTTTTGGTTTATGACCTCCAAGGTGAGCTGGAAAATGTCTTTTTTGGTGTGTGTGTTTCAGATTCCCTGGTTCCGAGCCGCCGGGTGCTCATGACCTCACCGGCCGAGAAATCATCCCTGTGTCCGGTCTCACACCTCCAGAGGAAAAACCGGCGACAATCCACAAAAATCCAGCCGGAAAATATGCTCCGGACCCGGCTGGGCTGCGGGGAAGAAGCGCGTCCAGGTTTTTAGGCTCGTGGGGGTGCCAGATAGGGAGGAGGATAGGGGAGGGGGGGTCTCTAGAGGAGGTTATCCGCTCACAGGCTAATTGACACACAATTACACCCAATTATTATTCTGAAGTCCAGTCCGTGCGATCCACAGCGGCGCGAGGGGAAATAAGACATATTCCTTTAAAGTGCGCGTGATAGAGCTGCGTCTCGTTATATTCCCTGATTCCACTCTCAGAATCTCACATCGGTTTTCTCTCACATGCATCCCGTGCGCATCTGCTGGAGGTCTGCAGGTACTCCTCTTCCTCTCTTCTTCTTCACCTCCTCTTACTGCCGCTGCCTCTCCTCGCAAGTGTCTCCCAGGGGCGAGTAGTAGTGGTAGTAGTACTTGGCTCTGAAGCAGCACGCGCTCAGCTACTCCCATTGTCTCGCGCTGCTCAACTTGGAGACGAACCGGCGGCTCGCGCGCTCCGCATCCGGTTCCATCCGGGCACCCGCTTGCGATGGAGATGGAGATGAGAGAAATGTAGAGCTGAATCAATCCCCTTTTAGGAAGAGTGAGAGCGTTATAAAGACGGAAAAACCTGTGCGTGAGGTGCAGCTTCTTCCAAGGCAGGATTAGCAGCAGTGACTGTGGTCCACACACACACACACATACACACACACACTCCGTGAGGTTCAGGACAGCCTCGGTGCGCTCCGACACTGTGTTTTCTTGCTGCAGTCATTTAGCAAACTCCGAAATTCGCACCTCACAGTGGACAGACACGCCCACTGCACGCTGTCATTGGCCAGAGCGCTGCAGGAGCTCGTGTCTGATTGGCTGGCTGAGGTGTCAATAGCCGGACACCAAGCTCTGCCCCTTACGCAGAGATCCCCCTGAGGAAGACCCTCTGTGATGAGGAGTTCTGTGGAGTTTGGACTGATAACACACACATCATGTTGGGATGTAATGTGTGTGTCTGTGGTGTCAAATTAGACGAAGGAGAGGGGTTTCATTTTTATATTTTTAAACATTTTCATAGTGCTTTATACATGGCAAAGTAGAATGAAATACAATTAAATATACTGAACACAAATAAAAAAGGTTTCAGTGTAGTGATACATTGCTCCAAATGTAACAAACAATTACAAAGTGCTGTTTAAACAACATTGTTAATTTAGATGTAGTTCCTATTTCTGTGTGTCTTTCATGTCTTGTGTTGCTCTGTGTGTATTTTGTCATCTGGGTACAGCAAATTAACATAGATGATAAATAATGGATAGGCCCGTGTGACATGGGTTAAGAGCTGAACTCGTATTCAGATAAAGAACGATTTGTCGACCAATCAATTTGGTGATTTAGTCAATCTGTGTTTCTCTACAGAGAAGCATGCAAAAGCACCACCTTAAATTGTGTGTTGTCAACCCAAGATTTGCTCATAAGGTCCTTGGGAATAAGTCATGGTTATGGGTTTCTGTTGCTAGTTTCCACTATATTTTGAAATGTATTTTCCTCTTAGTGTCTTGTCTAGAATTACTTCCTGTCTTGTCTAGTTTTACTTCCTGTCTTTAGTTACCTTACGTTACCTTACGTTACCTTACCTTACGTTACCTTAAGTTACCTTACGTTACCTTACGTTACCTTACGTTACCCGGTATGGTCTCCCTTTCTATCATTTTGAATAAAGCTTCCTTTCGGTTTAAACTTTGATTTCCGCCTTCCCTGTCTCTTAACTAAGCTTCGGTCATATTTACCCCAACCGTGACAAAATGAGCAATAAGGCGTGAAAAAAGCATTAAAAAAAAAGACTAAAGACATTTCATTTGCCTAAGACCAAAATGTCCAATTAGTTTCCTGAAAGTGTCAGCAACCATACATAGGTTTATGATATCAGTACCTATAAAATCAAACTCCATAAAAACATATTTTAATTGCAACTTAAATTGAGATATATGACCTCATGCAAAGTTAAAAAAATTCCTGTTTTAAGCTTATTTTCGACCTATAGAATGAATCCAAGTAGCCTATAGGTATTTAAAATCATGCATCATAGTGGCATATAATCACATAATGTCTTGTTTATCTCACACAAAGAATAATATACATGCTTGTTGTCTGCAACTCCTGGCGGTGTGTTAAAGTTCACTTTTTGCAGCAGATTTAGGCGACGTGAGGCGGTGCTTGGTTCTTTGATGTCGGCTTGGTGTGTCTGGGCCTTCAGGGTATTAGAAATATAATGAACTGAGACTAAATGGTGGTAATAGGTATTTGTTGTAATCTCTTCAGATCTTCTAAGGTTATCATGAGGTTATGAAAGCCTATATTGTTTTAATTCCTCAGTTTAGTCAATGTTTAGTCTATCCAGAGCTCTTAAAGTCCTCTCCTGCTGATGTTCAGGTGTATATCATAATTTAGTGTCTCTACTTTAAAGAGTACTATCCTGCTGATGTTCAGGTGTATATCAGTATGTAGTGTCTCTACTTTAAAGAGTACTATCCTGCTGATGTTCAGGTGTATATCAGTATGTAGTGTCTCTACTTTAAAGAGTCCTCTCTTGCTGATGTTCAGTTGTATATCAGTATGTAGTGTCTCTACTTTAAAGAGTCCTCTCCTGCTGATGTTCAGGTGTATATCAGTATGTAGTGTCTCTACTTTAAAGAGTCCTCTCCTGCTGATGTTCAGGTGTATATCAGTATGTATTGTTTCTACTTTAAAGAGTCCTCTCCTGCTGAGGACTGAATGAAAAAAAAAAAGATATATAAATAAATAATAATCTCCACATATCAACACCACTCCCATGATATTTGAATAGACGTGTAGAACATATAAAAATAAATATACCGTTAATAATATATGTATATAAATGTGCAGATAGTATTCATGGGGGTGTCTACATACAAACCCATGAACTTATATATACATACACATAGAAACTGTACACACCCCATTTAGACTTTCATTACATATTCTGTGAGCTGTGGAAGAAGATATTGCTTTCATATCTTTATCATGGGGGTCATGTTTTTGTTTCGGGTTGTTCCTCTGTTGTCAGCAAGACTACAGAAAAAATGCTTTCCCGATTTTCTTGAGACTTGATCGAAGGGTGTAGCACGGTTCAAAGACATTACATTTTGGAGCGAGTCCAACCTAAATATTGAGAGATATAGCATTTGGCCTTGACGGGGGTCTCTTCTAGTCGTTTTATTTGTCGGTTACCTCAAGAGAAACAGCACAAACACACTGGCTTCCCAACAGGACAATTCCCTGTTTATAATTCAGTGGAAAGTGGGAAGTGCAAAGTGGAAATGCAAAGGAAGCGTGATGAATATTTGAACCATTACACAGCCATTATAGCTCTTTATGTAAATGCACAGTAAAGTGCTGTGCTGGTTATTTATAGTCGCAGCCGCATGTAATTAGTTTCAGTCATTGTTTGGAGTGGGGGGACGCATCAATGACCAATCACTGCAGAGGGTGGCACACAACAGATGTGTGACTTGAGGGTGATGGTTCAAATCCTTGATGTAGATTCGTTCCATCAGGGGTTGCATTCAAGGCAGGTGCGGCCATCTTTGGAGGACACAAAGCCGTCAATATCTATCAGCTTTCACCGGCCATCTGTCAGCTGTATTTCAACCGATACGAATAAAGTATGAGCAAAATATGAATGTCCTCGTGGAGAAGAGCTCTCGGTTGAAGCACAAGAGCCTTATTCTTTTTAATTAAAGAATTAAGAGAAGAATGGTTAAAGGACATGGACAACTTGCCACCCTTACGCAGCGTCCACACGGCAGCGTGCGTTGAAGCCGGTGGGCCGGTGGGCGTGTCTGAAACTCGACCAACAACCAATCACATGAATCTCCCGCCCGGACACACAAGCACGCGGTTTGATTGGCTAGAGCTTGTACTGGCATATGATTTGATTGGCTGACGCTTCAGTCGAAGCTTCAAAAGTTGAACATTGCTCTACTTTTGAAGCGAGCAACGCGAGCAAAGCGAAGCAACGGAACCACAATGCAGTTTGGCAAAGCGTGACGTCACCCCATTCAAAGTGAATGGGCAGAAGTGTTGAAGCTTCAACGCACGCCGCCGTGTGGACGGCCGTTAGGCGGCCTTATGGGACAAACAAAATGTCCCCACTGACCCAGAAACACCACAGAACGAAACCTTTGTGTCAATCAAATCAATAGGATAATTACAAGCAGATACACTGAAATGAATCCTAGGCTCAGAGGCAGAAACACCAGCAGTCTCCTCACCAGAGGCCTCCCTCTTCTGCTGCTGGAACAGGAGCTTTAATCACCTTCTTTCCAAGTGAACCTTGCAGATCACTTCGTTACAGCAATGCAGCTCACCTGAGAAGCTCTAAAGTCACAGAGAACACATACGGCCAAAACACAAATGAAAACTGGAACTGAAACGCCTCTCTGGCTTTACGAGGTAGCGCTTGACACCTGTCAGCACATGTAATCCCAAGGTTATGTTTGTTTGTTGGATATTAGATTAGATTAGATGTATTGTCCTCAGGGGGAAATTCATTTTTACAGCACTGTACATGATCCCATTACAATATATAAACAACAACACAACAACAATAACACAGAAAACAACAGATAGCGACACACGGCATATATATGGGATTGGATGTCATGAAGCCAACAACAAAACAGTTTAAATTCAACATTTAGAGTCAACACTCCTTAGCTCAGGTTGCGGTTGCTGGTATCCTTCCAAGATGGCTGACTTATTGTTAATGATATCCCAATGCCATTCCCTATTGGAGCCCTCATAGTCCCAGTTATATTGATTAAGACAACTTATCTGACCTTTTGGCCATTTAAAACAACTATGCTGTTTGAAAAAGGACTACTGACTGAGGTTTTTACAAATGTTTTTCAATCAACAAGCTGTAAATGGATTCGATTGATTTGTTAATGATGATGCTCAGAGTGAGGATGCAGGACACACTCCGTTTTTTTAATGTGACTCTTTATGGACCTGTGCAGAGGCCTTTTGTTAGAGCAACTGTCCTGAAACGAACATCAGTTACAGAGCAGCGCACGGTAAATTAATGCAGTGTATTGTCCTTTATACTGAAGCAGGAAGTGAGTGTGTGGAGGTCAGGATGGTGAGTGTGTAAAAACTACAACTAGCAGGTTACTTATTTAGTTTCCAAAATATGGCATACTCTATTTCTGTAGCCAAGAGTTCTCAAATAAGGTATTGAGTAGAGAAAAGTGTCAAGGAACCCAGAATTATTTAAAGACCTAGGAGACAGAAAATGCAATTCAATATTGTGTCAGGTCAGAGGTCAGCTGTTCATGCAGTTTTGAGATTATATAAACTGTGAGATATACTTAGTATCTTGGGACATTACGCTGTATACTGCTTTGTCAAAAGTTAATGTTGTCTCATATAATATTATGTGTCTTCAACCATCTCTGTGTTTGTGTTTTATTGATTCCTTGTTTATTCTTTAAACGTTGTGAGTTTCATCATCATATCACTGAAGCCATTGTCATCCACTGTTTCACCTTTAGGGGTTTCTACTGTTCCCATTAATGTACATTTTATATACAAATGACTGTATGAGTAACTATGATGACAGGCCTTTCTTGAAGTTCAAAGATGACACTGTTTCATCAGTTCTGCTCGAGGACGAAGAGGTCACTCAGGGGTCAGATGTGACGTCTTTGTAGAGCCGTGTGACAACCACATCCTAAAGATAAATGCTACCAAGAATACCATCTTTGACTATAGAAAGAATCTGCCTACTTGACTTTCCAAGCTACAATGAAGAGGCTCTTTTGTTGAGACGATTGAATGCTACAAGTAACCTGGAACAGTGATCGACTAGAACTTGAACCTTGACCAAAGCACGTATGCAATGCAGACTTCTTGGTAGAAGAAACCAACAGGAAACGACAAAGTTTGCCACTATTGGAAGAACTCATCTTCTCTGTTGTAGCCAAAGCGTTGGTTATCCAGACTGCAAAGCATCAGGTTAAATGTTCCTTTATTCAAAGCAATAGACGTGCTTAACTTGCGCTGAACCTTGACAAAGCCTTGCAACAAGAAGTCTCTCGACCCAGAAGCACTAAATAAGGTTTGGACTGGAGCTGATTATCTTTGGTAAGGCTGGCATATGTGTTCGCAGCAGCAAAATAAAAACGTGAAGTCTCTCGATACAAAGACAGTTCTTCAAACTTCACAGATGAGCGGTGTGATTGACTTTGAGTCCAGGAGTCGGTCCGCTCCGAGCAGAAAAGATTGAAGAGTCTGACAGCAGCAGCAGAAAGAGCAACTGTACTATATACTACAATGCGTGCTCCTTTTCAAGGTTTCAAGTTTCAAGGCTTTTATTGTCATTTGCACATTAGCTACAGTGTAGATATGTCAATGAAAATCTGAGGTCACAGGCTCCTCCAACAATGCAACTCAATAAAACAGATAACAACAATTAAACGTTGTGAGTGTTAGAAATCGGATCCATGACAAGTGGATGTGCAAAGAGTGACTTTCATGTTGGAAACCCAAGTTTGAATCCCATCACTGAAGCCGTTGTCATCCACTGTTTCACCTTTAGGGGTTTCTACTGTTCCCATTAATGTACATTTTATATACAAATGACTGTATGAGTAACTATGATGACAGGCGTTTCCTGAAGTTCAAAGATGACACTGTTTCATAAGTTCTGCTCGAGGACGAAGAGGTCACTCAGGGGTCAGATGTGACGTCTTTCTAGAGCCGTGTGACAACCACATCCTAAAGGTAAATGCTACCTTTAGGAAAACCAAGGATAACGTAATTGACTATAGAAGAATCTGCCTACTTAACTTTCCAATGAAGGGATCTTTTGTTGAGACGATTGAATGCTACAAGTAACCTGGAACAGTGATCAACTCAAACTTGAACCGTGACCAAAACACCTGTAATGCAAATTGTAATGTTCCAATGTCCTATATTCGTTTGCCATTATCACAGGTGAGTTTTAGAGTGATCTTAATGCAGATACACAACAGATGAGTTCCGGTCGTTGAATGACGTTTAGTATGCTGTTTATTTCTTAGTTTGTACAATACCAAAATGCATGAGTAGATGAATGTTTGTTGTTTTTGCTCTTCCTCCTCCCGCTACCAAGTGTTCAAAAATAATATTGCAAGAAATTAAGTAATCTGGCATGCCGACAACACACATAAATGGCTCCTAAAACACCTATGCAATGCAGACTTCTTGGTAGAAAAAACCTACAGGGAAAAACTGAAAATTGTTTTTTTTTAATTGTAAAATTAGACAGTAAAATAATTTAGGCAGATGTTTGTGACGGACACAGTTTGCCAGTATTGGAAGAACTCAGCTTCTCTGTTGTAGACCAAAGCGTTGGTTATTATCCAGGGTAAAAAGCATCAGGTTTAATTGTTCCTTTATTCAAAGCATAACTTGCTGAACCTTGACCACACAGTAGCATTTTATCATGGCTATCATTGAAATGGTTTGATTCTTTTAACAAACATCTTGTTTTATTTGGTTGTCTTTTAAATTACATATCACTTGTTAGACACTTCTATCCAAGGCGATTTCAAGTTTAGAGTTGATAGAGATTGGGAATATTAACAACAGATCAAGAAAGTTACTCGACCCAGAAAGACTAAATACGGTTTGGACTGGAGCTGACTATATTTGGTTAAACTGGCAGATGTGTTCGAAGAAGCAAGGCAAGGCAAGTTTATTTATATAGCACCTTTCAACACAAGGCAATTCAAAGTGCTTTAATTTAAAAAATAAAAGACATTAAGAGCATTAAGAAATAGTGCAGCAGAAACATATTATAAAATGGCCTTTTAAAACACTCATCTAAAAGCAAAGATAAAAAAATAAACATTATTTGAATAAAAGTTACAGTGCCGTGTAAGATATGAATAGTTCAATTAAAAGCAGCGGCAAAAAGAAAAGTCTTCAGCCTGGATTTAAAAGTAGTGAGAGTTGCAGCGGACCTGCAGGTTTCCGATTGTTTGTTCCAGATGTTTGGAGCATAATAACTGAATGCAAAAGAAAAAGAAAAGTGTGAAGTCTCTCGATGCAAAGACAGTTCTTCAAACTTCACAGATGAGCGGTGTGATTGACTTTGAGTCCAAGAGTCGTTCCGCTCCGAGCTGCAATGATTGAATGAACTGTACTATACTACAATACATGTTCCTTTTCAAGGTTTCAAGTTTCAAGGCTTTCATTGTCATGTATACCAGGGCAGGTTTGCCATCACTTACTGTACGGAGGCTCAGTCATTGGTACACGTTTATTTATAAAGCCATGTTGGGTAAACTCCCATATTATATCTGCTCTCTGATAACACAGAGAGTTGCAAGCAGCTATTGTCAGAGATCGCATGATGTAGTCTTGTTAGATGTGCCAAGAGCAAGGACTGTCTTAGGTAAGACAGCTTTTATGTGCGCAGCTCCACTTGCTTGGAACAGTCTACAGCTAAAATTGAAACTGAGCAATTTCATTCCTCTGCATGTTTTTAAAGCTAGTCTAAGTGAAATGCTCTTTGAAACTATGGGTTTTGTAAATGTCGATAAGTATGTAAATGTAGCCTGTAAATATGTTGTATGATGTCCTTTATTGTTTTATGTTGTTTTATGTTTCATGTGGAACCTATTTGCTGCAGGTCTCCCTTGAAAAAGAGATCTATGATCTCAAGGGACCAATCTGGTTAAATAAAGGTTTCAAATGAAACATGTGTACATAGCTACAGTGTAGATATGTCAATGAAAATATGAGGTCACAGGCTCCTCCAACAGTGCAACACAATAAAACAGATCAAATAGAATAGAATAGTGCAAGAGCCTATATACAAGTCATTGGAATATGATATATTAGATAAATAATTTGTAAGTTGCAAACAGATGAATGTTATGGATGTTCTTTCAAAACTTCAGGTGTTTAACAGTCTTATGGCCTGTGGAATGAAACTGTCCCTTACACACACACACATATATATATATTCTCTGTGGTTCTTCCTGTTTGCTGCCAGCTCAGAAAAATCATCCACTGTCCATAAAATATTGTCATTCATCACTTAAATATTCAGTTTGCCGCTATGAGGCGGTCACACGGTCCGAGGAGAGAGGATCAATAGCTCCATACTCCTAATGAAAGCAGTGCCTTAGTAACATTTATCTTTTACTAAAGGTCATCATGTCCACTCTCACAGTCTTCAAAGGAGGAGACTTAAGGAGAGGCCTGAACTCGAGCATTTTTCATATCAGAGCAGATAATCGATGGCTGCTACAGGAGCGCTGCTGTAACAGTCAGAGGGGAAGAAATCTGGGATGGATCCGACATGGAGAGAAGATACGAGTACAGCTCCAGGACGACTAAGCAGGAAATAGTTCTGCCTCTCAACAGCATCTTCCTCTCATAGCGATCCTAAATCTCTCTCTGAGCCCCACAGGTGTTTTAAAGGTCACCTATCATGCAAAATCCACTTTCTCGTGTCCTTTATACATAAATATGTGTCTCCGGTGTGTCAGGAGACTCACAAAGTGTCAGAAAATAAAACCCTCTCTCTTTTCCTCCGTACCCAAATCTCTAAACACGGAGCTGATCCAGATTTGCGTCCGATATGATGTAATATCTGAAATGTGGACCCACGGCCCTATCAGAAACGTCGCTATCAGAAACAATGCCTGACGTGTTTTGGACGTAATATAGTCTTTGTTTACATTAGCAAGCATCGCTAACACTTAGAGCTAACCTGTACTGTAGAGAGTATGTGTAAAAATGTGCTCAAAAGGGGGCGGGGCCAGCAGCTACTGACCCAGAATCAGCACTTCTCTAACAGGGCTGAAATAGAGGGATATGAAGAATTTCTAAAATGCATGATCGGTTTGGTATTTTGAGCAAAACACATCATAGACATGTTTTTTATATATTTTTATATATCTGAGACCCATACTATATGCCTAAAAATAGCATGATAGGAGATATCTTTAAAGGCTCCTATAATACCATTTTTAGGCATATATTATAGACATGTCTATGAAGTGTTTTGCTCAAAATACCAAATATGGTCAAGATCATCCATTCTAGCCATGCCTCCTGTTACAAAAGTGCTTATTCTGGGTCAGTAGCTCTGAGTGTTAGCGATGCTTGCTAATGTAAACAAAGACCATATTACTTCCAAAACACGTCAGGCATTGTTTCTGATAGCAACATTTCTGATAGGGCCGTGGGCGTAAAGCCCGCCCACATTTTAGTAATGTGGTCATGACGCAGCAAATCTGGATCAGCTCCGTTGCTCCCCCATTTTTAAAGATGTGGGTACGGAGGAAAAGAGAGAGGGTTTTATTTTCTGACACTTTGTGAGTCACACCGGGGACACATATTTATGTATAAAAGACATCAACAAGTGCATTTAGCATGATAGGAGACCTTTAAATTGTTGTGGCTGGTCAGCTGAAGTTTGCCATGCCTGTACTCTTGGGGTTTCTCAAGGGATGATCCTCAAACGGCTAATCTAACAGGATGCTTCGTTATCTAATCTCACCGAATGGTGAAAACGGCCACAAACCTTTGAACCAACGAAAATCACAAGTAAACTTCACAATAGCGTTGCTCAAAATCCGTTTCTAAACACATTTTAGAAATCAAATTGGCAATCCAGCCACTAAAATCTAATTAATTTTAGAAAGGCGTAATTTAGAAGCTTGTTTACCGACTTTTGTCACTTGACAACAGACTCACTATTAATAACACAAACAGCTTGTAGAGGATGCATGTGCGAATCATTTGGGCTCCTAAAAGACCCACAATCGTAACTATAGGAAACATTAATATGTATATAGTTTCCTCCTACTCTCATATAAGAACAGATAGTCCTAACCTTATCATTATCTCCTTCCATCTCATTGATTTATTTGAAATATTTGGTCTTCCCAGCAAATTGGACATTGATTGCTGGCGTATTATTGCAAAAGCATCTTAAAACAATATATAATACTTCCGATAATTTCAAGGAATCAACTTATGGCAATCACGTTTACTTTTAGGACATTTCCCTAGTGACTTAAAACTTCTCAGCGCAGGACTTCTACTCGTAATTGGGTGATTTTACCACGTAGTATTAGAACTTTTACCTAAGTTAAGCATTTCCTTTCACCATTGGGAATTTGGCACATCCTCGAGTGCGTTGCATACACAGATTTCCTGCAGACTTTGAACGCAGCACAGACATCACAGGCATTCGTCCCATATTTGTAGGAAGGTGCAGACTCTCATCCGTCCCCAATGAATCCCTCTCCCAATCCTCTGCTCACTTTTATCCCAAAGTTTCCTCAGCTGTTATTTCCACTCAGCCTCATGTGATTTATTTGTATTCTTTTTTCCTATAATGCAAACAAGCCGCAGCATGTACTCCCACACTAACAGACATGCAGCTCATTCTCAGGAAAGAACCACCTTGGGGAAACAAATAAGAACAAAAAGTAGTTTCAGCACATAACCCGCCTTCAACTTTTAAAAGGAATATAAGGATGTGACACTTTTGGCTAATTTCAAAATTGATCATCAACCAATTACATTTTCTTTTAGCTCCGGATCACTGAAAGACAAGGATGAGTAACACATACTTAAATAGTTTCTACACCTTTGACTCTCTGCTGTAGCACACACTTAATATATTAATAAACAATGTCTGGCTAGGATACATGACATAATATGCTTGCAATTAAATCTTAACAACAAGAGTAATATAAATGATTTACGCTTTTAACATGGTTTTACTTTTGACTCGACTGACAGGGTCAAAAGTAAAAAAGCGCACATTTAATTCAGACTGAAATTATACCAAATTCTTTCTAGTTTTCAGGAAAAATATCACCTTGCATTGACAGAACACACATGCATTGATGACTACAACAGAATTGGTGACGTTCTCTTTTAAAATGGAGTCAAAGTGAAAGTCACACTAAGCAGGTCAGTTTTCTGCCTCATAACGTTAGCTAGCTGCAGTGCTATTAGCTGTTAGCATGGCTCGTTAGCCTGCTCAGCATCACAAGGTGAAGCTGCTGATGCTCGCCTGGCATCATCACACTGTAAATGTCCTCCATCCCCCCTACACACACACACACACACACACACACACACACACACACACACACACACACACACACACACACACACACACACACACACACACACACACACACACACACACACACACACACACTGACATCATCCAACCTCAACCTTGAGTTATGGCGTGGCCGCCGCTGGCAATCACATTAAGAGAGGCACATTTCTTCATATTCACACAGGGGACCACGTTGAGCAATCTGCTTAATTTAGCCAGACTGATGAATTGTAGCGCTGCTCTCTCTCCTCTCTGTCTACCTCCATCAAACCTCTCTGCCTTTGTCTTTCTGTCCCTCCTCTTCCTCCTCTTCCTCGTCTTCCTCTCTCTCGTCTGTCCTTGAGACGTTCGGCTGCTTCTCTCCACGCTCGGTTGAAATGTCAGACAGGATAACCTGCAGATACCTGCTCGCTGCTTCCTGCTCCTCACAGGTGAGCTGCTCCAGATGTAGAGAGGCCATTCAGCTGCTTCACCTCCACAATGAACCAGAGGAGAGAGAGAAAAGATCACGAAACAAGAGGATTCAAACGTGGATCAAACAAGAAAACTCAAGAGGAAATACTCCATTTGGATATTTAGAATATCTAACCCTAACCCTGTCAGCCACCGTAGTTTGAGACTTAGTTGATAAATAATACTTAAACAATATATATCTATGTCATTGTATTCCTTTAAGAACCTTCCTAAGCAAAAATGCTATTCAACAATGAGTGAATGTGTCAAATGGCAGTTATTAAATGAAGAAGAAGCCCAGACTTTAAAGGGCACTTTTTGTTGGAGGTAAATATCACATAAGATACAAGTCTCCCTTTTTTTTTTACCTCGGTCACATTTTTCATCTTCCCTGCTCATGTCTAAGAAAACAGAAACATGTGACCTTTTACTTTGGTGTGCGCCAACCTTTAAGCGCAGCTGACCCAGTTTTCATAAAAAAAATTAAAAAAAGACAAAAACCTTTCAGATCCTCTTCCTCTCCTCAGGTTAAAGGACCAGTGTTAACGAAAACTATGACGAAAAATGTTCGTCAACGACCTTTTTCACATGACGATGACGAGCTAAAAATGGATTTTTGATAATAAAATCTATGACGAAATGTATCGTTTTGTTTTCGTTGACGAGACAAGACGGGACTAAGGTGTTAATGGTGGACCATCGGACATTCAAAATGCAGGGTATTTTCCCCCAATTGTCCTTCTAGTCTGTCAAAATGCATCCCTTCATTGGTTGAATCAGTTGGGATTCTGGGAATCTGCACACGTCACTCAATTACACAAGTAAAGTGTTAAGAGAGTGAAATGTTGCTTTACGAATGTCAACACTTGATGCTGTCAACTTGATTCCAATTTCAGATTCCTGTATTAACTGAATTAGTTTAAAGAGAGACAACATTTTGACTAAAAGTTGACTAAAATCTAATGATTTTTCATCGACTAAAACTGGACTAAAACGTTTTGATTTGTCGTCGACTAAAACTAGACTAAAACTATGAAGGATAAAAAGGACTCAAATGTGACTAAAACTACTAACTAGGGGTGGGAATCACCAGGCTCCCCACGATACGCTACTATCGCGACACTTAAGCAACGATACGATAGTATTGCGATTCTACGATATGCTAAGTATTGCGATACGATATATTCCGATATTGCGAATCACATGGGTCATGTCTGTCTTCCCTTCCTGGTTAAAAAATGTATTTGCAATATGAAGAGTTTATGTAAATAACCGAATTTGTGTTCTTTGAAGCTGGAAAGGAGATGGCATTGTTTTTGTTACTTTCATTGCAATTGTATACATGTCTTAACGTAACTTCCTGTTTTATATACGACCATCTTTCGGAGGGATACGCTACAGTTTATATAAAAAAAAAGTTTAAAACAAAAGGTTTATATAATAAAATATCCATACTTGGCGTCCGTGTATCGATACAATATCGCCACGCAAAGTATCGCGATACTATGCTGTATTGATTTTTCCCCCACCCCTACTAATGACCATTTTCGTCGAAAGACTAAGACTAAATCTAACATAGCTGCCACAATGAACACTGTAAAGGACGGCAGCGTTGGAGCTCAGCTGGAATCCATCCGTTCATTACAGTCTAACTCTGCATTGAGATTAATACCAACGAGCGCGCCACTTTATTCCTGAGGAGAAAAATGCAGTTGTCAGTCGACCTAATTGTGCTCTCATGGAGCATGAGGGCCCGCTGAGTTATTGAGAGACTCTAGCAGGAAAATCATGATCGACGAGAAGCAGGAGGCCTGACACCCAGCGACACACACACTCTGTCGGGGAAACAGAGCAACATCAAAGAGACGTAATCCAGTTATGTGTGAGGATGCAAATGAGGGCAGACACGTTAATTATTTAACCCTAAAATGCCTTCTGCATGCTGGGGGATACAGTCATTTCACAGGCTGTGTCCATGTGTTGCATCAGTGTAATATTAGAGTTACATAGTGTAATATAGGTGTAATAACAGTGTATTATGGATGTAATAACAGTGTAATATGGGTATAATAATAAGGGTGTAATAATGGTGTAAACACGTCTAATAGGGTTCAATTAATGTGTAAAATCAGTGTCACTACAGGGAAATACGGGTGTAATATGGGTCTAAAAAAAGTATTATATGTGTGTAATAATGGTATAATAAGTGTATCATGTGTGTTATACTGGTGTAATATTGGTGTTACGTGGGGTTATAATGGTGTTTTACGGGTGTAATAGCGTGTTTTAGGGGTCTATTAATGTGTACATTTTGTGTAATATGGGGTTACATGGGATTCAATAACATTGTCTAATAACATTGTAATATGGGTGAATAAGGGTGTCATATGGGTGCAATGATAGTGTAACATGGGTATAATAATAAGGGTGTAATAATGGTGTAAAAGCGTGTAATAGGGGTGTATTAATGTGTAAAATGGGTGTAATAACAGTGCAATATAGGTGTAATAAGGGTGTAATAATGGAGTAATAGCTTCTATTAAGGGTGTATAAATGTGTAATAACAGTGTCATTACAGTGAAATACGGGGTGATATTGGTGTTACTGTACATGGGTGTAATATGTTTCTAAAAAATGTGTTATATAGGTGTAATAATGGTGTAATAATGGTGTAATACGCGTGTCGTAAAGGTGTATCATGCGTGTTATATGTGTGTAATAGTGTAATAGCTGTGTATTCATGTGTTAAATGGGTGTAATAACAGTGTTGTATGGGTGTACTGTCGAAAAAAGCAATTAAACAATTTTAGAAAATGTTTATGTGATTGCCCATGTAAGGTTTAATCAGATCGTTGAATGCTTTCTTTCTTCTTCTACTGCAGGGTAAAATAATAAGTAGACTAATCAACATCATCTCCAAGACCTCATGCTCAATTGCAGCTTTTTCCGTTTGGAAGATTTTGTTTTGCTGCCAGGGTTATCTAGCAAATCTGTTCTGTTCAATAGTAATATATTTTCTAAATGCCAGGATTTTAATGGAGTTATTCCTGGATTATTCACTGCATGAAGGGCATCTCCAGCAAAAATCGCCAACATTAAGTGGGTATAAGTATGTTTGAATTTTCATTTGAGGACTGGCATTTTGCTCGTGAGATAATGTGTATGTTTATGCAGATGTATTTGGAATATATTTGAGTTATTTTAAACACTGCACCCTGGAGGGACGACTCGCAGGGATTTCAGATCACTTTAAAACCCAATCCTGTCAAACAGTTTGTGTTCCTGTTGAGTTCAAGAGTCAAACTTGAACTCTATGAATCATTTATCTGAGCAGAATTCAAATCCGAGACCAGAACGTACAGGTGTTTCCTCTCCGAGTCGTACGGTTTCACTTTCCTCCGCTGACAGGGAAACAGCTAAATTACACACAACACTATAAGAGCTCGACAGGATTTCTGTGTGATTTCATGCTGAAACCTAAACATGTACAGTACAGCAGAGCGGTTGTACAGGCATGTCAACTGTTGTGTGTGTTTGTGTGTGACAGTGTGTCGGTGTGACAGTGTGTGAAGGACTGGATGTGAAGTGCTTCTTAAAATAGTCTGGAAAGAAAGTGTTCACACACGAAAACAGAGAGTCAGCTTTCATACATGTGGCTGGGACTTGGTGCTTTGAGCTAAATGCTAACACCAACATGTTCATTTAAAGGTCCCCTATCATCCTTTTCATCAATATATCACAGGTCTCAGATATATCCAGAACCTGTCTCTGATTGGCTGAAACACCAAACAGATCATTGCAGCATCCCATAATCCCCTCTGTTTCAGCCCTGTTTCCAAAGTGCTGATTCTCTGTCTGTTACTTTAGATGAAAATAAGGAGCCCCTCCCCACGCCCCTCTGAGAGAGATTTGGTTAAGAGAACACAATGGTGCTCTAGGAGGAGATTCAGGTGATAAGGGGGGGGGGGGTTACCTTGGTTGCTGATTGGCTAATGGTTACACAAGACAAAACATCGTTATGACATCATCAAGTGGCCAAAATCTGATCAGCTCATTTTCAGACAGGTTTTTATAGAAATGGATCAGGACAAAAAGAGAGAGAATCTTTGTTCCTGAAACTTTCAGAGTCTCTTTACACAGAGGGGACACATGTTGATGTAGAAGAGACATGAAGAAGAGGGGACACATGTTGATGTAGAAGAGACATGAAGAAGAGGGGACACATGTTGATGTAGAAGAGACATGAAGAAGAGGGGACACATGTTGATGTAGAAGAGACATGAAGAAGAGGGGACACATGTTGATGTAGAGAGACATGAAGAAGAGGGGACACATGTTGATGTAGAAGAGACATGAAGAAGAGGGGACACATGTTGATGTAGAAGAGACATGAAGAAGAGGGGACACATGTTGATGTAGAAGAGACATGAAGAAGAGGGGACACATGTTGATGTAGAAGAGACATGAAGAAGAGGGGACACATGTTGATGTAGAAGAGACATGAAGAAGAGGGGACACATGTTGATGTAGAAGAGACAAGAAGAAGAGGGGACACATGTTGATGTAGAAGAGACATGAAGAAGAGGGGACACATGTTGATGTAGAAAAGACATGAAGAAGAGGGGACACATGTTGATGTAGAAGAGACATGAAGAAGAGGGGACTCATGTTGTTGTAGAAGAGACAAGAAGAAGAGGGGACACATGTTGATGTAGAAGAGACAAGAAGAAGAGGGGACACATGTTGATGTAGAAGAGACATGAAGAAGAGGGGACACATGTTGATGAGAAGAGACATGAAGAAGAGGGGACTCATGTTGTTGTAGAAGAGACAAGAAGAAGAGGGGACACATGTTGATGTAGAAGAGACAAGAAGAAGAGGGACACATGTTGATGTAGAAGAGACATGAAGAAGAGGGGACACATGTTGATGTAGAAAAGACATGAAGAAGAGGGGACACATGTTGATGTAGAAGAGACATGAAGAAGAGGGGACACATGTTGATGTAGAAGAGACATGAAGAAGGGGATTTTGCACAATAGGTGACCTTTAAACTAATTCAGTTAATACAGGAATCTGAAATTGGAATCAAGGTGACAGCATCAAGTGTTGAAATTCGTAAAGCAACATTTCACTCTCTTAACACTTTACTTGTGTAATTGAGTGACGTGTGCAGATTCCCAGAATCCCAACTGATTCAACCAATGACAGGGATGCATTTTGACAGACAAGACGGACAATTGGGGGAAAATACCCTGCATTTTGAATGTCTGATAGTCCACCATTAACACCTTAGTCCCGTCTCGTCTCGTCAAGGAAAACAAAACGATACATTTCGTCATAGATTTTATTATCAATAATCTATTTGTAGCTCGTCATCGCCTCGTCTTAGTCATGGGAAAAAGGTCGTTGACGAACATTTTTCGTCATAGTTTTCGTTGACGAAATGAACACTGGTCCTTTAACCTGAAGAGAGGAAGAGGATCTGAAAGGTTTTTGTAATTTTTTTTTTTAAATTGAAACTGGGTCAGCTGCTCTTAAAGGTCGGCGCACACCAAAGTAAAAGGTCACATGTTTCTGTTTTCTCTTTACAAAGGATGGAAAATGACTCCGGCTTGTTTGTTTCACAACCTTTATGGTCCTTAATTATAATGATTATTTCCATTTACATGTCCTGCCAATTGTTTACATATTGACGAAAGATAGAATCTACTTTTAAGACATGACGGAAATCTCCTGTGCCGCTGTATGTCTGTGCTAAACTCTGGTGATGTTGTTTATATATTTGAATTTGTCTTCTTAATGTCAACGTTCTTTAAATGTAAACGGTTATTTTGTGTTTCTTTTGTAAATTATTGAGTGTTCTTGCATTTTAACGCGTGAGTTTTTTAACCCTCGGGACCGTGGGAAACAGTATTTCGATCTTTCTGTGTCTACAAGTTGACTTTGATTTGACTTTGACTTTTGAAACTGAGGTTCATCACAAAACTTAAAACCCTTGAACGCACCATTGCTAGTTGTATCTTGGATGGTCTGCCCTGACTAAACAATTGTTAGTCCTTATTTAAAAGGTAGGTGGTATACGTTTATTTATAAAGCACATGTTCAGACACAGAGGCAATTCAAAGTGCTTTACATCAACATTAAGACAAAAGAACGGAACACGATAAATAAACACAATGGAATATCATAATAAGGCTCTTCTTGGTGCTCTTCCACCTTATACATGGGCCGTTTTTCAATGTCGAGTAAAGCTGCTGCAGAGCCACTATTTCAAGTATACTACGTCATTGAGTGGCGCCGAAGGACTGTTTAAATGCATGTTAAATGCCCAGCATTCGGCGCCACTCGATGATGTACTATACTTGAAATAGTGGCTCTGCAGCAGGTATACTCGACATTGAGAAACGGCCATGGATTTATATCCTTCAGAAAATCACAGGAACTCATTGATTTCGCTCCAAGGACCTTTTTCTTTTTACTTAATGTCCCTGAAGTCCACACTGAGCTGGGGAAACTAGCGTTTAGTTTTAGTCTGCTTCATTTGCTTTTAGCTGGTGTCTCTTAGCAGATTTAAAGAGCTTCTTAGTGACGGAGAAGCAGCACTTCTGTGTGTAGAGGCTTTTTACAATTGACGTTTCTGATTGTGACCATGATATGTTCTGTTGATGTTGTTGACACTTGAGGACATTTCACCAGTTGCAATGAAAGTAGTAGACATTTGCAATAAGGGAACAGTATACATTGAAACCCTCCCCTTCTCATTGTCCTCTTTCTGATGTGCATCTTATACAATGTTCATGAACTCTATACAACAACAGAAGGGATGTTTCGTAACAGAGGCGTCATGGACAGAGTGAGGTGTAATAACAGTCAAACAAACAAGAAATTACAATATTTTGGTAATTAGACCAAGCAACCTTTTTCTTTTGGTGATAGAACTGGTCATCAGCTCAGTTTGTTAATTCTATGAAATGTGGCCGTGTCTGGAGAATAAAGGAAACCCAATCCGACGCTCAGTAAATCTCTTCATCTGTAGGCGAAGAGAAAAAGTAATTGTTTCCATTATGTATATGTTATTAACTATATTTATCCATTCTTCAATTGTGGGGGAATCAGGAAGCAGCCAGTGCTTCCTGTTCTTGTTTTTAATGTGTGTTCTGTAACTGTGCTGCTTGGTGAACACGAGGTTTTTAATCTCAATGAGACTTCTCCTGGTTATATAAAGGTTAAGAGAATAAAATAAATAATGAGAACCTGGTGTGTTGGGCAGACTGGACAGATTAGCAGAACAGCGACCTGAAGCTGCTCAACAGGACTCAGGTCGCTCAGCCATATGCTGCCAGGGTCAGATATTATGGAGCGAGGTAAGCTCAAATCCCACTAGGGAGAAAAACAAATATCAAACACACCTCAAACACACACACACACACACACACACACACACACACACACACACACACACACACACGGAGAAAAAAAAACATAAATAAAGCAACGTTCTGATGCATTTATGCACAGCGAGATCCTGAAACCGACACAGATTGATGTATGCACACACACTGTACATTCACACACACACACACACACACACACACACACACACACACACACACACACACACACACACACACACACACACACACCACCACACACACCACACACACACACACACACACATCTTGTGGAGCAGGTAATTCCCACAGAGCCCTAACACAGGATGACCTCTAATTTAAAAGTCCAGCGTGTCCGTTAGACAGCATGAATAATGCAGGAGGAGGAGGAGGAGGAGGAGGAGGAGGAAGTGGAATTATGGAGGAGGAGGAGGAGGAGGAGGAGGAGGAGGAGGAGGAGGAAGTGGAATTATGGAGGAGGAGGAGGAGGAGGAGGAGGAGGAGGAGGAGGAGGAAGTGGAATTATGGAGGAGGAGGAGGAGGAGGAGGAGGAGGAGGAGGAGAGGAGGAGGAGGAGGAGGAGGATGCAATTACATTTCCCTCGGGAGTGCTGTACAGAAACAGAGAAGAGGGAACAAAAAAACTCACGTGAGAAAAAGACATCATTTTGGGAGTGTGTATGCATGTCTGGGGAGTGATGCTGTAGGTGTGTGTGTGTGTGTGTGTGTGTGTGTGTGTGTGTGTGCTGCAGGGAGAAGTTATTGCTCAGCTCGATAAAAACTTAATTAAAACAGATTGGAAGTTGTTTTTATTTTGTCCTTTACAGCTTTCAATGTTTTTATTTGGAACACCGTGATAGGTTCGCCAACTGTTAAAGTTATATAATCTGATTTAAAGAAAAGTTTCCTCTCCTGCGGCAACGACTAGTCTGTAGTAACAAGAAGTTGTTGGGGGTAATAAACCAAGTAAGTGCCGCGACCTAGTACAGATTTCTTTACAAACTGTTTGTCAAATGTTTCGCATTTTGTATTGCTTTGACACAAAATGCATCCAAAGCACAGAAGGCCCGGGTTAGTTAACATGGAGCTTTGTTGCAGTGTAGAAACAGTTGTTACACAAGAAGATTAGGGCTACTTGTCACATTTAAGTCAGAATTAAAAAAATGTTTTTGATAAAAAGTCAGAATTGTCAGATTTTCAGAAAACAAAATCTGAATTTTTTTTTTTTGAGATTAAAGTCGGAATTCGCAAACTGGAATCGAGTGCCTTAAAAAATAATCTCTTAAAAAAGTTAGATAATCTGATTTAAAGAAAAGTTTCCCCTCCTGCGGTAACGACTAGTCTGTAATAACAAAAAGTTATTCGGGGGAAATTAACCAAGCATGTGCCAGACTCTAGTACAGATTTTTCTTTTTACTCATCGTTTCTCAAATTCTTCCCACTTTTTCACTCCTTAAAAGTCTTTAATTCAACCTTTGTCAGAACAATGAGACAGTTCTTTGTGAAATGCTGTCTGTTTTTAACTTCCTAATTCTTGTGGCCTGTCTCCAAGAGAAAAAACGTCTTGTTTCTCGAGCTCTCCGACGAGTTGAAAATATTTTTCGGAAAACGCTGATGTCGTCAATTTAGACTTTTTAAGAGAAGCTTGTTCTGATCCAAATGCATTCATAACCAAAGTGCAAAATGCCAGGTATTAGTTAACATGGAGCGTTGTTGCAGTAAATACACAGTTGTTACACAAGAGGAAGTGCCACATGTCACGTGTGGTTTTAGTTCTGACATTAAAGTCAGAATTATAAAAAATACGTTGATAAAAAGTCCGAATTTTGTAGATTTTCTGAAACAAAATCAGAATGTTTTATTGAAGTCTGAATCCTTACTTTTTTTCTCAGAACTAGACTCGAGTGCCTTTTGGTCGGTGGCCCTTATACTCTTCCTTAAAGTGTGAATAATCAAACATATCAAACATCATTTCAACAAATATGATCATAAACATGTCAAATAAATTACAGTATTGCCTCAAGCAGATGCCTCTCAGATAATGCACTTCCTGTCTGTGCCATTTCTTTCCCGCTAACAGGAAGTAGCTGAACCACAAGCTGTAAAACCAGAATTCGTAAATCTGGAGGTGATGTAAAACGTACAATAACGGAAATCTAACATTCCCATTAAGACTGATGCCAAATAGAAATCAGCCAAAACTAATGATCAAAATAGAAAAAGCCTTCAAGCCAGCACCATCTCGTTGTTTATGTGTACATATATCTACACATATCTGCAATATGTGTCTTTCTTTATCATTCGGTTGTAATTTATGAATCTTTGACTCCATTTCCAGCTATTACTGCTTTCAAAGCGTGTTATATCTGTTGTTGTCATTCAGCAATTATTAAAAGTCAAAACAGCATACGTGAGCCTGGGGAACTGAGAGTATTAAATACCGTGGATTGAAAATAATGACGACTGACAGAACAATGTGAGCTGACCTTTGACCTTCAGAGCGTCTGCTGAGCCTCGGAGTCGCATGCAAACCTGCTAATGGTTGCAAACACGAAGGTTCAAAGTTACTCACAGAACACAAATGTGGCGCAAACAGCAAACACTGCATGAGTCAACGGGAATGTTAAAAACTCATTTCTATATTTAGCTCGTTTGAATTGTCCAGTGAGATGTGGACACAGCGTGACACAGAGGAGCACTGTTTCAGGACATCAGGACTATACATGTTGGGAACATCATCATCAGAAACGTCGTAATGACTAAACACAACATGCTTTTCCTCATGTGTGTTTCTGTCAACAGGGTTTCTTTTCCTCTTGATGCCGTGATCGAAAGTCATCATTTGGAGACTGTGGCTGTGAGAAAGTGGTGTACATGTACGTGTGCATACATTTTGTGAAAAAAGGAAATTACAATGGACAACTAAAAATGGCATACTTGTATATTGGTAAAAGGACAATTATTTGATTTAGTTTTCTTGGATTTGTTAGAGTCTTGAATGTTTTTCTTGTTCATTGGTTTAAGTAATAAGGTTTTGGTGGTGGAGTGTTTGTTATTTTTACGAGTTATGGATTGTATGAATTTAAAAATGTGTCCATAAAGGACTTCTATGTATAAATTGTAAATAAAATGTAAAATCTGCAAATTTCAAGTGTTGTCGTCTTTGAACCAGAAGGTTGTTGGTTCGATCCCAATCCGTGCAGTCAACATGTCGATGTGTCCTTGGGCAAGATACTTCTCATTTTCATTTGTATTTGGTGCGCTCATGGTAACTGAATGTATAACAATTATTTACAAAACATGTCTCTATAAACACACCGTACCCGAAAAGGAGCCGGGAGAAGAAAATCATCTGATGTTACCTGCCCCTTTCTCAAAACAAATAAATAAATAGAAATAGATGGTCTGTCCTTCATATGTTCTTATTCACAGCCAATCATAACAGTATCGTAGGAAAATAAGAGAAACACAAAAAAAAAAAACGTAGTTCCCACTTGACAGTTAACGGAAAGAAACAAAACAAAAAAAAATACTGAACCCTGAGGTGCTCCCCGATGGTGAGTGAGTGTGTGTGTGTGTGTGTGTGTGTGTGTGTGTGTGTGTGTGTGTGTGTATGAGTGTTAGCTTCCCTAGAGCAAGTGGTACTGCTCTGCATGAATGAGATGTGAATGGGTGAATGACTTGTAGTATGTAAAGAGCTTTGCGGGGTTGTAAAGACTGGATAAAGAGATATATAAGTACACTCCGATTTCAATGTACCATTACTTTGGCCACAAGGCTCCACAAATCCCTGCAAACCTAAGTTAGGAAGGGGAACATGAGGGGAAGGTGGCCATGTGTTCACATAGTGTTTGTGTCTATTGTCTCTATTACACCTTCATCTTGAAAACGTACCACCGCTTATGAGAAAGACTATGTTTCTCCAGCTGTGGCTCTGAGGTCGTGCGGACGTCTTTCAATTGTCAATCGCAGTCATCATATGGATGTATCCTTGGTGTGTGAATGCTAGCTTTCTTGATCAAGTGGCTCCTTGCATGGCAGCCTCTTCTCTCTCTGAATGGTTGAATACTGATTTGTTTAAGTAAAGTGGTTTGAAGAGTTGTCAAGACTGGATTAGGCGCCATATAAATGCAGTCCGTTGTTATGCTAGTTTTCTGTCTGAAAGATACTGACAAAAACAGCTGTATTTCCAATTTCTAAACGGGCGTTACCAGCGCTTTTCTGAAATGTCGTCGGAGCACTCAAAAAAGACGATTTTTTTGGAGACAGGCAATAAGAATTAAACAGCTTTCTACAAGACCTGTCTCATTTGTCTGACAAATTGAAGCGTCTTTATCTTTACAATAAAGCAACATTTTCACCTGATTCATGTGGATAAGTGAGAGGATGATATTTCGTGAAGGACTGTAGAAAGAGTTGGGAGTCAAAAGTAAAGTTTTATGTCCTTTTTCTGCATGTTTCCAGGTGTCTGGATCAGAGAGTGACACAGGGAACGCCAGTTGTCTGTTTGATTGATGGATACTTATGAAACAATCCTGTCTGACTCTGGCCTGTTTCAGCCCTGGAGAAAAGACCCATAATAGAGGAGGAATTGATCCCAGCTGTCTCTAGTTTTCTCATTATCTGTGATGCATCTTCTCTTGAGCACAGACACTGATCCAAATGCTCAGCGGCATGGAGGAAAGTCTCTGCAATCCTGCGGATTTAGGCAAAGATTGTGTTGAACAACATGACATCGACCAATCTGCAGCTGCACTGTCTTCAAGTTCTCTATATACCCATCAAAGGTTCAATGAACATTCACAGAAAAGGCTGTCAGATTGCAGAAGTTTAAAAACTATAAGTTATGGTTAAAAACTTGTGATCGTTTTCCTAAAGTAACCATATTAGTGCAGACCAAGGAAGTACCCGGGATGTTGAAGCAAATCTTCGTAGTGGCCAAAAAGTGGTACTACAACTTCCTGTCAGTCGGTGACGTCATTGGGCCCAAAAATACTTTTTCTTATTGGCTTACATTGACTTACAGCATCTGTAAATCAGCTGCTAATAGGGGGCCCTCGACCAAAGACAAGGGACATTTCCCATTGCGGTATTTTGCAGAAAATAATCTCTGTGGGAAACAAACGTTTATGATATTTACACGTTTTGTTCAGCAGGATAATCTCCACATGTTTACACCATGTTGTGATCTTGAAGCCTAAATGCCATCGGCAGAAGTACCAAGCTAATGTTGGGCTTTAAAGGAACTACAGGCTGTTTTTATGACACATAGAAGCTTCAGACATGCGGTAAATACTGACATATTTCATGTAAATTCTACAGACCTTATTTCAAGCTAACAACCAAAAACATGTTTCGAAAAACCGTTGACTTTGAGATGAGGGATTAGGAAGTGGTATGTTATTTCTGGGTATTAGGACTCATTCCTGCACCACTCACCACAGTTCACAGTTGATTAGCTGTTATTCAAATCATTATGGCCTAAAAATTGCAAAATGTGCATAAAGGTAATTTACCCTCTCCTTTCATCTGATTGCGACAACATAGCAGTTTGGAGGCGGAGCTTATGGCAATGGAGGCGGAGCTTATGGCACTGGAGGCGGAGCTTATGGCACTGGAGGCGTAGCTTATGGCACTATGGGCCCAGATGCTCTGAGGCAGGTCATTTCAGGCTTTATGCGCCACTGGGCAAATTTCATAGGACTGAATAGGATCCAGATCTCTTTAAACATCCATGGCGCAGACTTGTGACCAAACCCTTTGAGAACTCTTGACCTGAACAAGTTTTACAGCAGCTCTCTGTCTCTCAGTTTGCTCTTTGAGTTAAAGAAAAGGAGACGCTAGCCTTGGTCCTGTTCTGATTGAAGGATAAAGGTTTTTCTTTTCAAAACACAAGAGCTGGAATCAATCGCCTTCTGAATGTGACACGAGTGCTCGGATCGACTCTCCAACGGTTTGAAGTGTGTCCAGTTCCCGAGTTCACACTACACCACCAAATGTCATTGTATTTTGAAGAAGCGTTGGTGTTCCTGATACATAATGGGATGCTTTTGAAAGAGAGACTGCACAAAGCCTTGAGGCTAGACCTTTTCCCTCACTGAGTTCATTTGATAGGTCTTTCTTTCTTTTTTTAAGTCAGACATCTGAAACATTTTCAGACGTTGTAAAAGAAGGAAATGCTTCTCACCACAGATGTGAGGATCTGATTGATTCTGGATCACTTCAGCTCTCTTCAACCGGCCGACAAGTGCTGACACACTGCTACCTCCGAACATCGATCATACACAGCTGCTGACCTCAGGCTTAATGTGTGTGTGTGTGTGTGTGTGTGTGTGTTTCATGCATTTCTTTCTACCGAACAGGGGAAACCGTTATTTTAGTTTCTATTAGAATTGATTTTTGAATTTACATCCTTAAACTCTCTTCTATAAGTTAGAGAAACAACATGTTTTCTAATTGCCTTTCCTAAAATAAACTACAAACAATTATGTTGGAGGAAAACTCCTGGATTACAGTTTTTAAACATGTTGTTAATGTTGTAATTTTTACGTTTAAATTGATGCGTTTAGTAACATTTAAGGACGTGAATAAAACAGTCAGCATTGGGAAATGTACGGAGATTTCTGTGTTAAAGAGGCCCTATTCTGCTTATTGGGGGTTTCCCTTTCCTGTAGTGTGTAGGTTTTAGTGTCAATGGTCTACAAAGGCTAAAATCCCTGTGTTTCCTCCAGACAACTATTTGTAACACTTGCGCTTATAATGGCTAGCGCACCAACACATTCTACATGATAGGCTAAGGGCAGGACATCTTTAAGCGGTTGACCAATCACAACAGAGCCGGCCAGCTAACCAATCAGAGCAGACTGGGCTCTGGTTTCAGACAGAGGGTGAAAAGAGGTGCTGCAACACAGGCAGTATGAGAAAAATAAAGAGCTTTTTGAACTTTAAAGGTAACCTATCATGCTATTTTTAGGCAATAGCATAGGTCTCAGATATATACAGATATATAAAAAACATGTCTATGAAGTATTTTGCTCAAAATACCAAACAGATCACCCATTCTAGCCATGCCTCATATCCCTCTATTTCACTTCCTGTTTCAAAAGTGCTGATTTTGGGTATAAAGCTTTAAAAAAAAGAATTGATAAAAAAAGGAGGGGGCTGAGCTCATGTGGGACCCGGCAGCTACTGTCTAAACTAAATACTGCCGTGATGAAACGCCATATCATGGATTATCAAGGATATTCTGAAACAGTATGGAGCTCAAAGGCTTTCTCTCTTGCCGGTTATACCACAAGGTGAGTTCCTTTTTATTTCCTGCTTCTTCACACACATGCTCTCCAGTACAGGTTAGCTCTGAGTGTTAGCCATGCTAATGTAAACACCGACCATATTACGTCCAAAACAGTCGGGCATTGTTTCTGATAGCAACTTTCTGATAGGGCCGTGGGTCCACATTTCAGATATTACGTCATATCGGACGCAAATCTGGATCAGCTCCGTTGTAGCCCCGTTTTTAGAGATTTGGGTACGGAGGAAAAGAAAGAGGGTTTTATTTTCTGACACTGCGTGAGTTCCCTGACGCACCGGGGACACATGTTGATGTATAAAAGACATCAACAAGTGCATTTTGCATGATAGGTCCCCTTTAAAGCATGGAGACATGTCACAGTAGAGACACTACATACTGATATGAACCTCGAAATATGCAGAATTTGTCCTCATATTTCAGGCCTATTTCTTCATGGGAACACACTTCTTTCCTGCCCTCCACATAGTGTGTGTTCACCTTACTTTGGAGCCCGGTCTAAATATATTTACCTTTTTGTTTTGGGTGTTTTGGACCCCCATTGTGTCATCGATGCCTCCCTCTGAACCCGTTTCACTACACAACGCCACAGATGCGACTGGACGTTTGTAATTCTGCTTTGCTTGGTTATAATTGTCCAATTACTTCAGAATTTCTGGGTCAAACCTGTTTTGTTTTTTTCTTCTTCTCCCTGTGATAATAACAGCAGTGAACTGGGTTTATCTTAGCAAACATCTGCAGCCCGGCCCTGTGGTGTATATTTCTCTAAATTACAAGAACATTAGACCGCTGACTTCTGGGACTGTGTGTGCAAGACATGTGGAGCTTATGAAAGCAGAAATGATTCTTTCTCCTCCTCCTCCACCTCTTCTTCCTCCCTCTGTCTCTCTCTCATTCAGACTCTGTATTATCCTATGGAGGCCGATGCCCAGCTGTATTCCCGTGGGGCAAAATGAACAGATGTAACGTAGAGGAAGCGGCCGAGATGAGCAAATTTGACTCTCAAATACAAAAACAATGGAAAATGAGGAAACATCGTGAGTCATCGGGACCATAACTCTCCTCCTCCTCTTCCTCTTCTTCCCCGTATTCTTCTTTATGCTTCACAGGACATTTTGTATTTTTTTATATTTTGTTTCCCACGCTATTTGTCCTAGGAAGATATTTTCCTCTGGGGAGATGTAGCTCACTAATTCAACATTAAAGACTGCATTTTGTATTTTAATGTTTAATGTAGGATTGTTAATATTAATTTTACCAGAGGCATTTTATTGAAATCAGCGCTTCTTTGCTCTGTAATATGGAAAACCTGGAGCGCTGTTAAATAATATATTAACTCAGACACGTTTTACAATACTGATGTGAAAATCATTAATAAAATGCTAAACAGCTGAGGCATGTGTCGCATTTTGTAGGCGTATAGCGTGATAACGTGTGTGTGTGTGTGTGTGTGTGTTTGTGTGTGTGTGTGTGTGTGTGTGTGTGTGTGTGTAAAATACACTAATTAATCACTTCAGGGCCTGTCATCTGTAAACCCCTGAGGAAACACTCTACTGTATACCATTATTAATTATAATATTTAACCACTTTTCTACGGATTTTGCCAAGAAATATGAATGGGAAATCTTTTAGAGTGAAATATTGATACACATGAAACCTGATGGTGATGATAAGCTTAACAAAAGAAAGAAAAGGAAGCAACTGTGAAGGAAAATGGATGAGACCAATCAGGGTTTTATTTTACCGTCCAAGTCTGTGTTCCCTTTAATGTTTACTTCCTGTCTGTCTTCTTCTGCTGTTCCCTTTAGTGTTTACTTCCTGTCTGTCTTCTTCTGCTGTTCCCTTAAGTGTTTACTTCCTGTCTGTCTTCTTCTACTGTTCCTTTAGTGTTTACTTCCTGTCTGCTTCTTCTGCTGTTCCTTTTAGTGTTTACTTCCTGTCTGCCTTCCTCTGCTGTTCCCTTTAGTGTTTACTTCCTGTCTGTCTTCTACTGCTGTTCCCTTTAGTGTCTACTTCCTTTCTGTCTTCTTCTGTTGTTCCCTTTAGTGTCTACTTCCTGTCTGTCTTCTTCTGCTGTTCCCTTAAATGTTTACTTCCTGTCTTCTTCTGCTGTTCCCTTTAGTGTCTACTTCCTTTCTGTCTTCTTATGTTGTTCCCTTTAATGTCTACTTCCTTTCTGTCTTCTTCTGTTGTTCCCTTTAGTGTTTAATTCCTGCCTGTCTTCTTCTGCTGTTCCCTTTAGTGTCTACTTCCTTTCTGTCTTCTTCTGTTGTTCCCTTTAGTGTTTACTTCCTGCCTGTCTTTTTCTGCTGTTCACTTTAGTATTTACTTCCTGTCTGTCTTCTTCTGTTGTTCCCTTTATTATTTACTTCCTGTCTGTCTTCTTCTGTTCCCTTTAGTGTTTACTTCCTGTCTGTTTTCTTCTGCTGTTCCCTTTAGTGTTTACTTCCTGTCTGTCTTCTTCTGCTGTTCCCTTTAGTGTTTACTTCCTGTCTGTCTTCTTCTGTTGTTCCCTTTAGTGTTTACTTCCTGTCTGTTTTCTTCTGCTGTTCCCTTTAGTGTTTACTTCCTGTCTGTCTTCTTCTGCTGTTTCCATTAGTCTGATACGCTAATTAAGAGACCTCTGGAATGTCCAAATTGACCAATCAGAATCGAGCATTCAACCAAGCCGTGTAGGCAAGTGCAATAGATAGCAAACAGGAAGTGACTGTAGACAAAGCTGGTAGTTAATTTAGTTTAAAATGACGAATCGCTCTGAGTCACTCTGAAGTGAATCATGTCACTGCCCTGCAAACAGGACCTGTGTGTGTGTGTGTTTGTGTGTGTGTGCGTGTGTTAGTTTGTGCCCATTTGTATGCTTGTGTGGGTGAGCTCAAAGATTCAGGCATACAAGACATGTTTGCCTGTGTGTGTGTGTGTGTGTGTGTGTGTGTGTGTCTAATTATAGTGAGTGCTTTGTGGTGCATCTCAGTGTGATCGGTCCTCACTGAGTCTGACAATCACATCAATAGAAGCTTGACGATGATGGATTTCCCTCCGCTGCAACGCCAAAACACACACACACACACACACACACACACACACACACACACACTTTTGCAAATGCATTCTGCACATGTGCATCCACAATCCCCTATTTTCTGTATCTCTCTCTCTGTTACTCACACACAGATAAACACACAGTTTTCTCCGCGTACACGTGAAGAAGCATGCAGCAATCTCTCTCTTAGTAACACATTCACACACACTCTCACACACACACACAAACACATTCACACACACTCACACACACACAAACACACTCACTCACACACACACACCCTCAAAGCATCACCTTAATTATAATTTCGGTGCTGTTGTTACACAGAGGACGACTGTGACTCCTGAATGAGGAAAACAGGGCGTGCAACACACACACACACACACACACACACACACACACATACACACACACACACACACACACACACACACACACACGTTTACAGTGGCAGAATTGTACAGTAAGCTCTCGGAGGCTAAAGATAGTTTTGCTGAATGGCCTGGATCTGTATGTGTTGCTGGCAGAAATGTTCACATTTCAGGTGCAGCAGCTCAGTCGTCCTCATCTTCATAGCTGAAGATTGCCTTTCTGCACAACTTTGACAATTTCATTCAGTTTCCCCCTTCATTATCTTATCTGGAGAAGATTTAATTTCTTTTTTTTGTCAGCTGTACTGTTCTGTAGGCTAATACTTTAAGTGTGAATCTAATCTTTTCACCCTGACTAGCTAAACAGGGCTTTGGATCATTTGCAAATAGAAATGTTTCTGCGAATTCAGCACCATGGACAGCACCTTGGCTGGAAAACACATGACGGATTACATTCAATGGGATACCATAATCAGGATTAAAAAAAGAGGTAACTGTACTCTCACAGTTACATTAAAAAAGGCTTAATCAGATATCAAAACATGTTAGATTACTAGCAGGATTACATTGTTAGTAAAACTTAAAAAGAGCATATAGTGTTAGTTGTAAAGGATCAGATGTTCTCTCTTCTCTGTCAGCTGTTCTGTTCTCTAATACTTTAAGTGTGATTCTATCTCTACTGCCTGAATCTGCTTCATGGTTTTCTCTTTCTTTGCTTCATCTGTTCTTTTTAATTCAGCAGGTGAACCTATATGTTCATCAAATAGTGTGTGTGAGCTTAACTGTGTGTATTAAACTAAAACGGAGCCTTTTCTGTCAGCTCAGATTTTATTCCTGCTTTTTTAAACTGTAGTATGTGCTCATGTGTTTCAGTGTTGGTGCAGTGGTCACCAACCAGTCGATCGAGTGTGGTGCGGGTAGATCACACAACGTTAAAAAAAGAAATAACAAAAGAAAGAAAAGTAGCTGGTGCCACTTGATTGACGTATCTTTGAGACATTCCCTGTCGCTCCCGAAAATAATAGACTGACTTCAAGTGATGCTGCATATTTTTTAACTCACTTATGGTAGATACCAACTACAACAACATGAACATATTTGACCGTGATGTAATTGTAATACACGTTTCAAAATGATGCCGAAGTAACAACATACTGATACTGGTTAGTAAAAACCATGAATTAATGCTTTGACAAGTCTGCAGACAGACGGCAGGCGAAACACCTTTTAAAATGCGTGTTTTCTGAATGGAGATCGGATCGATCAGGCTAAGCTAACATGTATCTGCTCCGTCCACACTCACAACAACATGATACAGACATAAATAAAGCAGCGACTGTATTCGCCATGACACAGACAGTCTGTGGTTTGTACTTGTTTAACTTTTGTCTAGTTTCTGAACAGATATGAGGAGCTGTGAGCTCTGAGTGCTAAAAGCTAACGGCTGATGTTGGTTTTCTGATTCAACGTCAGTGACGGCAGGCTGAGATCCTCACCGCTGATTGACATATTCAGCCTCTACACTGTAGAGGCTGAATATGCTAAATGAAAGGCAGGTTTTGCTATCAATAAAATCATTTCTGATCCTAAATATCTTGGTTTCTTCTTTTCTAAAGTCACATTGATCTGTCTTACACAATACACTTCAGTAAAACACATCTTGTAGATATTCATTTTGTCTTGCAGTTGATATTGAGGCAATCCTAAAGAAACAGGAAGTAATCAGGTTATTTTTATATTTTGATACTCAGATAAGTTAACTGATTACTTTTTTTTTGTTTACAGGTAACTCATAACTCACTGATTACAGGTGTCACACACACAAACACACACACACACACACACACACACACACACACACACACACACACACACACACACAAACACACACACAAACACAGACACACACACAGAAAAACATTCACCACACACACACACACACACACACACACACACACACACACACACACACACACACACACACACACACACACACCCACACACAGTCCGAAGGATATCCAGTTTGATGAGCACACAGTGTCTAACAGCTGGTCTCTTGCAGTCAAACCCTGAGCTGTTCCTAGGAGGAGAGACATTTGTTAGCACAAATTATGAACTCCCCTGTGCTGGTTAAATAAAGCTGATAGGGACACACTGCCACAGTCTTATATCTCCTTTTTAAATATGAAGAAGCCCCTGTTGCGAGAACAACTTTTTGGATATTAAAACACTCGACGCACACACATGAAACAGTGAGTAAAGCTGTTATGTAATTCTCGCTGTCGACTCGGTTTAAGCACAGGAAGCTTTTGACTAATAGCCATATGTTGCTCAGAGTAAGATGAGGCATGCTAACAGAGAAATGCACTCTGTGGCTGCTTGCAGGGGAAATATCATAGAAAAACATATTTCCTCCTGACCTGAAACCACGGAAAGCTCTCTGTCATCTGGTGCGGATTATTTATTTATCTTCAAAGGTAAAAAAGATGGCGTGATTTCCATTGATGCTGATGACACATGACGGATGATGTGGACTCTCATTAAATGCCGCTGTTGAGGTGCCCTTGAGCAATGTGTTCAGCTCTGTGGGTCTCATACTGTAGGGGAAGCATTTATTTGTACATCCATAACAACATTATAATAACTGTGTGTCAGATTACCTTGAAACACAACACAGGGCCTCATCTGTCGGCTCCTGTGAGCGATGAGAGGAAAACATCTATTTCTGTTTACATTCGTCCCACTGATTGTTCCAGAGTGATTCACAAAGACAGGACACACAGTACGACAAATTCAGCACAATTTATTCTTCTGCTCGGTTGTAAAAAATAGGTCTTTTATGGCATTAAACCGAAGCGTTAAAGCTCCAGTTGATATTCTCTTAATGTAAACAATGGATCAAACGCCTGAATGTAATGGAAAGTGGGTCGGTCGAATAATCTGAGCCTTTTAGTGTCTTTTAGCTCATTGTTTTGTTTTTTAGTGCTGCATTTATTGTCATCGATTGATAAGCATTCACTTTTTTGGAGCATTAATGCGTGCGGAAATAGAAAAAGGGAAATACCACAATGTTTCCTCATCTAATCTATTTTTATGTTAACAGTGGATCAAAATAGCTGGATGTAATGTAACGTGTCTTTTAGCTAATTTTTGTGTGTGTTAGCGCAGCAGCTATTGTACCATTACCATTAAATTGTGTTTTGGCTATTATTGTAAATTAAATAAACTATCAATTAAGAATAAAACATGAATGAGCAACAGGATCTTCTAATAAAACTCCATTGTTAGTATACGTTCTTCACGTAAATGTAAGTTATTTTATCATTGAATTGTGTAACTAAAAGTATATTTTGGAAAATGTATTGTTGCCATTACACCTATATACTGTAACACTGTTATTGCACCAATATTACACATTAATATACCTCTACTACACAGTTATTACACCCTTATTACACCCATCGTGACACTGTTATTACACCCATATTACCCCTGTATGACACTGTAATTACACAGTTATTACACCCTTATTATACACATGTGACACTGTTATTAGACCTATATTACACTGTTATTACACCTATATTACACTGTTATTACACCTTAACCTGTTAAGCCCGAGAGGACCCTAATCCGGGTCTGGCTGGTAGTTTTTTCACGAAACTGTGTCTCATGGCTTCTTAATATTTCAAAACCTATTAATGTGTCATACTCACTTAACGGTTAGAAACTCAGCTAACTGAAGATATGAACCATTTTTACCGAAACAAAGCAAAAGTCTCACAAGAAGCGTCTAAATTAGCCCTGAGCAAAAAAAATGCTAACGCAGTCAGCACAGAACTCACGGTATAAATAAATACCCTTATTACTTATCGTAACTGCACATACAATCCAGCGATTAGCAAACAGATTCCACAGATTCCAGAAATATCAGTATCATCTCTGAGCGATCAGAACTCGCGACAGGGGAAGCAAACACAGACATCACAACACAGAGCTTTACGGAGCATTCACGGGACATTGTCTCACCTTGGTTGTTATTCTGATCAAAAGTTGTGATCAATGGCATAAAAACGCTGCTGAAGGTTAATCCATAGCTTAATCCAATGTGTCCGTCACTTTGAAATGATTCCTGATAATCCATCATTCCATTTTTATGTCAAAAACTGAGATTTCATATTAGCTGCTAATTAGCTGCTAATTTCTCTCTCTTTGGGACTAATAAAGGTATTCTGATGGTAGCCACCAGAGTGTATGACAGCTTCCGGTTTTGGGCATTCTGGCTACGCATCAGTCATTTACCAATGGGTAATGCTTAGATGGATTTTAGGAACTTCCCCTCGATTCTATTGGCTCTAACGGTTAAAAAGAGGTGTCAATCATCAAAATCGACCGAGGGGGGCCAGAGATATGGAAAATCCACCCAAATGACCACAGAAGTGTTTTTTTTTCCCTAAATCTCTCTAAAAAGGTCAAATGTCACTTGTTTTGCATCAATCTTGATACAGGGTACGTATTATATGTCATAGTTTGGATTCCTAAAGCTTTTAGTCTACTATCCCATCATTCAAGGGTGCTTTTCACTATAAGTAACCTTTTTTTTTTTGGACGGACACTATAATTTACAGTTTTTTACTATATTAAATCTGAATTTTCTTTAAAATAAAAACATCTATATTGATTCTGACTCTTCTACATCCAGCTCACAGGTTTATCATTGCTTTGAGAAAAAAGATTATTAATGTATCCCTTTTAGAAGTGAAGATATAGTCATTTGTTCTGGGAATGTCATTTTCGAGCCTGAGACCTGAAAAACAGGCTCAGGGCTTAACAGGTTAATACACAACATTACACCCATGTCACGCCAATATTACCCCCATATTATACTGTAATTACATCCATTTCACACATGGACACAGTCTGTCAAATAAATGTATCTCCTAAAGTACAGAAACCTTTGAAGGGTTAACCGAAAAGGAACAAGCTGAGTTGAAAGCAAAGCATAAAGTGTGGAGAAGTGATGGAAAGGAGAGATAGATGTGAGTTTACTGAGCAGATTGGTTTTCTCTCTTTCTTATCATTACGCTTTTACAGACGATTACAGTGCAATCATTCCTGCCGAGTGTTTTCCCAGTTAGCCTTCAGTTAGAAAAACATCCCTCTCCCCCGGCTTGAGCTTCAATCTCAGGATCCATGTATTTGTGATCCTCTCAAGAATGGAAGTAGTCATCACATACAGAGCATCAACTAGTTCCTGAACAGTGTCCTTCACATGCTGATATCCAAGAGAGGGAGTTACACAGTCACAAGATGGAGGAATAGAAAGCAGTATTCAATGTTTAGTTCAGATTAGCTCCACGTCAGAAATGATCATGCTTGTCACATGTCTATCTCCATAGAGGCTGAATCATCATGTTAATCACATAGCTATCATATGCCTAAAACAGTCCTGATGCTCTTCTAGGTAATCATACATCCTGTCATGTACACAGCTACAGTCGGGATACCTTTTTTATCATGTGGACTCTCATATTGGAAGAGTACATTCAGGATTTTCCCAACACTTTCAGTCTGACTGCGACTCGTCTGCTGGAAAATTGTACATCGCACATGCAGCTGTCTGCATCAGAGTACCAGAACGCACTGTTGGCCTCTAAAAGCCCCAGAGAGACATGGAGATGGACACTTGTTCTTCTTCTTTCTACGCTGTGAAACCCAGGAGAAACGGCAAGGATTCAGAGAGGGGGAAGGGCAGGAATCAACCTCAAAAGACATGCATATAATTCATGTAAATGCTGTTGTAGAAATGCAAATTGCATTAATCACGCTGAGTAGATCTGTTGAATAAAAATATGTTTAAGGTATTAGCAATCATGAACCGTCTTCCGAGCTGGAAACAATATGAATGTTGGATGTGTAACAATAGTCCCTTCACAACCTCCATGGCATATTCATGAGATGTGGAGGTTAAAGGAACCCGTGAAGCGTGAAGTCCAACCAGTGAAGAAAGAAAGAACCATGACGAGAAGATACAAACCACAGAAGGTTATACCACCACGAGACAGAGCTTCTGTAAGAATATATTAAAAGATGTCTTCATTCCAGTTTTTCTGAAAGGTGAAACACTTTAGGGACAAAAGGGTCCAATGGGACAAAAAAATCAGAAGAATCCATTGCTGTCAAAGTTGTCCCACTCTCTAGTCTGGAAATGCACAAAAAGACACTTCAAAGCTAGAATTTTTTTTGTCATTGCTCAATTGCACAAAGCAACTACACCGACATGACTGTTTTCAAAATGCTGTATTGGACTAATTTCTTAAGTTAGAGTGACATTTCTGACATCATATGAAACTATAAGATCAACTGGTATCAATATCCATTGATATCCAATGGGAACTTCCCTAAAAGAGGCTCCAACATTAGGATGATTTGGTCAAAATGGCAAAAGGATAAAAAAGGGTCCAAACATGTCGTTATACTAGAAAATCAGACGAATCCATTGCTGTCAAAGTTGTCCCACTCTCTAGTCTGGAAATGCACAAAAAGACACTTCAAAGCTAGGCATTTTTTTGTCATTGCTCAATTGCACACAGCAGGTATTGACATGACTGTTTTCTAAATGCTGTATTGGACTAATTTCTTAAGTTAGAGTTAACATTCTGACATCATATGAAACTATAAGATCAACTGGTATTAATATCTATTGATATCTAATGGGGACTTCCCTAAAAGACGCTCCAACGTTCGACTGATTTGGTCAAATATGGCCCAAATTGCAAAGAAAATGTATTTATTTATTTTATGTTCACACATTTAAAGTCCAGTTGCCCTTGACGTACCCTGAAGACGGCAGATTAAACTCATTTTATTGAATATTTACAGCTTTGGATCGTTGTCAGATTCTGTGCAGGTTTCTCGTCCTCTGGGGCTTTATATCCACCGTGTCCTACGAGGTTTATAGACTACTTATGTGCAACAGCAGGTGTGTGATGTGCCAGAAACATGAGGCCGCTCATAACTTTGTTAATTAACTTATCTGGTGAGTCACAATATATTTCGTTGTTGAAATAAATTAAGCTTATAGGAACTTGACTGAATGAACTTTTGTTAGCACTTGGTAAAGGTCAGAGAAAGGTCTTGGTTAATTATTGAATAGTCAACAGTGACTTGAAGCACAAGACATGTTTACTTGTTTAATAATTAATCAAAGCTAGTAATCAGTGAGACGTTTCCTTAACCTTGTTGATAAGGTCATCAACCATCATCGTTAACCTGTTATACCCCAAGCCTGTTTTTCAGGTCTCAGGCTCGAAAATGACATTCCCTGAACAAATGACTATAACTTCACTTCTAAAACGGGTAAATTAATAATCTTTTTTCTCAAAGCAAGGTTACATCTGTGAGTTGGATGTAGAAAAGTCAGAATCAATATAGATGTTTTTATTTTAAAGTAAATTCAGATTGAACATAGTAAAAAAATGTAAATTATAGTTTCCGTCCATAAAAAAACATTACTTATAGTGAAAACCACCCTTGAATGATGGGATAGTAGACTAAAAGTTTTAGGAATCCAAACTATAACATATAATAAGTACCCTGTATCAAGATTGATGCAAAACAAGTGACATTTGACCTTTTTAGAGAGATTTAGCAAAAAAGAGTACAGGCGGACTCACCTCTGGGGTCATTAGGGTGTAGTTGCTATATCTCTGGAACCCATCGGTCGATTTTGGTGATTGACACCTCTTTGTAACCGTTAGAGCCAATAGAATTGAGGGGAGGTCCTAAATCCTTATAAACATTTCCATTGAGAAGTTAGAGTGATGCGCACACAGTTTGCCCATATGATATCTAGGTTGTGCAGATAGCATGAAGATAGCATGAAGTATAAAATATCGCTACCGTGTGTTACGTGCTAAGTGCGTTAGCATTTTTTCGTTTAGTGCTAATTCAGAGGCTTGGTGTTACCCTTGTGTTTCGTTTAGCTAAAAATTGATAATATTGTCTGATAGCTGAGTTACTAGTGGGTTTGACACATTAATAAGGGAGGAAGTTCAAGTCTCCGAGGTACATGTTGAGTTTATGAGGAGTTACGCGTTTAATATTCCATCTCCATACCAACCCTCAGTAATGTTATCAGGAGCTAAACTGTCTCCATGAGAAAATAAAAGAGCACAAGAGGAGGAAAGAGGTCAAAAGACAGAGAGCTAGATTTCAGAAAAATCTACAGAAGAAGACGAACATGAAGTAAACACTAAAGGGAACAACAGAAGAAGACAGACAGGAAGTAAACACTAAAGGGAACAACAGAAGAAGACAGACAGGAAGTAAACACTAAAGGGAACAACAGAAGAAGACAGACAGGAAGTAAACACTAAAGGGAACAACAGAAGAAGACAGACAGGAAGTAAACACTAAAGGGAACAACAGAAGAAGAGAGACAGGAAGTAAACACTAAAGGGAACAGCAGAAGAAGACAGACAGGAAGTAAACACTAAAGGGAACAATAGCAAAAGACAGACAGGAAGTAAATACTAAAGGGAACAACAGAAGAAGACAGACAGGAAGTAAATACTAAAGGGATCAGCAGAAGAAGACAGACAGGAAGTAAACACTAAAGGGAACAACAGCAGAAGACAGACAGGAAGTAAATACTAAAGGGATCAGCAGAAGAAGACAGACAGGAAGTAAACACTAAAGGGAACAGCAGAAGAAGACAGACAGGAAGTAAACACTAAAGGAACAGCAAAAAAGACAGACAGGAAGTAAACACTAAAGGGATCAGCAGAAGAAGACAGACAGGAAGTAAACACTAAAGGGAACAGCAGAAAAGACAGACAGGAAGTAAACACTAAAGGGAACAACAGAAGAAGACAGACAGAAGTAAACACTAAAGGGAACAGCAGAAAACAGACAGGAAGTAAACACTAAAGGGAACAGCAGAAGAAGACAGACAGGAAGTAAACACTAAAGGGAACAGCAGAAGAAGACAGACAGGAAGTAAACTAAAGGGAACATCAGAAGAAGACAGACAGGAAGTAAACACTAAAGGGAACAGCAGAAAAAGACAGACAGGAAGTAAACACTAAAGGGAACATCAGAAGAAGACAGACAGGAAGTAAACACTAAAGGGAACAGCAGAAAAGACAGACAGGAAGTAAACACTAAAGGGAACAACAGCAAGAAGACAGACAGGAAGTAAACACTAAAGGGAACAGCAGAAAAGACAGACAGGAAGTAAACACTAAAGGGAACAGCAGAAGAAGACAGACAGGAAGTACACTAAAGGGAACAGCAGAAGAAGACAGACAGGAAGTAAACACTAAAGGGAACAGCAGAAAAGACAGACAGTAAACACTAAAGGAACAGCAGAAGAAGACAGACAGGAAGTAAACACTAAAGGGAACAGCAGAAGAAGACAGACAGGAAGAAGAGAGTGAGTACATGCTTCAAGTTTGGCTTTTATATTATGATTGTTTTGGTTTTTGAGGAAGTCATCTTAGCCATTGCTCAAATCTAACTATTGAACATGTTGTCTCTATTTATTTTCTGTCTCTATCTATTTTCTGTCTCTATCTCTTCAAGCAGCTTTTTGAAGTGGATTTTTACATTTGGGTAATTCAATTATCTGCCTGTTAAGAATGAGAGAGCAAGCAGAAAGAGAAAAGGGGAAAAACAACGTAAGAAGTCGGCACATTCTCTCATCTAATCATTTCATTCGGGCCTAATGAGGAAACATATCCCCATTCTGTGACAGCCACTGATACGTAGACCTCTTTTTCAGAGCATTTTATCAATGGATTAATGTCAAGATGTGAAGAATATTTCAAACAAAATGACAAAACCAGAGGGAAAGGTTTTTTCTGATCAGAAATCTTTTCATTGCGTTTCGACAATGCATAAGTAATGTTTGTCAGCAAAATATATGCATAGAATTGAGACAATGGTCTGTACTGATTGTATGTGCAAAGAGAAAAAATAATTACAAATAATACAAACAAACAATAACAACAACTAAAGTAATCTCTGCATTCACTGCCAGTGAGTTTCAAACACACGATCAATTACCAGGAACATTGTTAAAGGAATATACATGCATGTAATACTTCAAAGTCAAAGTCAACTTTATTGTCAATCTTTCAGTTTGTGTGTACAGACAGAGATCGAAATACCGTTTCCCACAATCCAGAATACAAAAATACAAATATATATATATATATTTTTTTATATATATATACGTATATACCTATATACACAATCGAAAGACACATTTATACATATGCACACATTAAGACATGAATAAAAGCACAACAATCAATATATACATAATAACAGTGACTTCAATATCTTTGGGTAATGTATATTAGTACATACATACATATGCATATACACATGCAGCAGGGAAATGTTTTCAGTACAAATGTTAAGTGTTTGTACTGAAATTGTGCCTCCTCTTTTGTTTGCCACACAGCGAGTGATCGACAGAACGAGATGTTTTGCTCGGAGCTGACAAACGAGACAACAATAATTACAAGGAACACAAACAACCAATAACAACGACTAAAGTAATCCCCTACATTCACTGCCAGTGAGCGTCATACACACGATCATTTACCAGGAACATTGTTAAATTAATATATATGCATGTAATACATATATATATACATACATGCAGCAGGGAAAGTGTTTCGTCTCAAAATGTGCCTCCTCATTTGTTTGCCACACAGCGAGTGACCGACAGAACGAGATGTTTTGCTCGGAGCTGACAAATGAGACGCCTCGCAGTAACACAGTGACATCTGCTGCGCTGTAAAATCCTGTTATTGCTCTTTTTTACGGCGCTGGATTTGCTTTTCAGAGCACATAAAGCGAGCAATAGAGGGCTGACAACATCAAGGGTACAGAGGAGGAGGAAGGAGAGGATATGATAGCACACAAGGACACATTGTTGAAAATCCCTGCGAACGACTTACACCTCCCAGGGATTTCACTCCGTTCTGAGAATCTGGGCTGAGAGCGGCCTCGCAGATGCAACTTTGCACTCAGCATTTGTATTTCTCCCCCTGTTTGTACTTCCATCTGACTCCGCCGGCAACAGGAGAAAACCTCTTTTGTACCGGTATCTGTCCGGTATTACAACCCCCTTTTTTATTCTTCAAAAAGGACAACAATGTAGGGCACACAACAACATACTGTACACAACAACACACAGTACACTACTACACACTATTACTACTGTTTGCATAAGGAAAGGAGTAGTTCAACATGGAATAAAACCATTATAATCTAACATGTGCTCTGGTATAAAGCAATCGTCCCAAAGGCTAATACTTTAAGTGTGAATCTATCTCTTTCTGGAACCTGGGATTTAAGAGTTGTATTGCCTAACGATGCTCTAGCGTTTGTGCATATGACACTAAAGCCTTTGAATCTTAAATAAGACGCGCAGGTGAGTAAAGCCAACGTCATCTCTAACAGGACTTCAGAGTTTCTAGTATCCTGTCTTTGAAAACATCCAAATGTCCAAAATCTCCGTAGTGTTTAATAAAATAATCTCATTTTGATTTCCTCCTCTGGTGAAAGCTGTGTTTGATATGAAGACATTTGCTTTCGTCTGGAAGCCGCGCAGTTTTTTTTTGACAATGTCTCTATCACAGACACTCATTTGGTGCTTGAGTTAAAAACGCTAATTGAGAAAAAGACACAATTTGTTACCATGGCAACACCATAATTTGGCTCCCCCGCGCTCCGGCAGCAGCTGGGTCTTTAAAGTTGCAACAGTTTAGTTTTTTTCTCCGTCTCTCTTTCTGTTTTACGTCCATCTGCTCCGACGGAGGGGAAAACAACGGTCCATAAAACACACACACACACACACACACACACACACACACACACACACACACACACACACACACACACACACACACACACACACACTGTTTGTGAATTTCAGGAAAACAGAGAAATACAGACAAGAGAGATATAAGGCATAAGTGGATTAAAATAAAAAAGATGCAACACAAAGTGAAACAGTTGAATCAGAGAGGTTTTTTGTTACGTCATCACCAGGTAGAGTAATCCCTGAGGGGCAAACTCCACTTTATTAAAAAGAGAAGCATGCATTTCCTGCTGCCAGAGGGGGGAAGTATGGAGAACAAATAGTTTGTTACTTTACTTAAGTACATTTCACTGGTATCAGTACTTTACTCCACTACTTATTTTTCTGACGACTTTTTACTTTGACTTCTTACATTTTGAACACAAATACCTGAACTTTCTATTTCTTACATTTTGAACCCAAATACCTGTACTTTCTACTTCTTACATGTTGAACCAAATACCTGTACTTTCTACTTCTTACATTTTGAACCAAATACCTGTACTTTCTACTTCTTACATTGAACCAAATACCTGTACTTTCTACTTCTTACATGTTGAACCCAAATACCTGTACTTTCTACTTCTTACATTTTCCAAACAGGCTGGTTCCTTTAGTCTGAATGTGTGTTTGGTGGCGTGATCATTATTATTTAGAGTCATTGCGTGCCTATTGATTTGAACACGATCCGTGTATCCATCATTTCCTGGTCTTCTCTAAAGAAGAGGGACCAATGAAAACGTTGTCATGTTGCCGTTGTTCAGCATGGAAACATTCATTAGCTAACAATGACATTATTGTTCTATTAATATAAAGGGAGGTCAGGTACTCTTTAAAACAGCTGCTAGTTATGGGTACTTTTTACTGAAGTACATTTCAAAGCCTCTTTACTTTGACTTGAGTAAAGAAGTTTAGTCAGTACTTCTACTTTTACCAGAGTATTTTTAAACACGAGTATCTGTACTTGTACTTGAGTACAGGATGTGTGTACTTTTGCCATCTCTGCCTGCCTGTACATGACCCCCAATGCTAATGTAGCCTTTAGCTGCTAGTATGGATGCTACAGAGATCTGGTTCTGAATCTGATGTGTTTTATTTGTTTTGTTTTATTATTTTTTTATTATCATTTCCAGTACTGTAGGTTGCATGTTTTTATTTGATTGTATTTACTTGTTTAAAAAAAACGTGTATCTTTACAAAATCTGTCCAGGGACTACAGATGAAAAATAGCCTCTTGGCACATTTACAGAGATGTTGATTAATGCGCACTTTCCCTGTTAAATAAATGAATAAATAAATAAACATAATCAAATCTAGCTTCAAGTTCCTGGGGTCCAGATATCCGATGACCTCTCATGGTCCAACAATACCACCAGCTTAGTAAAGAAGGCTCACCAGCGAGGAGACTAAAGAAAGATCACCTCTCTCCTCAGATTCTGGTGAACTTTTATCGCTGCACCATCGAGAGCATCCTGACCAGCTGTATCACAGCCTGGTATGGGAACTGCTCAATGCTCAACAGGAAGGCATTGCAGAGGATGACGAAATCGCCCAATGCATCATCGGTGTCCCACTCCCTGCCATCGAGGACATCCAGGGGATACGGTGTCTGCAGAGGGCGCACAACATCTTTAAAGACACCTCTCATCCTGCAAACTATCTGTTTGTCCTCCTACCCTCGGGGAGGCGCCTCAGGAGCCTCCGGTCCAAGACCAACAGGTTCAGGGTCAGCTTCTTCCCCAGGGCTGTTACCCTGCTGATCTCTGCCCCCTGATAAACCCATGCCCATACCCACCACCCACCTGTTTATATCTTTTACTGTCAATAGCGTTTATACTGTACATATTCATCTGTTTATAGCCTATTTATAATTACTCTATTTATATAAATATTTGTATTATGTAGACACCTGCACTGCTATTTTGCACTTCTGGTCAGATGCCAAACTTACATTTCGTCACTAGTACATGTACTACGTAATGACAATAAAGTTGAGTCTGAATCTGAATCTGAATAATCAAATCCTTTGGAATGATGTGTCCATGGTCCTAAGTCATCGTTGCTAATGTTGCACACCTGATTTAAATGTTCCTGATTAAGAATAAGACCCACACCAACCATCACATCAATAAAGCAACATTATAAAGATGTGTCTTAATGCTCTGCATTGACCCCTGTGAAAAGGGAATGCATGACGTTGCACATTCCACATTTACCTGCAAAGCTTTCGGTGTGCGACCTGGCAAACAAATTAAATTGGTTGAAAACACCTTGACACCTTTTCTGAAAAAACAACAGCAGTGTGGTCTATCTATAACCAGCGTTGCACTTTTAATTGTTGTCACTTTTATATCTGAAGAAACCCAAATGACAATGGAATAAAGAAAAACCCTGGATAAAAAATCAGATTCTGGAAATAGAACTTGCTGAGCAGGTACTGTCTAGGTTAATCATTTATTGATTTCTTTAATTGCTTTGAGGTCTCTGGTGCATGATCAGCAGCTCATTTGCATCGTAGCATCACTTTCAGTTGTTCTCAACGCAACGAGACGTTCTTTACTGCAAACTGTGGAGAACGTCTGACGGCCGCAGCAACACGTGGGTTTGTCTGTGCATTAAAGAGATGTTCAGAACGTGCAGTTTTCGCAAATTAAAACCACTGAGCCTGAGGTTTGCCTTCCTACTAAAGATAGGACACTAGGAGATGTTCTACATTTAATCATTACCATACAGAGTGTTGCAGGGATGACGTTTTTTTGTAGGAAGTTAGCATTTCAAGGAATCCCTCGACTGAAAGCAAAGGAATTTTTCGATTGGGATTTTGGAGTATTGTAGAAATGAGATACGTTTGTGATACTTAATGTTTTGTTCAGCAAGATTAAACCAAAAACCAATCATTAGGCTATAAAGGAACTACAGCACGGTCACATGACTTCACGTCACCACCGCTAAGCTAAAGGCGGCTAATGTTGGGCTATAAAGGAACTACAGCACGGTCACATGACTTCACGTCACCACCGCTAAGCTAAAGGCGGCTAATGTTGGGCTATAAAGGAACTACAGCACGGTCACATGACTTCACGTCACCACCGCTAAGCTAAAGGCGGCTAATGTTGGGCTATAAAGGAACTACAGCACGGTCACATGACTTCACGTCACCACCGCTAAGCTAAAAGTGGCTAATGTTGGGCTATAAAGGAACTACAGCACGGTCACATGACTTCACGTCACCACCGCTAAGCTAAAGGCGGCTAATGTTGGGCTATAAAGGAACTACAGCACGGTCACATGACTTCACGTCACCATGCTAAGCTAAAGGCGGCTAATGTTGGGCTATAAAGGAACTACAGCACGGTCACATGACTTCACGTCACCACCGCTAAGCTAAAGGCGGCTAATGTTGGGCTATAAAGGAACTACAGCACGGTCACATGACTTCACGTCACCACCGCTAAGCTAAAGGCGGCTAATGTTGGGCTATAAAGGAATTACAGCACGGTCACATGACTTCACGTCACCACCGCTAAGCTAAAGGCGGCTAATGTTGGGCTATAAAGGAACTACAGCACGGTCACATGACTTCACGTCACCACCGCTAAGCTAAAGGCGGCTTATGTTGGGCTATAAAGGAACTACAGCACGGTCACATGACTTCACGTCACCACCGCTAAGCTAAAGGCGGCTAATGTTGGGCTATAAAGGAATTACAGCACGGTCACATGACTTCACGTCACCACCGCTAAGCTAAAGGCGGCTAATGTTAGGCATGATGACGTTTAGTCGTCTCATTTAGACACTTGTTAGAAACCGCCGTTTTTAAATTCACCAGTGGGGTATTTACTGACGTATTTTATCTCGTAGAACAAAATGTTCAAATCTCTACAGCTTGTGTGAACCACAGACCTTATTTGGAGAATGTGACCTTTCTAAAAAAACATTTAGGGACCTAAAATGCTGACTCATTTCCGTGTTTGGGAATCATTTTGAACCACTCTATTGTTGTTACTAACTGTAACACATGTAAGATCGGAGTTAGATCGGAGTTAGAGGAGTACAGCCGCATGAAGACAGAACATGTAAAAAAAAAACATGTTGAGATATTAAAAAAGACAAGGATTTCTCATGTCTTCTCCAATGTCCTTTATTCAATCTGACCACATGTATTACGCAGAAATAGAAGTGCGACTTAACCTTGAGAGGAGGCACCATCCTCCGCCCTGAACATTTTGTACAATAGTTTCCTTGATTTGTGACTGTTAGTTCTTTCTCTTCTCAGTTTCTCTTTTCTTCCAGCAATGCACAGAAGAGATCGTTTTTTGGGTCATCCTGAGAGTGATTAATGAGCAGAGTATCTCACACATTGTTATGAACGAGCACAATGCAGATTCACAGTCTCACACTGAAAGAAAAGTGCACTTCCAAGTTCAGATTTGGAGCTTAAAGGACCATTTAAACATTCTCTAGATTGTATTTCTTGTACTTCCTGTACTTATATAGCACTTTATCCAGTCTTTACGAAGTGTTTTACATATAACGAGTCATGCTTTTTGCACATTTTTGCACACATGTCTGCACAGCCCTCCACTTTAAAATAATACACTGTAGTTTGCCATATACTCATTGTCCTAAGTGTTTTAGTTGTATAGCTTTTAAGGTTATGTGTATAGTTACATTTCAATTTGGTGTAAATACTTGTCTTCAGCATCCTTTTTTAATGCTGAATTGTATATAAAAAATACTCATTTTTATTATCCTTATATATTTCCTTTTTTTATTGACCTACTTTGCAACTTCTTTTTTTAGATTGTTTTTGTTCTTACCACCAGATACAAAAGAAAATTCCTTGTATGTGTAAACGTGGCAATAAACCTGATATTGATTCTGATGAATCCATTCACACCTCATTCATACAGAACAGTACCACTTAAAAATATCAACGTTTAGGAATCCCTCTCCAACTAAAGAGACAATATCCTCCTTTTTAATTAATACAAATCAAACGAGTGAGACATCTATTAGGAATAACAACTCATACCTGGATCTTCCTCATCAGTGCACTTAATGAACTAAGTGTCTTTAATATTTTATAAGACCATATATCATCTTTACCATGGCAGTATTTTATATTAAGTCCTCCATGTTTTATATCCTCGCAGATTTATTAAGAGAAATCAATAAAGGGATGATGGATTTTACGTGGGTTGAAGTCATCGGAGTCTGAATGTGACGCACGCATTTTATACTCTGGGTTAACTGGTTCACACACACACACACACACACACACACACACACACACACACACACCACACACACACACACACACACACACACACACACAAACATGCAGTAGACACATTAAAAAAGTGTCATGTCAGCTGGTTAGATGGGAAATAGGGAATTGCAATTAGGTACATTCACTCAAGTATTGCGCTTTGGTACAGTTTTGACACACTTGTACTTTTTGGAGTATTTTGGAGTAAAATGTGCTACTGTATTACTACATATTCATAGTTACTTATTATTAACACTAGTTACATTTTGTGTATGAAAAGTGCTATATTCATGAATAAATAATACATTAAATTAAAAAAATGTTTTATCGATTGATAAAAACACCCAATACAGGTTTAAACGCGTTACGGCCCAAAACATTTCCATTTAAATAAACACGCTGCAGCTTCAGAATCGATGCATGTTTTTGCCCATTTGTGTTTTTATATGTGCATCGATTTTGAAAGTGCAGCACGTTTCTCTTTGTGTGAGTGTCTTGGGTTGTGTCGGCCACCATAACATTTACATATCTATGCCTGTACATGTGCAGACTTACAGTAAGCACGTGAGCAGAATTGAAAACAACCAATGTGCAGTGAAGAACAGGAAGACATGTTCAGGCCCTTATATACAAATAAATAAATAAATCTTTCAAGATTCAAGGCTTTATTGTCATTTGAGCAATAGTAGATATGGCAATGAAAACATTTCAGTCACAGGCTCCTCCAACAGTGAAACATGAATATATAGAGAACATAAAACAAATTAAACAAAAAAAACAGATAAAGGGTGTATTTTAATTGTAAGTTTTGCAATAATCAACACATTATAGGGTTAGGAATTCTGGACGCAGGAATATCAAAGCATTTCCCTCGAGTAAGGGATCTGAGTGCTTCTTCCACCTCTGTCGATGGGCTTCTCTCACCTTGTATTTGAGGGATAAATCTCATCTCCAGGAGTGTGTGCGTGCAGTCTAATGTGAGTGGAGCCTCGGAGTGTGAATGTAACCTTGTTCAGGCGATAGTTGGCTGATGATTTGGCTCGGGTTGAAGGCGAAGCTCAGCGTGGAGCTTCAGATCTGCAGGGAGCAGGAAGCACGCTTTGAGATGATGCTTTTGGCTGCTGACCAGCACCCCTACACACACACACACACAACACACACACACACACACACACACACACACACACACACACACCACAGTCTCACACTAACCCCCAACGCGCCATAGGTGGCACTTAATCATATTATCCCTGCGAATAGGGCGAGCAGCATGAAGTCTTAAGTACACTTCGGTGAGGTCTGTTCCAATAATATGAACAGCATGTTAAGACACACACACACACACACACACACACATACACACACACACACACACACGCACACACACACACACACACACACACACACACACACACACACACACACATTCACAGATTTACACACATAACTACATACTGCAAAAACCTGCAAATCTCCAGTTACTTTGATAATTACGTATATTAGTATATACAGTATATAGTAAGTATATTATCCGTTTTTTCTGTAACCCTCAGTGTAAACACTCTTTCCACCAGAGGCAGCTTCCCATGGTTCCCCAGAGATTTATTCCTATATATAAACACTGCAGGTGATGAATATTGTCCAATGTGGCGCAACCTGTGAGATGCCAACAGGCAGCGGAGAAGAACAGCAGGAATCCGATCATCACTTTGGGGAGAAACTCAATAATCAATTCACCATCTCAGTTCGTTCCGCAGACCCCCGTCCACACCGTGAAATCAATACGTAATTTATCGCCGATAAAGCTGAGCATCGCCTTGAGCTGGTTAGTGCATCTCGGTGTGTGTGTGATTCACCTGAGAGCACACACACACACACACACACACACACACACACACACACACACACACACACACACACATGTGACCTGGTTAGCAGTGTGTTGCCACCTGAACTGAATCTGTTTTGTCGAGAAGTATTTTTCTGAATGTCTAAACAGTTAATTCATGACAAATTGAAATGAGGTCTTTCCTTGCAATATTTGTGTCAATATTGTCTAATCGTAGGAATTATTATAATTGAACATTTATTAAATAACAAGCGGGTTCTTTCTTATACAGTTCTCAACCTCAGGCTGTACTTCGCCCCAAACAATTACTGTTTCTCAATAAGATACTCTCCTTACTACACTGCCATATTGTACACTTGTGCAGTCTGTGTATTTCCACTCTGTAGCATTATTTAAAATCACACACGGCTGCTGAGCCCTCACCAGAAGTGAGGATCGCCGCTATTAGCTAGCTAGCTCAGGTTTTGGCTAATTAGCTAGCTATCTACTCCCTGAGGGTGATAACTTTATAAGAATCACTGAGCTAGCTAGCTAACAGGGTCGTTGTTACTAAATCCCTGCAGCGACAATTTCTGCTATTAGCTAGCTAGCTCAGGTTGTTGGCTAATTAGCGAGCTAGCTTCTGCCTGAGGTTGACCATTTTATAAGAATCAGTTAGCTAGCTAGCTAACAGGGTCGTTGTTACTAAATCACTGAAGTGACGATTGCCACTGTTAGTTAGCTACGTAGCTAACAGCGGCAATCGTCACTTCAGCTAATGACAACATCATTATCTGGTAGCATCCATTACACATTGCTCAATTAACCAAATCATATTGACAAGGGCTTCTTTTTCAACACCAGTATTATTGGTATGTGTTTTAGAAACTGAAAAAAACGTTTAAAACTTGTATTTGTATAGTGTTTTAATGTAGCAACTGCAATACTGGTTGGTTAGTTTCCATTTAAAAGCCAAGATAGCGGTTTTAAGTGTGAAAAATGTTCAGCTTTCCACACTTAACTTTTTTGTATCAGTTCACCGTCCAGTTACTCTTTGCAATTAATATTAATAATAATAATACATTATATTTATATAGCACTTTTTAAAAACAACGTCATCTCAAGGTGCTTAGCCAAACATTGGGAAGCACTTATACACTCAAAGAAGCAAATGTAGGGACAGAAGTACACACAGCAAATATGTCTGGATTACATTTCAATAATCCATTGTTAATTATAAAAACCCCATTTAACCTCAACTCGTGTTTGGTTTTAAGTCTGTGGTGCTCCCAACAAAGTGTGATACACCGAAGTTGACAAACGAACAGGAAAGTGTCAGAAACCAAAAAGGTTGGGTTTGATTTGTCCGGACGTTGAGCAGTGTCTAGTTTATGGTCAGTTTCTAACACCTAAAATAATGAATTACGGGTGAAAAAAGTCACATTTAATGTATCAGTACAAACCTCTCACTACCCTTTTACCTCCAAAGTAAAACTCCCAGCACTACATCCTCCTCTTACCGGCTCTAACATGTTGTGGTTATCGGTGAATTATTCAAACCATCATCAATCATCTTGCTTTCCGTCAATATTTAACCACGCTGGCGGTGTGGCCCCATGTTCACAGATCTGTATATGGATCCTTTGTTTTCCAGCTATTCCAGAAGTTTCTCGTGTCATTATGTATTTTTCAGCCATGAAACTTTTTCTTTTTGACAAACCAGAGAAACTGCTTTGGTTCTGTATCGTTCCTCTCTGTTCTCCTGCCGGGTAACAAACTCTATCAAGCTGTTTGTTTTGACTGCATTATACGAGAAACCCATCTCACATTGGGCTGCTTGGTGATTGATCGCAGCGTTTCGAGGAGGGTTACTATGCCACCATGCAGAGGCCAATTAATCATCGTGACTCTGTTGGTGACATGTCATTTCTCCCCTACATGTTAGCGGGGTGAAACCTCCAGCAGGTGGAAGGCAAAGAAAATGAGCCGAGGAGATAGATCTGTATTCAGGCAGGAGTTATTTACATACGGCTATTAACATGATTGGAGCTGGATGTGTTTACCTCTCATTCTTCACCGATGCCATGAGACGAAGGCGATACGGCTCTAGCCTCTCTTGCTTTGACACGCACGCACGCACGCACGCACGCACGCACCCACGCACGCACGCACCCACGCACGCACGCACACACACAGATACACACATTCACAGATTTACACGCACAACTTCATACTGCAAAAACCTGCAAATCTCCACTTATTTTCATAATTATGTATATTAGTATATAGTAAGTATATTATCCGTTTATCTCACTAACCAACAGTGGTTGCAATCCATGCAGATTTGTATATATAATCTTATAAAAATGGCTAATAGTGACATTTTTTTTATTTTAAAGGGGCCTTTTAATGCTCATTTTCATGTTCAAATCTGTATTTTGTACCTATGTGATAACTATTTCAGAAAAAGTGGATTTTTAAAGCAGGCCGGGGTTATTTACATACGGTTTTAACATTGTTGGAGCTGGATGTGTTTACCTCTCATTCTTCACCGATGCCATTGAGACGAAGCCGATAGAGCTCAAGCTGAGAAAAATGGAAAGGTATGTAAGGGAGAGAACTTCATTTAAATAAGTGCACTTTAGAGATATAGAGATGCAGAACTGAATTGACTTTATTAGCATCCCAGCTGCACTATGCATTCTGTAAAGCTTGGTCGTTGGAGCGTGCAGGGAAGAGAAGGAAAGCTGCAGAGAAATGTTTCATATCATATATTGCACTACACATATCATATTCATATTGGTGATACACTTTACTTATATTGAAATGAATGATAATACTAAAAACAATGTTGGTGAAAATCTTATATTGGTTATACGTGGGGCGTTTTTTTTTTATTGTATTGCTGACTTTTTAATATCTCTCTTTGTATTTGGGGTTTAAACCTAACACAATATTATAATTTGTACAAGAAGCAACATTTTGGATTGTACTGCTAGAAGCTGTGCAACAATGCCCTTTCACATCACACTTTTTTCTTTTAGATTAAACATAATTGCATTGCCTTTGGAGATTTGTGATTTAATTTGGGTTGGACCCCAAAAGCTGTCTCCATCTTACCTCAGGGTCGTTTTGATTTTTTTGTGACTTTACACCCACCAAGGACGTTCAATATGATACAATTGTTATTAAAGAAAAGTGGAAAAAACAGGGAAGGAAGGAAAAATGGAGCTGCTGATAGATACTGGCAGGGCCAAAGGGCGTTTATGAACCTATCAAAAGTATGTTTTCTTGTGTCTGTCACATGCTGTGCTCCAGAGGACCAAATATAGGGGCTACAGATGTTGTCCTGTGACCTCTAAAACTGGCAATCTGATGTTTTCCAAAAAGATTCGGCATAAATTGGATGGCTATATATTTCTGTGACTCAAGATTCAAAGGTTTTATTGTCATATGCATAAGCTACAGTGTAGACATGGCAGTGAAATGCTCCTCCAACGATGCAACATATATAATAAAATACAAAAGTAAAAATAAAAAATGGTGCAATTATGATAAGGAGATGTATGACATCAACCTCTTATTGTATGCCAATAAATACCATTGTTACAGGCATACAATTGAACCATGTAAAATGCTTTTCAATGGATAAGATATTAAATCCCTGCAGATGGAAAGGACTCCCAGTGAGATTGGAGTAATCAGAAGTGTCTTCAGAGGACTTTCCACCCCTGGTCCTCAGCTACAGTAGGATGAAATGTCCCCTGCTTTCACCAGCCTGTCACTGCGTTCCCGATACAGACTAACAAGACCAAAGGCCACCTTCAGACCAATCAAAACCTATTTTGCTTCTTGTCTGTTAGACCGCAGACTGCTTGTATGTGTTGGTTTCGTGCCATGGTGCGGCTGGTCTACTCTCGAGTGAAAAAAAAAAGAAAGAAACACTTTTGTTTTCACTGAGATTTGATGCCTTCGGCGGCCCATGTTCTTGGGTTTGTGTTCCTGTGAAATAAGGACAGCGCAGGAAGAGTTGACCCTGAGAGACAACAGCAGAGGAAGAGGCAAAAGGAAGGTGGGAAAATTAAGAATGGAAGTGCTAGTTGAGGTATTTCGGGGGTTTTTAGGACCCTAAGGTGATGTGACAGCACGGACACCCTAAGGTCAAGGGGTGATATAAAAACCACAGACATTTGGGTTACGCCGCTCTATCGTTGGCTTCTTCCACGGAGACTGGAGGCTAACCAGAGTTTGTAAAGAGCCAACAAATAAGGGTCTGTGTGCACTTGAAGCCTCTAAAACATTTTAAAATCGGAGTGTTTGGAGCGACCACAAAAAAATGGTTTAGCCCTCGGAAAAATAGGCGCTGGGTCGAGCACTTTTTCTCAAAACGATCGCATGCAACGGCACTAAATAAAAAAAAACAACAAAAAAACACTGGCACTAAAACCTTGAAGCCTCTAAAAACATTTTCAAATCGAAGTGTTTGCAGCACCACAAGAAAAATGGTGGAGTCTCAAAAAGGCCACTTCCAACGGCACAAAATAAAAACAAAACACTGGCACAAAATGGCGCTTTGTGGACATAAAGCGACAGCCAGCGAAACAGAAGCCAAAAAACTAATTAAACTGCCATCAAGCGCACGACCAAAAATAGTGAGATAATACCCAGCGGCCAGATAACCCAACCAACCCTCTAGAAAAAACCAGCTTATCACCAAGCTAACAATCAATAAACCTAACAATAACCATGCCGACAAAGATAACCTGGAACATGGCTGAAAACAACTCAGAAAATAACCAATCCACCCGCCTGAATATGTTGCATGGAGTAGCTTTTACCTCTTAGTTGTCCTAGTTCAGCCAAGAGTCTTAAAGGGCCATGGATGTAAAGAAATAAGAACAAACTGTTAACATTTATCCGCCTACCTGCTATAGAGCATGCTTCATTCTGCCTTTCTAGTCAGGTTTACTGGTTGGCTTTGTTACAAAGTCCAAAAGTTTGACAATCTATATCAACGTCATGAAATCAATTTTTATGAGAGCCAACGAGAAGATGTTGGGGAGGTGGGTTACGTTAAAGAAAGAGGGTGTGATAGACAAAGACAACGAACAACAGGACAGTAAGTGGGGTAAGAAGGTGTGAGGTAGAGGTTAGCTCTAAATACACAGTATCTAACTTTGAAAGATATTATGTGAATATTGTCAACTCTAATCTTCAGGTTGGTTCTTGCACTGATTCACAAAGTCACAGTCATGCACACACAAACAGCGACACACAATTAAATAGATGCATTTCACTCACACACTCACTCTCTGGCATATTATCAAATATTACAGATATATAAGCATTTGTTATACTGCACCTGACACTTAAATAAGATCAAATACAGCAGGTATAGAACATTTGACAAAGCAAACTAATCTAAACATCAGCGATCCATCAAGAAGTGATCAGAACTAGGAACAGGGTGCAGGGTGTATGCATGAACTTATTCACGTCCGTTCATTTGGACACTGGTGTTCTGCATATTCAATCAAGGCCTCATGTTACCCGCATTAAATGAGTGTGATGGAAACTTCTGGAGCAATGGAGACGAAACTCAGAGAGACACGGGGAGAGCTGGAGCTTGATGTCAAACACTGAAGGTTTATTATGGAGTCACGGCCGGAGAATTGATAACAGCGGTTGCCCGACCAATTCTGAAGATCTCTTCCGCACTCAAAGGGTTTTAACTAGTTCAGAGTGTACAGTATTATCAACGTCCTTCTTTAACCAGCCTAAACAAACAGGGCACTAAATGTAACTTAAACTGTCATCCATGGCCCAAGAATGTACGCCAGTGGGATCTACGATAAGAAGGACTCCCAGATGTCCACAAACATCAACTATCTCAGGTCAGCTTGTGCTCGGTCATAAACAACAACAAGGATCCAGAGCTTCTCCACCTTCAGAGAGACAGCAGCAACACCTCAAGGCCGTAGACCTGTGCCAGGGGAAAGGAGACAGTGATGGACTGGGTTAAAGGTTAGATACCTAAGCAACATTTTCCCCCACAATGAGGATACATTTTAAAACGAGAAGAGGTTTTCTACGTGTTCGGACCATGCACCAAACATCCCTTGATCGCCTCCAGCTGTAAATCTTGTATATCGAGTTTCCAGCAGAAGAAAGTTCAAGGACATCTTTTTAACACTTTTATGTTAGTTTGATTAGTTCCTCCTCTCCTCTGTTTCCCTCTCTTTGTTTGACCGTCTCTCATTCTCTTTTTTATCTCGCAGCACAAACACTCAGATTACCTTTTCTCCGGCTGTCTCTCTCAGTCTCTGTGATACATCAGCGTCCCTGAGAGAGGCAGCAGAGCCCCCAAAGTAATTTATAGATGCACAGAGTCCTTCCCGCCCGCGCTGAATACATATTTCCTCCACACACCACAGCATTAGCATACTCTTACAGTATTTCTTACTTTTTCTTTTATTCAAATATCACTTTGGCTGCACGAACAGCAGCTGAATTGCAAATGAGACACTCTGATTCCGTCCTGCACACCTACAAAGCACACATGAATGCATGGAACATAAATATGCACACGCCTGCATGCATACAAGGTTAATTCAGTCAGGAATACTCACACAAACATACACAAAAACCCATCAATAAGTAATTACACTGCAAGAAGACTCTGAGACCTTAATTCAATCTAGCCTTACTAATATGCTACCTGGTCTGTGTACCAATGTGAAGTCTCATACAAACAGAGACAGGGATGATGGATAAATGTCACAAAGAGTTGAGCACCATCAGTGCAGTCTGCGGCGCTCAATCAGATTTGCAACTAGAATCCAATCTCCTTCTTTCAAAGGGTCTTTTGTCCCCTAAATGTCTGCAGGTCATTAGGGATTCTGTCATCATTGCAGGCTTGACAAACAATCAGTGGCTGCAGCAGATGTTGTGAATGACAATGCCTGTGTTGAGAAGGTGTGTGTTCAATTGAAAATGTTGTTGTGTGTAAGTTGGTTGGTTTGCTGACTCTACTCATGTGCATTCCTACTCGTGAGTTGGTCATATAATCACAGTTTACCGTACACATGTAAAACGGTTATGTGATATTATTTGAACGTTTTTTTGTTTTTCTACAAATGTACGTCAAAACGGGCCAGTGACGCTGTGCAAACTTCTGCATTTCACCTGTTTAGGCCACAAATATACTTAGTAAAGTTAAGAATGACAATTGAGGATTTGGTTAAAATAACAGAAGTTGTGGAACTTAAATACCAAAGTTATTTGACAGATAAATAAACGTTAACTTCTGGTTTCATACACGATCATCAGTGTGTGAACGACTGGTATTTTTCGACCCACTAATCCAAAGTCTCTCTCACTAAGTTTTTTATTCTACGCAACAGTCGTAGATTAAGTGCGTTGTCAACAGATTATTGTGCTTTCCATTTCCTAGATTTAGCTCCAACAGGGTACGAGAAAAACCTGACTGGTTAGTTGGATGTTGGATGTTTTTGTGTCTTTTTGGTGTCATGGTCAGTGATTGGTAAATTGTATTGGGCACACTCAATGTAAAATTGGAATTCTTATCTATATCTTATTTGGTCAATACTTGATCGTGTTAACCTTAAAGATTTTTACCTTTTTTCCCCACACCCTCCCCCCCTGCCTGAAATGCCTCCATTGGACTACTTTGTTTACTTCCTGATCATAGTGACATCACTATGTAATAGCCGCACTTCTATTGGCTAGCGCTCCAACACATTGTACATGATAACATGATACAGAAGAGGCACAAAATACAATTATGAAACCAGAAAATGAGCATAATGTGTCCTCTTTAAAGTTTCAAAGCTTAAAACCAGTTGAAAACTAGGTGTAGTAGATTCCAATTTTGGTTGTTGCGGTACCTTTCTTGAGATTTTGAAGCTTAACCATAAGATCTGAAAACATTTAGGTTGTAAAAAAGCACAATAACAGCCCTCTGAGTTCTGTAAGTATGCAGATAAAAGATGAGGATGGTTGCATATGCATGAATCTGAAATGAACTTGTGTAGCACTGACTGAACGGCTGCTGCTGAGCTTCCTGTTTGGTTGTCCGAACCATGTTCTATTCAGAGATGATGAAGAGTGTTATGAGATGAGAGTATGGCAGCTCACTGAGTACATTTGACAAACCTGTCTCACGAAGAGAACTGATGTCTCTCAAGTGTCTCTAGCCACGCCTGTCAGTCCTCTCTCTCTCTCTAATGCCCGATGGCAGCAATATTTGATCAGTTTCTGTATTTATTCTGGTGAATCACGTCACGGAGGAGCCATGCTGAGAGTCTGACTCAAAATATGTCATGCTGAGATTTGTGCATAAAGGAGAAAGTTATAGAACTTCTGATCTGTAGAACTTTAAGAAGTGATTTACTTTAGGACTTAAGTCTTAATCAAGATCCTATTTTATCCTAGTCTTGATCACCCTTTCACGACTTTGTGATCTGTTCCCTTCAGTGTTTACTTCCTGTCTGTCTTCTTCTGCTGTTCCCTTTAGTGTTTACTTCCTTTCTGTCTTCTTCTGCTGTTCCCTTTAGTGTTTACTTCCTGTCTGTCTTCTTCTGCTGTTCCCTTCAGTGTTTACTTCCTGTCTGTCTTCTTCTACTGTTCCCTTTAGTGTTTACTTCCTGCCTGTCTTCTTCTGCTGTTCCCTTTAGTGTTGACTTCCTGTCTGTCTTCTTCTGCTGTTCCCTTCAGTGTTTACTTCCTGTCTGTCTTCTTCTGCTGTTCCCTTCAGTGTTTACCTCCTGTCTGTCTTCTTCTGCTGTTCCCTTTAGTGTTAACTTCCTGTCTGTCTTCTTCTTCTGTTCCCTTTTAGTCTTACACAAATACAAATGTTTCTATTATTTGTTGAAATACATTACTACATAAATCTGGACTCAAGAGCATTATCTCAGTAAAACGTCTATACGTCATGTGACTATTTTTAAATTATTCCTTATTTTCTTTTATCAATCACACACTCTGGTGGCAGCTTGTTTCAGCAGCTTATCTCATCATTTGCACATGCGAACACACACATCCATTCATAATGTCATTAATTCATGCGTGACTTTAATCATCTATTAACTAACACATTCAATCAGTCATGCATTGCGTATCCTAATCACTCAACGTATTCACATAACTCATTCATTCCTCGAATCAAAAATATTATGGAGCTGATGCAGGCAAATGTCTTACTTGTTTCCTCAATTAAAGACACATTTCAGCCAAGCATTCATTCATTTTAATCAACCATACCTCATTTAATTCAGTCTCATATCGTGGTCATTCAAACATATATCTTCAATTATTAAGAATCAACATTCATTCCTTCAATATGCTCTGTTTAATCCCTTCAGTTGCTGTCATATCTGTGGAAATAAGGCTTTGTATTGTGATCTGTTTACACACTCTAAACAGACTGAAGCGCAAAGCCCCATCAGTTACCATGTATCCCTGTGTACTAAGTCAACTGTGTGTGTTTGTGTGTGTGTGTGTGTGTGTGTGTGTGTGTGTGTCTGTGTGCCAACAACAGCTTGCCTCGTCTCTCGTCCGTGAGCTAATGAAGAAAATGGGGCGAACCGAGGCTCGCTTTTGGAAGTTTACACAGACAGAACAGCAGAATTATTCCGCCATCTAAAGATCTGGAGGGAACACATTCATTGTAACTCACAGGAAGAAAATAAGATGCTAAGATGCTACATTTAACCCCTCACAATAAAGAAATGAATATGTCAAAACCTGTTTGTAAGCTGGTGAAGATTTGAAACCAAATTAAGCATGAGGAGTTTCCCCTTTATGTGGCGTATACACAAAGCTTGTAAACTTGACATTTTATACATTTTGGACGACATTCAAAGCTATTTTATATCAACAACGATCGATCTGAAACAAACATTGTAGATTAATCAGTATTAGCACATTTTAATAATAATCATACATTTCATTTATCAAGCGTTCAAAGACACTTAACAGAGGTAAGAAAAAACAAGATAAGATAAAAAGTCTAATTAAAATGGAGCAATAAAACCACATTTGTCACAAGGACGTTAAAAGGTAGTCTCAAAAGGTGAGTTTCGGCCACCATAGAAAACAACAACAGAAGGAACATTTAGGACATCCAAAAGTGACAGAAGACAAAAACTGACAGGGAGAAAACAATTAGAAAATCAGACAAAAACATCTGGAAAGTAAGTAGGAGAGGGGAGAATGGAAAAGAGGGAGAAAGAAGAGGAAATAGTGATGATGTGGAATAAAGTACCAATAAGGAGGAGGCAGAAGAGAAAGAAGGGACAACATTTAAAGGACAGGAGGTGCAGAACTTAAATGTAATTGTATTTCAAGTGTGAATCAAACCAAATGGTGCTGTAGTGCATTGTAGTAGTTTCTGCATTTTGCCTTAACTTACATGTGTGTGCATGTAGATACATTATAAACATGTCCTGCCAGGCCAATACATGAACCCTATATGCAATACCTTGTTTCAAACAAGGCATTTGTTTAACTGACGTTAAGTTTGACCTTATATTGTGTATGTCTTTTTCTTCTTATCTGCCTCTTTAAATGTTCTTTGTTTTTGTGCGTTACGTGAATCGGCTGCTTTAAAAACACATCACAATTTCCCATTGGGATGAATAATAAAGGGATGTACTTCTTTTTGGGCATTTCTGTCTTTAAACTAGAAGAAACAAGGAAACATTGATCCTAAAATCTCCCCAGTCAGCATCGACATTTAAAAGAGTGTCCTGGTGGATATTGAACATGAAGGATGTCAATACAATGATGCTCAATATCTATCAATTAATCAATAGGATAAATCAATTGTATATATGTACCACTTCTTCTGAAAGATAGTACAACAAAATGCTAATGAACAATTACAGTAAGTACAGATATAAAGACAAACATGACTGCAAGACGTTATTTCAATAATTTTCAAAACGCACTACAGCGACCCAAAACATTTCCATTAGGAGAAACGAGCGGCAGCTTCAGAAACGATGCAGATATTAAAACGTTATTATAAAGCTGAACAACTGTTCAGAGTTAGTCTGTCTTGACAGTATATCGGAAATGACTAGGTTAGCTACGTTAGCTGGCTAGCTTACAGCAGATCTGTGCAGTAACATCAGAAGGAGTCATGTGATCACATTGTTAAAATAAGACCATAAAACATTTTAGGTAAGTTTCCAACGACAGAGACAGTTCAGCTTTATAATCCTGAACGTCACCAAGCGCTCCGTCCAAGCTGTGTGTAGAAAAAACAAAACGGTTGCTACCAAGAAAATGTGTTGGAGGCTGTGGCTCAGTGGATTAGTGCGCTGATCTTCGAATCAGAGGATAGCAAGTTCAAACCCCACTGCAGTCAGCATGTCGTTGTATCCCTGAGACACTTCACGCCAAATTGCTCCTGTGGGGATTGTCCACAGTATTGAGTATGTGAGTTACTTTGGATAAAAGCGACTAACAAGTGTAATGTGTTGTCTTGTATTCCTTATTTAAGCAACACATTCATAGCCGCTTCCAGTATAACCATGACAACGACAAGACCAAGAAGCGATCAGGTAAGAAATGAAATTTGATGGGAACTAATTTTCAGAGTTTCCTGACACCACATGAATCGATCACAAATAGATTGTTGGTCTGTAATATTTCTGTAACACTGCATTGATACATATCTGCAAACAGGTGGGATGCTATATCAATGTAATATTTGATCTTTTTAGATATTCACTGAGGATTGGTAATGTATTAAAGGTACATTTTGTGGGCTGTGCAGCACCCTGCTGTTATAAGTGCATGCACTTTAATGGAGTATAAGAGAGAGAATGACTATATCTGCCACATGGGAGCTGAAAATGGGCAGCAAGCTAACGAGAGAAAAACTCAGAATGATTCGTTCCCCCAAATGTTTAATTTCACAGACATCAGGGAACTCATTTTCTGTGTTTTCTGAAACCAGCTGAATTAAACACAAATAGATTGTTGGTCTATAAGATTCATGTAACACTGCATTGATTGACATATCTGCAAACAAGTGGGATGCTGTATCAATGTAATAATCTCTCTTTATTGATGTACACTGTTACATTCCCTTATAAACTAGGGGTACAAAGGGAAGTAACAACATATATAGTTAAAAGTGAGGATTGGTAATGTATTGAAGGTACATTTTGTGGGCTGTGCAGCACCCTGCTGTTATAAGTGCATGTACTTTAATGGAGAATAACAGAGAAAATGACTATATCTGCCACATGGGAGCTGAAAATGGGCAGCAAGCTAATTAGATAAAAACACAGAATGATTCGATGTTTAATCTCACAGACATCTCGTGAACTTTCAAGGAGATTTCTGCCCGGAGACGCAGTTAATTCCTGTCCCTGATCCAGTACATGCTTCAGAACAAAGTACAGTGTAAGATATCAGTGCCCATCTCCAGAGGGCCATTGTCCTTAATTAGAAGTGTGGTTATCTCTTTCGCTCTGCCCTTCATCATTACCATCCTCGGCTTCACACCATGAGCTGCGGGTCACTTTCAGTTCACTCCATTCAGCTGGAGACGCAGAATAACTGTGTGATAGAGCTCCTGCAGGGAAACCCCAGGTAGCTAATAAGGTGTTAGCAAACCGCTGTGTACCTGCAGAGAAGAGTTAGCATATAGTGAGCTATCTCTGACAGAAAGACACTCACAGATATGAGGACGATCCCTGTAGGAATTCACACAACTAGGGTTTAGAAAGTGGTAAAGACCATTTTATTTTTACACTGTTCAAATGAAACGATGTCTAGGAGGTTTACTGAGAAACAAAGAGTCTAAATGTACAAATCATAGGCCTAAAACACTGCTAAATATATCCACGCGAACATAAACAGCCTCAAATAAAGCTGAGACAACACTTCAGCCCCACCGACATTGTATATGTTTTAATCCCATCTGCTGGAGTCTTTAAAATTACGTTTCCATATATCAAAACGTGGTTGTCGTTCGATTCATTTTTTTCTCATTAACTGCATTTGTTTTTTAAGTAAAACAAAAAAGTTTCAGGAGAAAATCTGACGGCAATTCCTAGATTTTTGTAACCAGTTTTTTTTCCAATCGTGCATGGAGGTGATTAAGATGCAAGGCTTTATTACACGCTAATGGTTTCAATAGAAATGTACATTTTGTAAGGTTATTTAGAGATGATATCGACATCTTGGTAGCATTGTGCCAAACAAATGTACTCTTTGTCCATCCATATCCATTGATCAATAAATAGTATGTTGGGGTTTACATACTGTGATAAGGACATTTTTGGGTGAAAAGCACCCGTTTTTGATGATTTAATATTGATGAGTATAAGCAGAGTCAGCAATACGCTCTTCGATAGGCATGGTTTCTGAACCCCAATGATATCAGATGCAACTGTCAATCATCAGACTCCAAAAATGGTAACCTGAGGTACACTGAGAAAGGTGTATTTACTATAGTAAGGTTATACTTTAGAGTTTGCCTGAATTATCAATGCCACCTGAAACCTATACTAGATTATGATTAGAAGCGACACGCTACATGCAAGGCTTCATTACACGCTAATGGTTTCAATAGAAATGTTAATTTGTTTAAGGTTAATTGGATTGTATCAACATTTGAGGACCTCCCAGCATCTTGGTAGCATTCAGCCTAACAAACGTACTCTTTGTCCCCCATACAAAATACCGCACAAAACTTAAATACATATCAAAGGAAGATATCCATTGATTAATACATAGTATGTTGGGGTTTCCATACTGTGATTAGGACGTCTTTTTAGTGAAAGGCACCCATTTTTGATGATTTATAAGAGGTATCTATACTGTAAGTATAAGAAGAGTCATTGTTCACCAATATGATGTTCGATACACGGTATCTCAACCCCAATGATATCAGATACAATTTGGACAATTTGGACACTCATGGGACTCCACAAATGGTTACCTGAGCTACACTAAAAAAGGTGTATTTAGTACAGTAAACTTAAACCTTAGGACTTGTAATGTATTGAAAGGAAGTTTAGTTTTTTGTTCCACAGAAACTGTGTTATCAACTCCACCTGAAACCTGTACACCTTTTCCTTGGAGGTAAAAAAGAACCAGAAGTGTCTCAATCATTTAAAACAGAAATAGATGAATGCCGTAGGGCCACTCACTGTGTCCTTGTCGAGCTGAATCTGTACTGCTCACTGAGTTGAAAGACTCTTTAGACACTCAAGACATAACCAAATATATAACAAAATAGAAACACAGACACACTGCTGATTGAAGGAATTATTATATTGTTGTTCAACAGTATAAGAGCCAGAATACTTGCATCAAGTCCACCAAGAGTATATGTGTCTGTCTAAAGAATAACAGAATCTCACAGGTTTTATACACTTCCTTTCAGTTTACACAGCACTATACCTTTGGACCTTTTACAATCACATGTTACAAGACCCTATGCTCAATAACAGACATGTGCACATTCATGGTACAAAGGTCTCTTTAAATAGACTAAAGGATGAAACTCATGAGCATGGCTTACAACACATGATCATATCATTTAGATTATTTCAACAGTGTCATCTCTCGGATTGGGACAGCCCAGAATCTGGAGGTTATGGGAGGGAAGGCTCTGGGTTGAGCAGCGTCCCGCGGCCCGTGATGAAGACATTAAAAATGCCTGGCTGAGGCCAGATGGTCTGTCATGGAGGAGAGAGAGGGAGGGAGAGGGATGTCAACGAGGGAGATGGGAGAAGAGAAGGAGGAAGAGAAGGTCAGAGGGGTAGAAAGGAAGAACAGAGGGAGAATGAGGGGAACAAATTGGGTAGATTTTGAGGAGGGATGAGAAAACGTTTCAACAATAATGGGGATAAATATGGTGTTACAACGACGCTAACATTTCCATTAGACACATGAGAAAACATCTTCATCCACTTTAGTGTCCCCTGGTCTCCCAGCTGTGTGCGTCACTCTTTAGTGTCCCCTTGTCTCCCAGCTGTGTGCGTCACTCTTTAGTGTCCCCTGGTCTCCAGCTGTGTGCGTCACTCTTTAGTGTCCCCTGGTCTCCCAGCTGTGTGCGTCACTCTTTAGTGTCCCCTTGTCTCCCAGCTGTGTGCGTCACTCTTTAGTGTCCCCTGGTCTCCGTTGTGTTTTGAGCTTCTTGCAGCGTTTGGTTTCTGCAGCTTCTAGTAAACGCTGCGCATGTCTCCTCAAGTTGCTGAATGTTCTCTAAATGCTGCATGTGTTGTCAAGTTGCTGAAGATGTTTCTTCACGTGTACAGGAACATTTGGGTTTCTATATCTGCATAGTTTCTGAAGCTGCAGAGTGTTTTGGGCCATTGTAACGCATTTGTTCCTGTCGGCCACTGTAGCTTTAGAATCCACAAACTAATATTGTTCTACTGCCCTCCCCCCCTCTCTGGAAAAGTACATTTATTTCATACTTTATTTGCACAAACACAGCTTGTTTACATTTTACCACACTGACCTCATTTCAAATTTTTCAAAGAGACTCAATTCTTCTCCCAAGTTTGTTCCCACCATCTTGTCCTCCTCCCCCTTTTTTCCTATCTCTTCGTCTTTCTTTCTACAAGAGACGAAGGAGAGAGAAAGTGGAGCAAGGATAGAGGAAAGAGGAAGCGATAAATCATACTCCACCTTCTGAGTTTGGGTTTTCTCGTTGCTCTGATGAATCGCCCTCCTCCCAGAGAAGACCGTATAACAACGAGAAAATGAAAGTAATAAAATAAAAGAATGAAACAGAAGGCCATTTCACCCTCTCCCTCTCGTCCTTTAGCCGAAGAAAGAGAGTCTATCTGAGGGATGATGGGATTGAGAGAGGGAGAAAATGAGAGACGTTTTCTGTTCTTCCTCTGACTTTATGAGCCGTGAAGAGTTTTCAGAGAAGCCGAAAATATGTCCACGGTCGTTCATCACACATTTTCTCAAGGATCCTCCAATCTCCTCTCTTTCATTCTCATCTCTCGGTTTAAACGTTCCCCACCTTTATATCCATTGTTACCACACCGTTTAAGCTCCATGTACTCGTCTCACTTCTTCATTTCACACTAAGTATTTTGCCCTCTCAGCAGTTTTTGAGTCAATGATGTTGTAGAAAGATTAAATTAAATCCAATGCAGATCATTTTGGAGGGCAGACCACCCTTGAAGGTATTCCACTCGCAGGCCTGATGAACAAAACAAATCTGTTTATTTGGGGGCCTAAAATGCCTCCTGTCAGACACCTTTAGTCTGTGTTTTCTTATTTATTTCACATGTGAAAAAACATAAAACCACAGGTGCCTTTATTAGGTCTTAAATTGTATGATTATGTTTGGTCTTTAGGGTTAGGGTTAGCCTCGCAATGGATTCGCATGTCATTAGAAAAGTCTATTTTCTACGCATTTTTCAAACATGATCTTCTTGGTATCACGTCATCGCTACACAAAAAGCACTCACCATTCTCTGTACCTAGATGAGCTTTTGCACACAAATTTGCACCCAAAATGCTGTCAAAAGTGTATTTTTGTTTTACTTAACATATTAGTTTCTATATTCTATAATTATATCCATGATGGGGAAAGTAGCAGAGGAAAAAAACACACAAAATCGCACAAAAAGAAAAGAAGAACTCTCAAAGATATCGATTCACATGGCGCTCAAATGATCTCATGAACTCAGTTTTTTGCAAATGTGAGAAAATTGTTCTTGCTAATTGTACACAAATTGGCAGCGTTGCACAGTATTAATATATTACATACAACTTATTGATGATCTCTACATTTCCCCATGTCATATTTATCAAGTGAAAATTGGGCTAAATATGCTGTTTTTGTGAGGGTTCAACTGTAAAAAAAAGCACAGTGTATGCTGCTATATTCGAACCGAAAGATGGAATTTATTAAATATGCATCATAACCATCATACCCAATCTCATCCAGTCACTACTGTACCTTTATCCTTTCCAACTGCCTGTTTCACATACTCCTGTTCCCTTTATACAGTTCCACCTGAGAAAATGTGCCTTAAACAATTCTCCAGAGGGGAAATATTCCCTCCCTAAAGTGTATGAAGATGTTAAGGCCTCAAAAAAACCTGTTCATTACTCGAGACAGGAAGAGGTTCTGTAATGTGATTAGATTTTTTTCGAGACTCTCAGTCAGCCTCCGCGGTTTTAAAATGAAAGTGGAGATTACGAGCTTTTCGATGACATCAGATACGCCGCGCTCTCTAACAGGATAATAGGGATAATAGCAGGCTTCAGGCATCCCAATTTGAAATGCTAATGTAATGGCACTGTGGGAACAAAACAAAACAGCACTTCAGGTGTAAATGTGTCAGCGAGCAGAGAAATGCCTCCGCTCACAAATCAAAACACAGCGAGAGATGAAGGAAACTCTGCGTTGTTGACTGGGGAAACACGGAATAATGTTCTTTTTATTTAACTTAGTTTCTACGTAAGGGGGGAAACTGAAGTTCAATCAAAGTTCACAGTGTTAATCCCATCATATAAGGGAGGATTTAAATCCCCAATGCACTTGAGGTGATAATTAGAGCTCCTAATTGGTGCTGAGTACAGACCGCAGGCTGCACATTTGAAGCATTGGCACAATCTGCATTTAAGCACCACCATGAGTTCTTTAAAATTCTAATTAAGTTTTCTAACTTATTTCTGGGACACTGGTCCTACAATTTCTGACACCAAACTCTTTGTCTTCTGAGTTTTGAATTCAACTTTTAAATAGATCACGTCCATTCGATCATATTCCTAACAACCTCAATTAAAGTGAGCGATAATCCCCATAAATTGCAGCTACTTTTGTGACTTTTGTGACTAAGAAAAACCTTGGAGAAAGGTGAACTTTTACCCTGGACGATGATTTCTAATTTCCACTTTAAAGCTGTTTAATGAGGCATAAGATTACAAAGAAGACTATTTTGACCTCAGTTTGGTTCAAATGGAGAAGAAAGGACCCGAAACAGAATCCTTCATCAGTCATTGGCTGCTCGACAAGCTCTGAGGTTTGGTAGGTTTTGTATAAGGGTTTACTTATATTTCTATATATATCTCGTTTCAATGTTCAGTGCAGAAATGAGTGTGTAAGAAGAATGGATTTGGATGAAAGGCATTACAGTTTCATGCAGGAGATCAGACTTTGGGTTCTTTCAAAGAAAAGAAAATTACTTCAACCAACTATAGATTCCAGATGACTAATAACACATAAGAGGAAATCTAGAAACACATTAAAATATGCCCGTTTAGGGTATTTGGGATCAATTTCATGACATTTTTAGGTGTGTTTGTAAGTTATAATAATCACATTAAATTACATTACAGATCATTTAGCTGAGGCTTTTATCCAAAACGACTTAAAGGTCACTATCATGCTATTTTTAGGCAATAGCATAGGTCTCAGATATATATGAAAAAGAAAAAAAAACATGTCTATGAAGTGTTTTGCTCAAAATACCAAACAGATCACCCATTCTAGCCATGCCTCATATCCCTCTATTTCACTTCCTGTTTCAAAAGTGCTGATTTTGGGTGAAAAGCTTTATAAAAATAAAAAATTGATAAAAAATGAAAAGGGAGGGGGCTGAGCTCATGCAGGACCCGGCAGCTACTGTCTAAACTAAATACTGCCGTGATGAAACGCCATATCATGGATTATCAAGGATTATTTCTGAAACAGTATGGAGCTCAAAGGCTTTCTCTCTTGCCGGTTATACCACAAGGTGAGTTCCTTTTTATTTCCTGCTTCTTCACACACATGCTCTCTCCAGTACAGGTTAGCTGTGAGTGTTAGCCATGCTAATGTAAACACCGACCATATTACGTCCAAAACAGTCGGGCATTGTTTCTGATAGCAACTTTCTGATATCGGACGCAAATCTGGATCAGCTCCGTTGTACCCCCGTTTTTAGAGATCTCTCTTTTCCTCGTACGGAGGAAAAGAGAGAGGGTTTTCTTTTCTGACGCTGCGTGAGTTCCCTGACACACCGGGGACACATATTGATGTAAAAGACATCAAAAAGTGCATTTTGCATGATAGGTCCCCTTTAAAATAAGTGCAAAAACCATAAAGAATGAAACTCCGAACAAAGAAAAGTGCAGATATATTCAATTCAAGCAAGAACATACTTAAGTGCCGGTGAATTAGTTACAAGTTTTAAATTAACTCATTAGTACTTTTCCCAGCAACAACTTTATTGCCAAGGTACAGTCAAAATAGATTTGAGATAATAATGATAACATGTCAAGGAATTTGGTGTAACATTCTTGGAAAACTTCTTTGAAAGTGAAAGATTTAAGACGGTGGTTTGAGAACTTTCCGTGGATTTTCCTGCCATTAAACTGTTTAGAATTGTAATCCATTGCAAAAGAGACAACTTCATGAAGACAGACAGTTTCCAAATCATGTAATTATCACATAATCCCTTCATTGAAGATAAAAAGCTCCTCACTTCACATTTTCTAAAGCCTTTGTTTCCTCTTCCAACCAATTTTTTATCCTGACAGTAATGGCTTGTTTTTGAATGAACATTATGATGTGGAAAAATAAAAAATAACCAAACAAAAGAGACAACCATGAAGTGAAAGAGCTTGTGAAGGAAACGATGGAGGGATAAGAAATAATGACTCTTTTCTAGCAGCTTTGCCACTTTTCTGCTTTAAGTTTGCTTAAAAAAAGAGAAAATGCATAATAACACAAAAGAAACAGAAGAAATGAGACAAACAGAGAGAATAATGCAGTGGGTGAACAAGAGAGGAGAATAACAAGGAAATAAATTAGCAAACAAAGATGGAACAAAAAGATCAAAACACAGAAAAACGAGAGAAACAGAAATAGGTCAAAACACGGAGGAATTGAATACATTCAAAAGAACATGTGGTAGAGAAATGTCTGCAAAGATGGAAAATAAACGTATGAAAAAGTATGGAGAAGTCTAGAGGAAGCAGAGAGAGAGAGAGAGAGAGAGACGGCTGACAGAGATAAAGATGGATGAACAGAAAAAAACAGCGAGCGAAAAAATGCAGATACATGGAAAAAGAAAATCTAATAAGTGTAGAAAGAAAGCAACGACAGAAATAAAGAACCGGACAGAGACAAGATGAGATTAGAGACAGAAATGAAGAGCAAGATGTAGAAAGAAATAGATATGACAGGTATAAAGAATGAAGAAATCATGCTGGATAAAATGAAGTTATTATCTAGACTGAAGATCATGTGGACAGTTTATAAAACCTCTCACTGCCAGAAGAGAAGACAATGGTCCACAGTGCAGACATTTAGAAAAACAAGTTAACTTAGAGCTTAAAGGGGACGTATCATGCAAAATGCACTTTTTGATGTCTTCTATACATAAAGATGTGTCCCCGGTGCGTCAGGGAACTCACGCAGCGTCAGAAAATAAAACCCTCTCTCTTTTCCTCCGTACCCAAATCTCTAAAAACGGGGAACAACGGAGCTGATCCAGATTTGCGTCCGATATGACGTAATATCTGAAATGTGGACCCACGGCCCTATCAGAAAGTTGCTATCAGAAACAATGCCCGACTGTTTTGGATGTAATATGGTCGGTGTTTACATTAGCATCGCTAACACTCAGAGCTAACCTGTACTGGAGAGCATGTGTGTGAAGAAGCAGGAAATAAAAAGGAACTCACCTTGTGGTATAACCGGCAAGAGAGAAAGCCTTTGAGCTCCATACTGTTTCAGAAATAATCCTTGATAATCCATGATATGGCGTTTCATCACGGCAGTATTTAGTTTAGACAGTAGCTGCCGGGTCCCGCATGAGCTCAGACCCCTCCTTTTTTATTTTTTAAAGCTTTATACCCCAAATCAGCACTTTTGAAACAGGAAGTGAAATAGAGGGATATGAGGCATGGCTAGAATGGGTGATCTGTTTGGTTTTTTATATATGTTTATATATCTGAGACCTATGCTAATGCCTACAAATAGCATGATAGGTGCACTTTAAATTAACCTGTCAGTGTGCTATCTAGCTAGCGAACGTTAGCTTTCTATCGATCTATAGAGTCAATGCAGCAATGAGTCGTAAAATCCAGAAATGAGTCAGCTTTTTACCACTTCTGGTTTCCATGCTCCAAGTCAGCGTTTATTTTGAACGTGTTTGTGGTTAGAAGTCTGAAATAAGGTCTGTAAAAGCTGAAGAAATGTTCACGATTTGTTCTACGACATAAACTACGTCAGTAAATACCCTACTGGTGGATGTCTGAAGCTTAGAATTTCTGTGATTATATAACACAAATAAATTACAAATACATATTAGACTCTGTAATACCAAACACTGCATATTCACTAAATAAACTCCTAAATGTCAGGTGGTGATGTGCATTCATCCGATTGTGTTGTTGAAGTTCCTTAATAGCCTAACTTTAACTTTGTACTTCCTAATATTGCTTTTATGCTTTAAACAAATCATACAGTGGTGTTAATAAGCATCATACATGTTGGTCAGGAAGCTCATGACTGCACCGCTCTACTTTAACTGATAGATAAAGAATATCTCAGAGAAACGGTTGTTTTATTGTGCTCGGTTTCCTCTCAGTAAGGGTTAAAGCCATTTCAAGTTGCATTCAGACTGTGCTACATGCTGGATCCCCGTTAAATGGTAATTAACATAAACTAATAAAATCAACGGCTCAGCAGAACACAAGAGGCACAACTGCATAAAACAAGACATGTGCAAAAAGTAAGCGGCAACGTGAGGACCAGAAGATGATGAATGTGGGAGACAGGTGCCGCGTCAGCACTTCACACACACACACACACACACAACACACACACACAACACCACACACACACACACACACACACACACACACACAGTTAATTAACACGGTGATTAACAAAGGCCTGGGCTCCCTGCAGAGTTCACCTCTGGGATGTTTCACCATTATCCTCCACTCTTTTCTCTCCATCTCTTCCTCTGCTGCTTTCAGCTTTTTCTATATTCACTTCCTCTTTTTAGTGACTTTCTTATATCTGATTTCTCCTAATGTATGAATCTGTTCCTCCATGTTCTTCATTCTTTATTCCTGTCATCCCTATTTTTCTATCTGTACATCTTCCTCTTCATTTCTGTCTCTAATCGCTATCCCATTCTCTATTTATGTCATTGCTTTTGCATTCACTTTGTTTAGATAGCTTACATTCGCTAGCTAGTTTGTTAGATAAGTAGCTAAGGTAAGCAAGCTAGTAGATAGATAGCAAACGTTAGCTGGTTTTGATTAATGTTGAAATATGACATATGCTCTGCTGATGTGGTGATGTCACTGCTGTGATATTAATGTTTGACTCTGGCTGTGTTTGATATTACTTTTGCATTGTTTTAATTGGTATAAGGGGATCAAAATTGGGGGTTAGGGATTGTGGGTCCTGAAGCTGCCCTAATTACCAAGGAGTCTCCCAACGACACTGGGTTTCTCCTCCAGGGGCAGTTTTGATACTGCTCTGGGGTTCTACCAGCCCACCAACACCTACTGCACTATACACTCCGTTTTGCTATCCTAGCGGTCGGACATCCGTGGCTGGAGTGCCTAAAATAGGGATACGACGGGCAGTTTGGTGTTAGAGGCCACGCTGTGAACGCCCCCCTAAGCAGATTACGTTGATCTTGCGTGTAGATTCTGGGGGGTTTAGTCCTAAAAAGATTGGACGGCCGTTCACCGGAGCCTTATCAGCACCGGAGTTCGGTATCGGAGACGGCCTAGGTATTAACGTTGGTTGTATGGAAGTTAGATTCCTTTTCAATAGATGGATTGATAGATAGATAGATAGATAGATAGATAGATAGATAGATAGATAGATAGATAGATAGATAGATAGATAGATAGATAGATGGATTGATAGATGGATTGATAGATGGATTGATAGATAGATAGATAGATAGATCGATAGATAGATAGATAGATAGATAGAGAGATAGATTGATAGATAGATAGATAGATGGATTGATAGATGGATTGATAGATGGATTGATAGATAGATAGATAGATAGATCGATAGATAGATAGATAGATGGATAGATAGATTGATAGATAGATATAGATAGATAGATAGATAGATAGATAGATTAGATAGATAGATAGATAGATAAAACACTGCTTTTCTGTCTTGTCTGTCTTGTTTAAAGTTCCTCTTTGAAATGTCCTACGACTGACCTCTCAGCAGGATTAAAGGAAACCAGATGTACCATACAGGGATGTAAAGAGATGTGTTATTAAACAGATTATGAATGTGGTTTTTTCCTTTGATTTTTTTTATACTAAGGCAGTGTTAAGATACTAAAACATTAGACACTTTTGCTCTCATGTAGCACAATGGACTCGGGCATTAAGTGAAGTAAAACTACAAACTTAAAAATAGTATTATATATATGAAAAGAGATATATAAAGGTCATTCATCTAGTTAATTGGGCTATCCAAAACAAATCAATATAATTGTCACTTATATTGACAAACACCCATCAATATCCTGCAACTCTTTAATTTTCGGTTCCTATCCAACCCCGTAAAATGTGATCCCAATCCCAGATATAGCGATCAAACAGTATCTTTGAACAGAAGCTCTCACCAACACTAAAGAATCGGCACAGTTCCTCAGAGAGAAAGCAGATCATTTGCAGAGCGATGCCGTTACAAATGAGACACGACACAGCATTTTCCTCCCATCAAATATTAACTCTGCTTCTCTATGTGAATCTTATACTGATAATAATGAGGATGCAACTGTTGAAATAATCTATATTATATGATCATGTGTTGTAAGCCGTGCTCATGAGTTTCATCCTTTAGTCTATCTAAAGAGACCTTTGCACCATGAATGTACACATGTCTGTTTGCAACGTGTTATTGAGCACGGGTTTTAGTAACATGTGATTATGTAATGAGGAGCTCAGGGGATGTCCGAACTTAAAACTGTTTAAAAAAAGGACACCATTTTAACAAGATACAGGGATAACGTTGTTTAATCATAGTGTTTGCAGTTTATTTATTTATTTGGTTTGTTATTTCATTTCATTTAATCGTTTATTTGGCGGGGACAATGCACAGTAATGAACACTTAAAACATTCAAATGTATCAAGCGTAACAGTGCCAGATTTAGCTTTGAGCTAATTTCCATCCGCAGTCCCTCACATAAAACATTTAAGAAAATTACATTTTACAAACATAGCAAGAACAAATACATGATATGCAAAAAGTGCAAAAGAGCAAGAGCAGCATACACAAGTATTTACCACATGGCAGCACAATGTAGCAGCTACGACATATGAAGTGCAAGAGGAGATACAAGAGATGCATAAAGTGCAAGAGAAGATACAAGAGCTACCTAAAGTGCAAGAGGAGATACAAGAGCTACCTAAAGTGCAAGAGGAGATACCCCTGTGTTAAAGTGCATTTAGCGGTGATCGCACGTCTGTTTGTTTCTCATCCATTCTTTGAGTTGACCTTTGAAGCTATTGAGAGTGGGACAATCCCCTATCTGAGTGGGAGGCTGTTCCACAAAGAGCTGCCTTTAACGGAGAGGACATTTTGTCCAAAAGTGGTCCGTCTGCGGTGGACTTCACAGTCTCTCTGGTTTCTGACCTGGTGCAGCGTCCAGTGTCTTTTTTGTGGATGAATTCCCCTAAGGGAGGGGGGGGGGGGCAGTCCAGTTATCTTTTCTTGAATACCATTTACCTCTGTTATGTATTTGTTTGTTTATTTGTTGTTTATTTATCTGTTTATGTATTCGTTGTGTTATGTTTTTGTTTTGTTCCTTAAGGAAAAAAAAATAAAAAATGTTAATAATTTAGTTTTTGGGAGAAGGGGTGGGATTAAATAAGTGTAAACTTCTTCCCCCCCCTTTTCGGATGTGTAATTAAGTAATTTATTTGTTTATATATGATTTAGAATCAGTAATATTTTTGTATATCAATTTGACACTGCTTAATTTTGTATTGTATAATAATTCTCATGTTAATTTTGGGTATTATTTCTTCGCACATTCGAAATAAATCTAATCTAATCAAATCAAACGTGTTATTGAGCATATGTTTTTGTAACATGTGATTATGTAAGGTCTAAGGGTATAGTGTTGTGTAAACTAAACGAGGTGTATAACATCTGTGTGATTCTTCTCATCTTTGGACATGGACTAACTTGATGCAAGTTCCTTATACTGCTGTACAGCAATATTACATTTAAAGGTCACCTATTGTGCAAAATCCACTTATTCATGTCTCTTCTAAATCAACATGTGTCCCCTCTTCTTCATGTCTCTTCTACATCAACATGTGTCCCCTCTTCTTCATGTCTCTTCTACATCAACATGTGTCCCCTCTTCTTCATGTCTCTTCTACATCAACATGTGTCCCCTCTTCTTCATGTCTCTTCTACATCAACATGTGTCCCCTCTTCCTCACGTCTCTTCTACATCAACATGTGTCCCCTCTTCTTCATGTCTCTTCTACATCAACATGTGTCCCCTCTTCCTCACGTCTCTTCTACATCAACATGTGTCCCCTCTTCTTCACGTCTCTTCTACATCAACATGTGTCCCCTCTTCTTCATGTCTCTTCTACATCAACATGTGTCCCCTCTTCTTCATGTCTCTTCTACATCAACATGTGTCCCCTCTTCTTCATGTCTCTTCTACGTCAACATGTGTCCCGTCTTCCTCACGTCTCTTCTACATCAACATGTGTCCCCTCTTCTTCATGTCTCCTCTACATCAGCATGTGTCCCCTCTTCTTCATGTCTCCTCTACATCAACATGTGTCCCCTCTTCTTCATGTCTCTTCTACATCAACATGTGTCCCCTCTTCTTCATGTCTCTTCTACATCAACATGTGTCCCCTCTGTGTAAAGAGACTCTGAAAGTTTCAGGAACAAAGATTCTCTCTCTTTTTGTCCTGATCCATTTCTATGATCAGATGTTGGCAACTTGATGATGTCATAACGATGTTTTGTCATAACCCCCCCCCCCCCTTATCACCTGAATCTCCTCCTAGAGCACCATTGAGTTCTTTGTAACCAAATCTCTCTCAGAGGGGCGTGGGGAGGGGCTCCTTATTTTCATCTAAAGTAACAGACAGAGAATCAGCACTTTGGAAACAGGGCTGAAACAGAGGGGATTATGGAATGCTGCAATGATCTGTTTGGTGTTTCAGCCAATCAGAGACAGGCTCTGTATATATCTGAGACCTGTGATATATTGATGAAATACAGTATAATAGGGGACCTTTAAGATTTCGTATCTACAACACAACCAGAAAATATCTTTATTAGCGTCTCTTACCAGTCTGTCTGTCTCTAAATGTGACCCCGGTCGTGTCGTGACCACTGTACAGATCTGTGTCTGTATAATGTGATTCAGCTTTCACCTCGGGCCATCACTATATTCTCCTCTTTGTGTGATCTGGAAGAATCCGTGGACAGAGTGACTTAATGCGCTGAGTGGAGACAGCGCTGAGGGCCAGGCACTCACTGTGGTCAGCAGGAGGACAAGTGAACCTGACATGTGGATTTAAAGCTCTCTTTGTCCTCATGATACTGCTGGGTACACCTTCCATAAAGTCACATGATGCATCACTTACAGCCTGTGGCTTTTATAGTATATTCAAGACACATCCCCCCCAATATTCAGATACGCTCAAACATTTTATATATTTTCCTTTAGAATGGCGGGAAATTAGTATTCAAATTTTGATTGAATTTTTGGTCCCCCCCAATCTTGACTCCATTGTTACGGTCTTAGTATATATACCAGATTAGCAAGTGTAGGGTATTTTAGGCCTGAGCCCAGGATTAGAGTCCAGGAAGCTTATTTACAAGTTAACAGCGTTTAATTAAACAATGGTACAGTGAAATAGCAAATGGTGAACAGCTGTGCTCTTCGTTGGATGTATAATAAGAACTGGATACAGCGTCGGAGGCGGGGTCTCGTTCTTTGAGAGCTCATTGACTCATGAGGAGAAAATGGCCCAACTTTTGAGAGAGCGAAACGTCAGAGATTACCTGTCATGCCTGGCTGTCAGAGCAGAAGTGCCCGTATGTTGCTCATAGACATAGAGCACGTTGAGTTTCCCATTAAGCCCCGCCCCCTGTCATTAAGCCCCACCCCCGATCTCCCACTCTCGACTCACTAGAATGAATGGAGAGAGAAAATAAATCTAGACTCAGCTTTTAGTGCATTTTACAACTTTAAGGACCGAATGATTATAATAAGGGCTATCAAATAGTTCATACTGGGTAGTTTATTTAGTTTTTAAAAAATGATCCGCTGATTTACAGACGTCTCTTTCCCCATGTTAGTCAATGGGGAAAAGTATTTCTGGGCCCAGTGATGTCACGGACTGATACGGTTGTTGTAGTACCGCCGTTTGGACACTACGAATATTTTCCTCAGAGTCCAGAGCACTTCCTGGGGGCTTGCATTTGATGAGAAAGAGACCGACTTCCTGCTTGTGTCACACATTTAGCCTCTGAAGTCTTCTCCCATTGGCTTAGAGTTGACAGGGGCGGGTCCAAGGCACGTCTTGTCTGTCGTCATTCCCTGTTGTTAGTTTAACAATCTTCTAATGTTTAATGGTCATTTAAACATTCCCTAACAATAGTATTGCAGCGTCAATAAGTGAGGGTTAAAGACAGTGTTTTTAGTGTGCAACACCACGTGTCATTTCTCCTTAAATTCACGTACAAAACATATTATTAGCTACATGCTAATGCTACCAAAACCGTCTGAAAAGACAGGAAGTCAAGTGTGTCGACAATGTCGTGAACATCCGGTTACAGAATAAAACAGTGTTATTAATTTTAAGCCATATAAATATTGATTTTATTCCTTACACAAGCCAACCAGCAAATAAGACAATTAAGAATTACTGACTAAATGAATGACGTTTCTTAACTGGTCTTAAAGAGTTTTTCTATCTGTGTTTTTAATTGTTGTTTTACTTTTACGTATGCACCATGACATCAAGACGAATTCCTCGAAAGTGTCAATCTACCTGGAAATCAACCTGTTTCTGATTCTGATGTCTGATTCTTGAAGTTTCAAACACCATCAAACTAGTGTAAAAACTTGGTATTTTCAAGTTGCATCAATTTATAATAACATGCCAAATATGAAAAATTGGAGACTGCCACTTTTTCCCTAAATGTCTGATATTCTGAAACCACAAAAGTCTGAAAAATGTCCAATCGTACAAAAAGCCAATTTGTCTGAAAGTCCGTTTTCCCATCATTTCTCATAATTTCAAAGTCCAATGTTTCAAGCTTTCTGAAGTGGTGCTGGCGTACCTTTACCATTCGGGTTTTGGAAGGCTTTGAGAAACATGGCATGGCACCAAATCAATCAGTTGTAATTGTGATCTTAATTGGGGCAAACCTTACCTAAGAAAGCCTTACTTTTAGTCACTTACAAATGCTCTAAATCAGTTTTAATTTGTGGAAGAACGCTGTGTTTCAAGAGTATCACTTGATTTGAAAGATGGCTGCTGTGTCTCTAGCTACTCTCCGTTTGCATTGTTCGCTTTATTTCAGTGTTTGCATACACTTCGGTGTGTGTTTTAAATTTTAAATTTTGTTTTTGAATTGGTTTTAATGTTTATGTCTCATATATTTATGTTGCATTGTTGGAGGAGATCAGGTCAGAAGATTTTCATTGCCATTTCTACACCGTAGCTTATGTGCATATGACATTAAAACCTTTGAATCTTGAATCTGTATTACATACCAACCTACAGTAGTAACACATGACAAGGGAGGTTGTGGCTCAGTGGTCAGTGCGCTGTTCTTTGGATCACGGGGGCACTGGTTCGAATCCCGCTGCAGTCAACATACCGCTGTGTCCCTGGAAAAGACACTTCACCCCAAAGTGTTCCTGTGGGGATTGACCACAGTATTGAATGTATGTAAGTCGCTTTGGATAAAAGCGTCTAACAAGTGACATGTAATGACAGTTTGAACGGATATGTGACAATGATCATAAGTTTAAAGTCAAATTACAAAAGGCTTTTTCAATGGAAGACGTTCAGTAGGAAAATTACCACTGAATTACATGTAGCTGCGTCAGATTCTGTGTCCTGTCACTGTCACTGTTTACTGGGGGAACAAGTGATATCATTAGTGACACCTGTCAAAATGTCCGCTGTGCCGTTGCGTCAGTCATTCAGATAACAGGTCTTCATCAGGAGGTACGTACACTCTCAGAGAGTAAAGTTTAACATTTAGAGCCACTCTGTTCGCTCCATTCTTATGATTTAAAGAGAGGACCAGAGATGGCAAAAGTACACACATCCTTTACTCAAGTAGAAGTACAGATACTCGTGTTTAAAAATACTCTGGTACAAGTAGAAGTACTGACTAAACTTCTTTACTCAAGTAAAAGTAAAGAAGTATGGGCTTTGAAATGTATAAAAAGTACCCATAACTAGCAGCTGTTTTAAAGAGTACCTGACCTCCCTTTATATTAATAGAACAATAATGTCATTGTTAGCTAATGAATGTTTCCATGCTGAACAACGGCAACATGACAACGTTTTCATTGGTCCCTCTTCTTTAGAGAAGACCAGGAAATGATGGATACACGGATCGTGTTCAAATCAATAGGCACGCAATGACTCTAAATAATAATGATCACGCCACCAAACACACATTCAAACTAAAGGAACCAGCCTGTTTGGAACATGGAAGAAGTAGAAAGTACAGGTATTTGGGTTCAACATGTAAGAAGTAGAAAGTACAGGTATTTGGGTTCAACATGTAAGAAGTAGAAAGTACAGGTATTTTTGTTCAAAATGTAAGAAGTAGAAAGTACAGGTATTTGGGTTCAACATGTAAGAAGTCAAAGGAAAATGTCGTCAGAAAAATAACTAGTGGAGTAAAGTACTGATACCAGAAAAATGCACTTAAGTACAGTAACGAAGTATTTGTACTCCACTACTTCCCAACTCTGCAGGTCTTCATCGTAGAGTAGGGTAACGTCTCAGAGAGTAAAGTTTTAGTTTAACATTTCGAGCTACTCTGACTGTTCTGCTCCATTCTTATGATTTAAAACGAGGACACTCTGAAGGACGAATAGTTAGAGAGTGCAGCTCCTCCTCCGTCTGTAAAGCTCTGTTGATGGCTTCATTAGTCGCAGTGACCTACGTGCCTCACACGGATAAACTTTATGCAGATGAGGCTCAGGTCACGCTTTCTGCAGCTGCTGCAAAACGCCCAGTATCAATCTCCATAAAGGAGACACCGGTAAGAGCCCCGCCATTCAGCATCTGCTGATAACAGGCACATTGAGAGCTAACCAGCTGTCCGCACAGGAGAGGAGACACAAGACAGAGGAAGTCAAACCAAATGGACTTGGGTGAAGCTGCATGTAGAAAAGGGAACAATTGTTTATTTATAGTCTTTTAATTTCTCTTATTGGCAATGCTATGTCGTTTTATGCTGCTGCAACGCAAACTTCTTATCTTATCTTATGTGTCCCAGGCATCATCGGACAGTTATTTTTAGTTTTGTGTGATGCAATATGTGTCTAAAGCCAGAAGAGAAGTGTCAATTTGGATAGATTACATTTACAAGAATCCCACTTTTGGTCCATCACAAAGCAGATTCTCACCTCATGATACTTAGGAGTTTGACAGCGGCATCATTTGTGTTTTCTAGTGTCACTCAAATAAATGTTGTGCCGGAGAGGTGGCAGTTACCTATATATACATGGGTAATAACCTAGATATCAGCAAGGTGTCATGAGCCTTGAAGCTTGGTACATGTTGTGAAAGTCCCAGATACTTTGGGAAATCAAACGTTGTTATGTCTGGGTTCATAACTTCATGTGGTGTCTGTTCTGCTGTTCCCACTCTAAAAAACCTGCTTGTGTTACGACAAATGTTCTGCTCTCAAACTACTTTTTTGCCGGTAAGGTGGCACTTACGATATATAAATAGGTAATAACCTAGATATCAGCAAGGTGTCATGAGTCTTGAAGCTTTGTACATGTTGTGAAAGTCCCAGTGTCTGTAGGAAACCAAACGTTGTTATGTCTGGGTTCATAACATCATCTGTTTTGCTGTTCCTACTCTAGAAAACCTGCTACAACAAATGTTCTGATGTGAGCTCTGAAATAAAATGAGGTGGAAAACGTTGCTCCGTCCACTCTTCTCATTCTCTGTTGGACATTTCTCCCTTTCTCCTTTGTGAGCTCATCATCTCTTGTACCTTAACTTGAAATCTGCCATGACTTACCTGTCCACTAGAGGCCACCACTGAGTTCAAATGTTTTTAAGTGTATTTAAGTTGAGGGGACAACTGTGTAAAGGTTCCTCTTATCTGTGTCCCATGGAGGAAAGCCTATCAAAAGGAAATACAAGTTTGGATAAAATGGAAACCACAAAAGCAAAAACATAAACTATTAACGTGTATATAGACTTGCACTATTTTTCATTTGTATTTTTGCATTTTACTATATATGTCGGAGGAGCTCGGGTCAAACGATTTTCATTGCCATTTCTACACTCTAGCTTATTTAATTGAATAAACAATTTTATTTTCAAGTGTCCTTTTCACTTCCTCGCCTAAATGCTAAAAGTATCGCTAGTTCTGGGAACCAACATTTGGATATAATCTGCAGGTTTCTGAAGGATGCGTTTTAAAACATCCCAAAGGACTTGGTTGGAGTTAGAACCTTGTTTCTCAGCTTTGCATCATCCTATTCTCCCTGTTTCACTTTCATAACTACAGGGATATTGGTGACCTCAAATAAATACTGTGTCTGAACAAGCCTGTGGAAAGCAGAGGACCAGACTCTGTTTAGTGGAAGACGATGTTACAAAATCACAAAATGAAATAAGTACATTAGACAGAAAAGACTTGAACTCAGTGACTGACTTATTTGTGAATAAAAAGTTAAATTGGCAACATTGAGAAATGGAAATGTAATTTTATCAAGGATTACAATTTAGTCCCTTATAAAAGCTTCCAAATGATTACGAAAAATATTCAGATTCATGGCTGTAAGTGCATTTAAAATCAAGATGTCATATTTAGTGAAAGTACATGCAGGTGAATTGAAACACACACACACACACACACACACACACACACACACACACACACACGCTGCAGAGAGGCTCTCTGTCTCATGAATAATTCAGAGCAGATGAATTGAATTAGGACTCTGTGTTGTACTAAGTGTGTGTGGGCCGGGTCAATGGGTCGGACTATTTATTCTACAAGACTCCTCAAACAGACAGAGACAGGAAGAGAAGAAGAACCAGCAAGAACTGGTGCATTTCAGCACATATAGAAATTAAAAAATATATAAATATATACTGTAATCTCCACATAACAACACAACGTCCATGATCTATATACAACATATACAAATACAAATAATAAATGTATATAAGTTACATTTTGAAGTCAGAACTTTTGCTTGTATGGAGTATTTCTACTTTTACTGAAATCAATGAAGTACTTTTTACACAACTGCAATTATATAAAAATCAATGAAGCAAGTGTCCTCTTTCCAGCTTCAGACAGTGTGTGTGTCCCAAAAGAAATGGCTTATTTAAATGCTTTTTGTCCTGGTATTAGCTTGAAGAACCATTTGAAGTTTAAAGTGTAGTTTGTGTGTGTGTGTGTGTGTGTGTGTGTGTGTGTGTGTGTGTGTGTCTCATCTCTTTAAACCCACTTGGTAAAATAAAGAGCTCTGTTCACCAGAGACTCGTCAGCTCGACGCTTTGATCAAAGTTAAGAGTCGACCGTTTTCCGTTTTATTGACTGCAGTTTTTCCAAATACTTAATTATACCCAAGGAGGCGAAAGTGTGTGTGTTCTGTGTTTATTTATGTGTGTGTGTGTGTGTGTGTGTGTGTGTGTGTGTGTGTGTGTGTGTGTTTGCAGTCGGGGGTTATGAAGGAGGGAGCAGAGAATCAGAGCCAAATGGGAGCTTCCTCTGTGCCTTGGGGCAACTGTTGACTGTGGCGGAAAATATTGGACTCTCAGAAATAGCTGACGTTTCAGTGTGTCTTCAGCATGTGCACTCACACACACACACACACACACACACACACACACACACACACAAACACACACTCTATTTTTCCCCTCATAAGCTTGCGGGCAAATGAGGATTGCTCTTATGTCATACGGCAGAGTTTCTTTCTTTCTTTCTGAACAAAAATGCAGGATCACAGACATATGAAAACATACATGAACATGCAGAAACATACACACACACACACACACACACACACACACACTTGCTGTTGTCCCTTAGGAGAACATAGTATTGACGTGAATCAATTCCCATGAGATCCGTAGCTCTACGTCTCTATTATCTGTATTCCCTTACGGTTATATTTCTAAAACATTGGGAATTACCACAATGTTTGTAAAAAACTAAAAAGAGCAAGGACTATTGGTGCATTGCGATAAGTAACTGTAATCCAGTACATCTTTCATTCTCAGCAACTGCAGTTGTAACAGATTACGATAAAATATCTTATATAAGTCTATTACTCCACGTAGTTATATGTAGCTAACACTAGTGAGTGCACACATGCACATGCACACTTATGGATCCTATGTTTCTCTAAAGTTTGTTTATTGTCCACCTGACACACATAAACACAGTGTGTGTACTGTACGTGTGTGAATGTGCGCAAGGGCCGAGGCTGAATGTTACCACAGGGAAATCATTCTCTTTCCTTTACACTGCAACACACACATCAGTATATATACAAAGGGAATTCAATCCACAAACACATATTTCACATGCATAATGGACTTCTTAACCACACACACCCACACACCTCTAACACCCTGCAACCTGATCAAAACAGAGATGATAATCTGTCTCTCCCTCTTTATTGTCTCTCACACACACACACACACACACACACACACACACACACACACACACACACACACACACACACACACACCTCTCACACCCTGCAACCTGATAAAAACAGAGATGATAATCTGTCTCTCCCTCTTTATTGTCTCTGTCTCTCTCTCTCACACACACACACACACACACACACACACACACACACACACACACACACACACACACACACACACACACACACACACACACACAGGCGGGGGTATCAGGTGTATTGGATGTGTGTTATCCATCTGTGGTAGTAGGTTGCCAGGCGGAGGAAACAAATGAACACAATGACTAATCCTGACAGCAACCACATGTTACGCAAGAAACCGCTTCCTTTATCCTTTACGCTCGTCCAATTAGGGATGTCCGATTCTTTCCTCCGTATTTCCCTCTCCATTCTTTCTTTCTTTTCATGTTTTCTCTTCTGCACCTATACCACCATTACTACTGCTGCCGCTGTTGTCATTTTGTTCTTTTCAGAAAAGCAACATCTCTGTGATGGTAAGATTACTGTTTCGGGGTTGAGGTAAGAAAGACAAGACCTCATTTTAGCCCTATTATGCTCCTTTTTTTAGGCCCGTTTCTGTATTTTGTGCCTCTTCTGTAACATGTTTACATGCTTGATTGTTCAATGGGACACTCTTTAAAGTAGAGACACTACATACTGATATACACCTGAACATGAGCAGGAGAGGACTCTTTAAAGTAGAGACACTACATACTGATATACACCTGAACATGAGCAGGAGAGGACTCTTTAAAGTAGAGACACTACATACTGATATACACCTGAACATCAGCAGGAGAGGACTCTTTAAAGTAGAGACACTAAATACTGATATACACCTGAACATCAGCAGGAGAGGACTCTTTAAAGTAGAGACACTACATACTGATATACACCTGAAGATCAGCAGGAGAGGACTCTTTAAAGGCCTTCAGCAAAAAACCCTGGAGGTAGAATCAAGTGAAAGCAGACAGAGAAACATTGAGGGCCAACCGACTGAACTTTACAAAACTTTACAGCACGAGTCAAGATTGTCAAGAGAATTTCAGTGACACTTTTTACATTATTTAGTTTGAAGCATTTTGTTTTGTGCATGTCTTGAAGAGAAGTGTCCCATAGTACTCACTTAATAATACAAGTGCTTAACCTTTGAATATCATAGCTTCCCTCTTCTCATCATTCTGTGTAACATTTCTGCTTTTTATGAATTATTCACATGAACTTTGCATATTGTATCACGGAATATTTTAGTGCCATACATAATTAATAATTTCTGTGTTTAACTACAGTTCCTAATTGTGTTATGTACAAACAGCAGATGGGAACAGCACAGCAGGAGCTGCATTAAAAGAGACGGAGACGTCCAACTCTTAACTTTTAATTGGATTCCTCCTGATCTGCGGTCATCAACGCACCGCGGGCTAATCGCTAGAGGAATCACTCACTCAAGTCCTTTCTAGTTTGAGTGGTTTCAAACACATGTCAATTTTAAGAAAATACTAGACCAAGAAACACTTATCCCCTGAAGGTAAGAAATATGCAGAAATATTTAAATGTACAGCCAGATACTAATATTAACAGCTCTTCGTTGCACATCTTTATGCTTGGACACATTTATGCTAGCTTACACTAAATAATGATTAGCAGTGCTAGCAGCATAGAGCATTTAGCCATATTTTGTAATAAGATATGGACATACAGAATACTGACATGGCTCTAACAAAACTAAGTGACTGTTGGAGTTGATAAAACTGATGTAAATGTTCCGTCCTTTCACACAAACTTGAGTCATTAAAGAGTTAAAACTCTCATTAGCACTATGAGTATCAGGCTATCCGCTAAATGAATGTAAGGTGAAAAAAGCTAATCAATACACATTAAGTTTCAGGAATGATAGCCGTCAGATGAAGATATATCTGAATGATTTGACGTGTAAGTTTAGTATTATTGTTTGTCTGAATTATTTATAAAAAAGAAGGGTTAGCATTAGCAGTGTTAGCCATCACAGCTTTATCAAGTTCTTCTAGTTTAAGTTGTTTCAAACACATGTAAAAAGTTAAGAAACTAGCAGACAAGAAACCCCTGAAGGTAATAAATATGCAGGAATGCCACATTAAAGCTAAATACTAATGATAACACAGTTAGCTCTTTGTTACACACATTTATGCTAGGACACATTTATGCTAGCTTAAACAAACCAAACGTGACATTTTGCATTTAGTCATATTACGTAATAAGAAATGGACATACTGAATACTCGCATGACTGTTCCCTTTAACAAAACTAAGTGACTGTTAGAACTGGTAAAACTGATGTAATTTATTGTAAGCAATATTCAGGAATATGCCACATTAAAACTAAATACTAATGATAACAGTTAGCTCTTTGTTACACACATTTATGCTAGCTTAAAATAACCAAACAATTAGCAGAGCTATCAGCAAAGTGACGTTTTGCATTTAGTCATATTACGTAATAAGAAATGGACATACTGAATACTGGCATGACTGTTCCCTTTAACAAAACTAAGTGACTGTTGAAATTGTTAAAACGGATTTTAATTTTCCGTCATCCTATACAAACTTGAGTCATTCAAGAGTCAAACCTCTTGTTAGCATTATGAGTATCAGGCTATCGGCTATAGAGGAATTTAAGGTGACAAAACTAATTTAAAATGAGCTTTCAGCAGACGATAGCTGCCAGATGAAGACATATCTGAATGATTTGACGTGTAAGTTTAGTATTATTGGCAGTCCGAATTGTTAATAAAAAAGAAGGGTTAGCATTAGCAGTGTTAGCCCCCACAGCTGTGTAAACAAAGGTAGAACATCCAAGATGGCTGAGTGCCACCATCTCCGTTTCAAATTGACAGAAAAACCACAATAGCAACCCTTAATGAACAAAGACAAAGGGTGAATAAAGTGAATATGAATCTAATATGAATCTACAATGCAGGCATATCCATTGCGCTGCAAGTGTATTAAATATTCAAGAATAGAAACTGGTGCCAGCAGTAGGCTATTTATGCAGATCAGAAGCAGAAGGATAATTTCAAGGAAGCTTTTACACAACTCTCCGCCATGCAACTCATATTAATTAACCCAGGCGGCTGGAAAAGAGCATAATGGGCTGTGAATTAGCTCTGTGGAGGTCACACTGTGACAGACAATAAAGATGTTATCGTGTCGAGTGAATGCAGATGAGAGGGAATTTGTTAACAGGCTGATGCAAGGTGAGCATTAACATGTTTCAAACGGCTCCATCTGTCTCAGGTGTTTTACCAGATACTCTGAATCACGACGAGCGCAACGGTAAAACATGTTGAACTTTCTCGATTAGCAGCATTACAAGCAGCCAGGTGTCTGGAGGTCAGAGATTTGAGACCTTCTGCTACCCATGTGACTCCACAGCTGAATTAATTTAAAATCCCACTGGACATTTTAATCCATTCTTGCACAATAATATCCTGCATTATATTTGTTACTGGACATTTGTATTTCCACATGTATATATATTTTTTATTTTTTAACTATTTTTACTTTTTAATGCTATTTTATTTCTATTTCTATTTCTGAAATATATTGGACTGTTTATTTCTGTGTCTTAGTTTCTCTTATGTACATTGTCTTGCGTTTTTTATGCTGCTGCTACGCAAGAATTTCCCAAATTGGGATCAATAAAGTATCTATCTATCTATCTATCTATCTATCTGTCTGTCTGTCTGTCTGTCTGTCTGTCTGTCTGTCTGTCTGTCTGTCTGTCTGTCTGTCTGTCTGTCTGTCTGTCTGTCTGTCTGTCTGTCTGTCTGTCTGTCTGTCTGTCTGTCTGTCTGTCTATCTGTCTGTCTGTCTGTCTGTCTGTCTGTCTGTCTGTCTGTCTGTCTGTCTGTCTGTCTATGTAAAATACCTTCTTCTGTGAAAAAGACAGCCAAAATGTTCCCTATTATTTATCATTTTTCTATCCGTGTTTTTAATATTTGTTTTACTTTTATGTATGCACAACAACACCAAGTCAAATTCCTCGTACGTGTCAACCTTCCAGGTAATAAACCTGTTTTCTGATTCTATAAAACTGTATTGTCATAAGAGGTAAAAATGGGCTGAAGTGAGAAGGTCATAGAGTATAAGAAAAACATCAAGTAAAATATTCTTTAATCAGTATTTTGGCAGGGCCTCCCAGAACAAGGCGTTCCAAAAAATGACTCATATGAGAGATTTTTAAGTCTGCAAAGTTAAGTTTAGGCAGAGGTGTAAGGTAACTAAGTACATTTACTCAAGTACTATACTTAAGTACAATTTGAGGTACTTGTACTTTACTTGAGTATTTCAACTTTATGCTACTTTGTACTTCTACTCGACTACAATTCAGAGGTAAATAGTGTACTTTTACTTCACTACATGTATTTAATACCTTTTGTTACTTTACAGATCTGGATGAATGATGTGAAATATTCTACTTTTAGTAACATTGTGGATGCAGGACTTTTACTGTAAGAGTATTCCTACACTCTGGTACTTCTACTTTTACTCAAGTACAAGATCTGAGTACTTCTACTTTTACTCAAGTACAAGATCTGAGTACTTCTACTTTTACTCAAGTACAAGATCTGAGTACTTCTACTTTTATTCAAGTACAAGATCTGAGTACTTCTACTTTTACTCAAGTACATGATCTGAGTACTTCTACTTTTACTCAAGTACAAGATCTGAGTATTTCTACTTTTATTCAAGTACAAGATCTGAGTTCTTCTACTTTTACTCAAGAACAAGATCTGAGTACTTCTACTTTTACTCAAGAACAAGATCTGAGTACTTCTACTTTTACTCAAGTACAAGATCTGAGTACTTCTTCCACCTCTGAGTTTAGGCAACTTAAACTACTTGATTCGAGTTTAGATAAGATTGTTTTCATTGTTGTAAGTAACTACAGGACAAACTCTGGGGTTAAAGTTATACCTCAGCAAATATCACAATACTTACTGATGTTTATAGAATATCTCTAGATTTTTATTAATGTAACTGAGTGAGTAAAAATACATGTATTTAAACATATGAAAACATTTAAGATACACTAGGTCAAATGTTATGTTATTAAGACCACAATGTGTAGAGTTTAATTATATAATCTTTCAAATTCTTGTGCGAGTGTTTTACAGTGATGTCATCAAAACTCCCCTGGAGGGAAACACAGGGATTTGAGCCGTTGCAGATCATTACACACTACACTACCTACACTACAGCAAAGGGACAAAACCAAAAAGCATAATAGGGCCTCTTTATCAATGCATTGGTGTTGCTTCACTGCTCGTTGCTTCAAGCTGCCTTCATACATCGGAAACTAATCCTGAGAATAATGAAAGAGGAGATGTTTTTGGCTGGACTCTCATGTTAAATAAACATCATTCTGATCCGGGGTATAAATATACGAGCTGCCCTGATAAGCTTGGCTTTGAATTAGAAAGACGCTTGTAATTTGCATTCATTGGACCATTATGTGACAATACCAGTGCTGTGTGTGTGTGTGTGTTTGCTCTGTATCTACAGTGGGACAGACGTTTAAATGTATTCTCTGCGTGCCAGCAGGCATCAAAAAACAGTTCAGCAGACGAGCCGAGCTTCCATTGATACTGACGCTGTTTTTTTTCATAGTGGAACAGCGTCTGTCAGGCTGTGTGTGTCTGTTTGTGCGTGTCAAGACATCTCTAAATATCATTTCACACACTTGCCAAGTTGCCCATGCTGCTGCCTTTCAGAGTAACGAGGAAAGTCTCGGCTGCACATCAGTGGGAGTGTGTGTGTGTGAAGCAGTGTGTGTGTGTGTTGTGTGTGTGAAGCAGTGTGAGTGTGTGTGTGCGTGTGTGTGTGTTTGTGTGAAGCAGTGTGTGTGTGTGTGTGTGTGTGTGTGTTTGTGTGTGTGTGAAGCAGTGTGAGTGTGTGTATGAGTGAGTTTTGACAATGAAATACACCATGTGTTTCACCTTTTTCTTGGCCTTTTCTTTCGCTTCATCCAAGCGTAGTGACCCATGGCTGCAGTCCAAGATGAGAGCAAACACAAACCAGACACATACACACACAAGGACACACACACACACACACATACACACACACACACACACACAGTAAACACACATGCACATGCTTAAGGTATATTGTTCTTGGCAGGCAGACTAATGCAAACTAGTTCATGTAAACATACGCAGCATATGCACACATAATCTGTAGAAACACAAACATATACACACACTAAGAATAAATCAGGAGCTTGGACACAAACTATATTTATTTATTTGGAGGGACGAGCAAACACACTCCTTAAATGGAAATTCTTGTAATTTTAAGTCTTATCATATTTTGGCATTGGCTAAAAAAGCATATTTTAGCTACCAAAGCTAAACCAGTCAGTCATTTCTCTAAACTGGCTTAAATAAACACACATTCTGACATGCACATAAACACAGATCACACATGCACATCTTGTGTACAGACGCAGAACAAATACAGTTGTTTAAATGCATGCCAATACACAAGGATCTATATAAATATACTGCACACACCACTGACAGATTACAATATTCATGTGTATGTTTAAACGCATGAAGACACTCCATATTTTTATCACCTTCAGGGCCGAGTGAAGAAAAGCACGAGGCATAACAGGCAAGGCTCTAAATCATCAGAATCAAATCCCAGGGTGACTTTAGGTTTCATGACAGTTGCACCATATTAGAATAATATGAGAAATAATGATTTAAACAAAATAAGTTGATGTAAAAATGTGCAACAAAGGTCCTCCACAGCACAGAGACCCTCTGAAAACTCATTGTGAGGACGTGATGAAGACTCATGTTCATGATGAAGCTCTTGATGCAAACTTTGTCGCCCAGAATAGTCTCAAAGGCATCTATGGAAACCTTGTTGTGAGATATATGCAGCCATGTTTCCGTAAAGCACATTATATATACACGATATTCTGTCTGACTCCTAGCTAACGCCATTAGCTTGTCCGGCAGTGATCTTATGTCTATTTTTCCCAAAAAAAATTTTCCCAGCTCTTCTTCTTTGTCTCTTCGGTTTACCCAGCATCCTCTGTGTCCTTCTCCAGATTTCAGTGGGTATAACCGTTGATCGACCACCATGCTAGCCAGCTTTAGCCTGATTAGCTCCTCCCTGCTGTAAACAAGGCAGCCGTGGAGTTGCTCACAAGAACAGCAACACAATGTACAGTGAATCTATCTATCTATCTATCTATCCATCTATCTATCTATCTATCTATCTATCTATCTATCTATCTATCTATCTATCTATCTATCTATCTATCTATCTATCTATCTATCTATCTATCTATCTATCTATCTATCTGTCTATCTACCTATCGATCGATCGATCGATCTATCTATCTATCTATCTATCTATCTATCTATCTATCTACAGTACCTATCGATCTATCGATCTATCTAATGTCGTGTAAAAATCTAGCAGGAGCAACTGGAAAAGGCTGCATGCACAGGAAAAATGCACTTAAACACTTACAACTTATATAAAGCAAAAATGTGTCTTGGCCTCACACCGTTAGTGTCTTTCCTATGATTGGGCCCCACCAAGTAAGAAATATAATTGTGCACACACACACACACACACACACACACAGTGAGACAGGGATGTTGGCGGTGCTGATCTCTCCTCTCTCTGATTCGGGGATGCTGCAGCAGTCTGAGTTTGACGGCTGCGAGATTTAAGGCCTTGCTGCTGCACTCAGCTGCCTGCACAGGATTTTCTAATTAGAGTTGGCGACTTGGCTTCGGTTTCGCCTCGCAATAAATCACCGAGCCTCTCAGGTGCATTCCCCGCAGCCCTGCTCAGTGGCATTTCACTATCAGCACACTGATTGAGTTCCCCTGATATTTTCGTCCAGGAGAAGAGGAGAAATGGAAACAGAGTGTGTGTGTGTGGGATGGAGAGCATCCTTACCACATGACTCAGCCAAAACAGCATTGTGAGATGACATAATTGGGTCTAAATCGGTAAAAAAATGCACATGCAGTGTGTCAGGAACTGTTTCCCTCCTCATCATCTTATCTGTTTGTGACACATGATGCCTGCATGTGATATTGTAAAAGAGGAAACTCGCTGCAAATTTATTCCCCTGAACACGTCATTCCGAAGATTTCGAGCCAATTTATATCCAATTTTTCCCTGTGGTGCAGAATTAGAGTTCGGTCAGGCAGAACAAAACCAATTACATTTCTTAACCAAAACTTTAGCAAGCTCAGGAATTTCTAAAGGGGGATGGAGACCTGCATTCAGCTGGAAATTCAGTAGTAGGTAATATTAGAACAAAAGGTCAGCTACAGTGTGTATTTGTATCTGAAAACAATACCCTTATGCTGTCTAAATCATGCCAAATGTGTTCTAGTTGTGGTGAAGCATATATTAAACTTACCCTATAACACAAATCCCAGTGTCCATAAGCAGTGACGCTCCCACAGGACACTTCTGCACCTCAGGATTTATGTGCAATGCCAGCAGTCCATATGTAGGACAATGGAGCTGGGTAAAGCCTGTGCTCTATAGCGCTGCAAACAGCAGGAAGGACTTTACTCGCATGTCTTTACACTCAAGGGGTCTGAAATGTGGCTGTAAATCAAGCTACCCAGGCACAAGAGGGTCTTAGTTATGGAGCCAATTCGCCTGACAATGTGGTTCATGTTGTTTTGTGATTCGATTTAAAGGTTGACAGAAATGTTGTTGCATAATATTAAGTTTTTATTTGATTGTGTAAGGGATAATTTGCAGTTTTGTCTTTTATGGTGATGCAAGATCCCTTCGATAAGCGTCCAGATCACCGTGTCGCTGTGCTTTTTATAGTCTACTTTTTAACTGTGATTCAAAAGATCATTACTAAACTAGTGAGACATAACGTAAGGATTATTTTGGAGGAGGAAAGCAAATGTTGCACGCTGCAATCTGAGATATTGGAGTAAGACAGACCTTTAAAAACATTGTCATCGTACATTTTTAGCCATTAAACACATTTTAGGGTTTTGCTAAATAATAATATTAACATGTTCCTTCACTGCAGCAATGCAAGGAAACACTAAGAAGACATGTTGTGCTAAGACGACTATAACTTTGGACAAATAGCCACTGAAATGTTGCTAAATACTACATTTAGCTGTTTTCCCTTTATTCATTTTATTTAGTTTGTCCATACATAGTCATTTTTTACATAAAAAAACACCAAAAAACACGCCTTCAGTCACAAAGCAAACTTTCTTTAACCTAAAGGGAAATAGAATACCTTGAAAATTAAATTCAGAATAATAATAATAATAATAATAATAATAATAATAATAATAATAATAATAATTGAAATACCTGGAAAACCAAATTGATATATAAAAAAATGTCGTATTAAATAATATAACATTTGATTCACAATAACATAATCGACCCAACAGACCTAACATTAATCATTGTTTGTATACATCATATTCTATTTGCGTGTATATAGACTTCTCGCACAATTTTCTATTTGTATTTTTTGTATGTTATGAATTAACTATGTTGCATCGTTGGAGGAGCTCAGGTCATAACATTTTAACTGCCATTTCTACACTGTAGCTGAAGTGCATATGACCTTAAAACCTTTGAATGTTGAATCCCTATTGCTAGTAATGATTGGATACCCTGTCAGTGGACCTCACCTCACAATGCAACCTGAAACTATAGTAAAACGACTAATAAAGGAATTTGAAACCCAGTTTTTACTCGACCCAGGAGTGAAATCTCATCTCGGGCTACAACAACCTCCCTGCAGAATGCAAACCAGAAGAAATCATTTTAATGCGGTGTGACACGCTTTCACACCCCCAGTGGACGTGGTATTTCCTGCTGAGTGTGAGCAGCAGGAAGAAGAGCTGCACTGCAGACGAGGAGGAAATGCAGAACATTCTCTGACTGCTGCCAGATATCTCTGAAAAATGAGTGCTCTCACAAGTCATTTACGCTCTGTGATGGCGACACGATTGCACTGCACTTACATCGACTTCGTGGAGATAAGTAAAGTGTGGCGGGAGAGAGAGGGGGAGGTTTTATTAGCCTTCACTCTCTTGAACACACACACTGTAGTCTACTCTACTGATGACTAAAACACTTCTGTAATGACATGAGTGTGTGTGTGTGTGTGTGTGTGTGTGTGTGTGTGTGTGTGTGTGTGTGTGTGTGTGTGTGTAGAGCTGACTGTCACTCTGCAGTTGCCTTTGAATCTTTGTTTAACTTCACTTCTGATCCAAGTAAATCAGGGGTGTCCAAACTTTTTTCACCGAGGGCCACATACAGAAAAATATTCAAAGGGCCGTGCCGCTCAGAGGTGAGGTTTATTGCCTCATAAGTTCAGTTATAAATTAGAAAAATCAATCAAAAGTAGGTCAATTATGCTTGATACTTGAATCTGCTTTAAGAAAAATAAACAGCCTCCATCCCAGCTCTCCAGAGGGTTTCATTTATTTTGTTAGCAGCTCATTCCTTACAACAGCAGCCCCAGATTGATTATCATAAGAGGAAATAGGAAGGGTATATTTCAAGGTTGTTATGTATATAAGTGTGGCAGCGGGGTGTGGTTAGGGCGCCGGCTGCTGGAGTGAAGGGAGTGGCTCGACCGGAGGCCAGACAGCTGATCAGAATCAGGCAATCAGTCACTGAATAAAAGCATGTGGTAGCCTGGTTCTGAGCTGTCTTGCAGTAGGCTGGATCCTGGAAGGACGCAAAAGGACCCGTGAAGGATCCCGCACGGGCAACGTGTTTTGTGTTTTGTTACAATAAACGCCTGTGTTACACTCAAACCCAACTCTTTCCGTCCCTCTTTGAACCCTGTGTGAGCGGAGAGGCTCACAATAAGTTATTGGGCTTTTTTCTTATCGACTTAGATTTGTTAGAACATATTTTCAAATGTAATTGACTGAATTTATTTTAAACTGGGCTTATTAACACATGAACACTACTGTTTAATATATGTTTACAGATATATTTAATAAGTAGGCCTACAATACAAGAAAAGCTCAAGTTTCATTTGTGGGTCGTATTCCATTATACTTTTTTGAATTTGCTGAGGGCCGATTCAAAATGTCCCACGGTTCCACATTTGGCCCCCGGGCCGCAGTTTGGACACCCCTGAAGTACAGGGACTTTGATTGGAGACGGACAATTTAAAAGATTCAAAAGCCCTATTGTTGTATGCCTAATAGCTACTGCGTAAGTCCCCGTCTCCTCTAACAGTGCAACGTACAGTAGAGTAGGGGTATTTTAGATGCTTTTAGAGAGGATCACTGCTGAGCAATTTTCCAAAACTACAAAGATGGCTGCAGCCAATGGGGAACTTTCTGGTAGATGTACAACCAAGCCCCCAGGAAGTGCGCCGGACTCTGAGGAAAATATTCGTTGTGTCCAAACGGCGGTACTGCAACTTCCGTATCAGTCCGTGACGTCACTGGGCCGGGAAAGACTTTTTCCCATTGACTAACATTGGGAAAGAGACGTGTGTAAATCGTTGGATAATTTTTTTTTAACCAAATAAACTACCCAGTATGAACGTTTGTATAGCCCTTATTAAAAACATAAGGTCCTCAAGTTGTAAAATGTGCTAATAACGTTATTCTGCGAGTTATTTTTCCTCGGCATTATGAACGCGCATCTGAGAGTGGGAGCTCGGGGGGCGGGGCTTAAGGGGCAACTCAACTGTGCATGCTCTATGAGCGCACATACGGGTACTTCTGCTCTGACAGCCAGGCATGATGGGTAATCTGTGACGTTTCCCTCTCTCAAAAGTTGGGCCATTTTGTCCTCGTGTGCCAATGAGCAGCTCTCATAGGAAAGAACGAGACCCCACCTCCCACGCTGTATCCAGTTCTTATTATACATCCATGTGTACAACTGGGACAGTATTAAACAAAGTGGACGGTATACTTTACTAAAGGAGGAGCAATCAACATAAGCCCCTATTTCCAACAGTCCTTTTTTTTTTTATATACCAACTCCTAGTATACCAGCTCATCTCTGGTCGCTGTAGTCTCTTTACTTTCTTCCATTGCTCAGTGCTTCATTTAATTATTGGGTTTTTGGTCCATCTGTTTGAAGCATTTTGATCCTTAGAAACTGAAAATGAACGGAGAGGCTGCAGACTTTGTAATTGGTTAATAAATTACGTTCAATCCCATTCCCCATTTAATATTTAGCTACCTCCCTTTCTGTACATTAGAATAAACAGAATTCATTATTAACATAGGACATTTACGCCATGTTGTTTTGATTACCATAACACCACAGATTTATAAAAGAAGACTGCAAACACTGTGTAGTTAGGATCACACGTTAATCCAATCATAAAACACACAGGGATGAAAGACTTCACATGAAAGTAAGTCTATAAATTGAGATTAAAGAAGTGATTTAACCGGTGACAGTGATTCACCGACAGTTTAAACTCTTCCGGCGGGTCGTTTCAAAGACCACCACAGAGTAAATTAATGACTGTCTGTAATACTGCACCTAATATATTATAAACCACACCGTGTTCATGCCTAGCTTTCTTTAAAAATTTATGAATTACCGCTTTAAGCCCCGGACACACCAAGCCGATTTTGTCCGTCGATGGATGTCAGGCCGACGATGAGCGTCCTGTCGCCCTACACCGTCGTGTCTTTCCGGCCGTGCCGACACCTTTTTGGCTGTCGGTCAAATAAATCACTCTGATTGGCTGTTCAGCTTAGCGAATCAGTGCATGAGAAGCGAAACGGAAGTGAGGGACCCAAACAAACTATTAAGAAGGCAAATCTGAGATTTCATTTAACTCCAGCTCTCGACACAGGTTCGGGAAAGCCCCGTGAGCTTCTCGCTGTAGAGGGAAAATGGAACGCACACGCTATTTGTTGTTTGTTTATATCACGCAGTCTGTTCTTCTTCTCTCGGTTATCACGCAGTCTGTCTTCCGGTTGTTGCCTCTTTTGAATGACGAATACACACTACCGCCGCCTGCTGGTAAGGAGAGTTATTGCCACTCACGCATGCGCAGTTCCTACGTGCTTCTTGGCCGTCGGCTGAAGTCTTTGCGGTGTGTTCCAGTGCGACTGTTGGCCAAGACGCAGAGACGCGAGGCGACACAACAGTCGGGACCGTCTGTGTGAGTTCTTTGGTCTCAGCTTGGTGTGTCCCTACCTTTAGATGTTGCTTATTTCTGTTTCTGTGTATTAGGATGACAGCATAAATGATCCATACTGTACTCTGATCATCTGTTTTCCATCGTTGCTCCATCACAAAGAGATGTTAGAAGCCAAAAGAGCTTTTTGTCCGAGCCTTTCACTTTGTTAGCCCAACATTTAAATACCAGACGCAGCCTAAGTGAGTGATATTCCTCCTGCAGAGGGCTTTAATAGCTCGGTCGAACACTAAAAGCTCTGCAAATTGTTTAAAAGCAGCAACAGAGGACGGATGTTGATGATTAGTCTGGAAGAAAGAACAATTTAACCCCTGATGGACCGCTCAGATTATACCAACAAACTCATATCTTGTTCCAATCTTTCATTCATTTTGTTTCAATTTCCTTTTTGTAAATCTGATGATATTGCATTTCTTATTGTGAACAAACACCGTGAACAAACCGAACGTCATATCCTCAGTTACTAGAAATGATGGGGAAATAAAGAAAATGTCACGGAGCAGAGGAAGCAACATTTGTTAACGTTGCTTTGTCTATTATCTACGTAAGAACTTCAGTGTGTTTTTGAGAATTATTAAAGCAAATCTGACAAATCAAACAACCCAGTTTTTCCATGTTGAATAAAGCTGTTTAATTTAAGTAACTTCTATTGTTGGAGCTATCTATTGCTTTATAGTATCTAATAGCTAAACCTTTACTTGTTCTTGCTGTTATTGTGTATAGTAAATGCATTAGAGTCTTAATTATTGAAGTGAGGTAAAGTAGTTTCTATGTTTTATTTTGAAGGCATGTTTGGGCACCTGGTGTAATTGTATATATTGGAGACATGTGTTTTTACCAGTGGGATTCAAGCAGGATAAGGAAGGAAAGCCACCAAGGAAAGGCTAAAGGAAAGGAATATAGGAAACCTGTTCATTGTACTTTGTTATCGGAATAAAATGCACAAACGGAGATTCTTGTCTGGACTTTGGATCATTGCCCAGCGTAAGATTCGCTAACTGGAGCCTCAGTGGAAGTGTTATTTTAAGTTAATTATCAATTAAGTCTATGCTAACAAACTGTAGAAACTCAAGTGTAAAGAACCAGTATCACACTGGAAAAAATGCTGCTCCAAAAAACAGTTAAAAAATAATGAAAACAAGGTGTTTTCACTTGAAATAAGCACAAAAATCAGCCAATAAGAACAAGTGAACATTAGCTTGGTGAGATTTCTTGAAATAAGAAGGGATAGTAGATAAATCAGATCTTCTAATTAGATGGGAAACTTATTTTTAACTATATTTTACCAGAATGAGGAAATGTTGTGTTAAAAAATAAGCTGCAAATGCTCAAAAGTTTTCTGTGTTCTGATGTTAGTCGGTGATTTTCCAATAAATATGTAAACAAATATGTGTTTCCTCTGAGATACAACTCAAAATAAGATGTTTTGCCTTAACAAGATGATGCATTGTCTAAAAACAAGACCTGATATCTCACTGCAGTGTTACTTCTGAAGTTATTATGTCTTATATCAGGTGTAGAGACATATTCTGACTAGATATTAGACAAATATACTGGGTAAGATTTAGAGTTTTTGTAGTGCAGAACCGTACTTTTTGTTTGACAGAAATTGAGACCGCACATAAAATAAATCAAATATTGAAATGACACTTTGAATTCTCTCACCATAGCAAAAGCAGTGGAGCCTTTTGCCATTTCCCTGATACCCTAGTGTCCATAAGGTTGGTCACACTTCAATCCCATCATGCATTGCACCTAAAGCTGCAGGCACCATGACCACATTTATAATTTCCTGACTGAAAACACCATTTCCATCCAAAGCTCCTTAAAATGGGATGAAGGCAGAACGTTTTTAGAATTGGAGCCACGGTGAATTGTAGTCCACATATATATATATAATTCCAATAAGCAGTATTTTATACCACTGTACAGTGTCTAATGTTGCTGTCTGTTCAATATTCTATTTTACACGTACATAGTTGGATTAGGACTTTTGTTTCTGTTCAGATTTGATGTAAAGCGTCTTTGAGCACTTGGAAAAGCGCTTTACAAATCCTTATTATTATAGTGCACTTATTCCTTATTACTTGCACCATTGTCACTTGCTCTGTTTTCTTACACTATTTATGCATATATATTTATTTTAAGTGTATTTATATTTTATTTTTTTATGCTATTTTAATTCTATGTTGAGATGTTTAATTTATATTATTGTTTATTTCTACTTATGTGCAATGCCTTGTTTTGTTTTTTATGCTGCTGCAACGCAAACATTTCCCAATTTGGGATCAATAAAGTACCTCCTGTCTTATCTTATCTTATCTTATATATATTGAATCTTCAATAGAGGTGAAACCAAGGAATATTTACAATTCAATCCTGCTACACTGGCAGAGAATTTAAAGCCTTGTCAAGCTACGAAATCAGTTTCATTTTGACCTTTGACTTCACCACTGCTGCTGTCTTCCTTTAAACCTAAAGCAAAGCACTACAGTCTGTCAGAGTCAGAACTAAACATGGAGAAGTTCAGTTATTATGCTCCAAATATCTGGAACAAACTCCCAGAAACCTGCAGGTTCACTGCAACTACTACTTTTAAATCCAGGCTGAAGACTTTTCTTTTTGTCGCTGCCTTTAATTGAACTATTCACATCTCACACTGCTCTGTAACTTTTACTAATGCGGGAAAACAGGTTTAAATATCCTAATTCTGGGAATTGAAAAGAAAAATGGTTTAAAGGAGAGACAATACATACTGATATACACCTGAACATCAGCAGGAGAAGACTCTTTAAAGTAGAGACACTACATACTGATATACACCTGAACATCAGCAGGAGAGGACTCTTTAAAGTAGAGACACTACATACTGATATACACCTGAACATCAGCAGGAGAAGACTCTTTAAAGTAGAGACAATACATACTTATATACACCTGAACATCAGCAGGAGAGGACTCTTTAAAGTAGAGACAGTACATACTTATATACACCTGAACATCAGCAGGAGAGGACTCTTTAAAGTAGAGACACTACATACTGATATACACCTGAACATCAGCAGGAGAGGACTCTTTAAAGTAGAGACACTAAATACTGATATACACCTGAACATCAGCAGGAGAGGACTCTTTAAAGTAGAGACACTACATACTGATATACACCTGAACATCAGCAGGAGAGGACTCTTTAAAGTAGAGACACTACATACTGATATACACCTGAACATCAGCAGGAGAGGACTCTTTAAAGTAGAGACACTACATACTGATATACACCTGAACATCAGCAGGAGAGGACTCTTTAAAGTAGAGACACTACATACTGACATACACCTGAACATCAGCAGGAGAGGACTCTTTAAAGTAGAGACACTACATACTGATATACACCTGAACATCAGCAGGAGAGGACTCTTTAAAGTAGAGACACTACATACTGATATACACCTGCACATCCGCAGGAGAGGACTCTTTAAAGTAGAGACACTACATACTGATATACACCTGAACATCCGCAGGAGAGGACTCTTTAAGGTAGAGACACTACATACTGATATACACCTGAACATCAGCAGGAGAGGACTCTTTAAGGTAGAGACACTACATACTGATATACACCTGAACATCAGCAGGAGAGGACTCTTTAAAGTAGAGACACTACATACTGATATACACCTGAACATCAGCAGGAGAGGACTCTTTAAAGTAGAGACACTACATACTGATATACACCTAAACATCAGCAGGAGAGGACTCTTTAAAGTAGAGACACTACATACTGATATACACCTGAACATCAGCAGGAGAGGACTCTTTAAAGTAGAGACACTACATACTGATATACACCTGAACATCAGCAGGAGAGGACTCTTTAAAGTAGAGACACTACATACTGATATACACCTGAACATCAGCAGGAGAGGACTCTTTAAAGTAGAGACACTACATACTGATACACACCTGAACATCAGCAGGAGAGGACTCTTTAAAGTAGAGACACTACATACTGATATACACCTGAACATCAGCAGGAGAGGACTCTTTAAAGTAGAGACACTACATACTGATATACACCTAAACATCAGCAGGAGAGGACTCTTTAAAGTAGAGACACTACATACTGATATACACCTGAACATCAGCAGGAGAGGACTCTTTAAAGTAGAGACACTACATACTGATATACACCTGAACATCAGCAGGAGAGGACTCTTTAAAGTAGAGACAACATACTGATATACACCTGAACATCAGCAGGAGAGGACTCTTTAAAGTAGAGACACTACATACTGATACACACCTGAACATCAGCAGGAGAGGACTCTTTAAAGTAGAGACACTACATACTGGTATACACTCGCCGGCGGGGGCAATCGGGCTTAAGAGGTTAAAGGCCAAAGACTAATATTCTTGAATTGTTTATGTTTCTCTTATTATCTATGCTTTTTAATAACTGCTTTTAAATGCCATTTTATAATAAGTTTCAACTGCACTATTTCTTAAAGCTCTTTCATTTTTGTAAAGCACTTTGAATGGCGTTTTGTTGAAATGTGCTATATAAATAAACTTGCTTTGCCTTGCCTTACACACACTTCCTTACAGTTCACCATGAGTTTCTTTCTTGCGACTCAGAGAATATTCTCCAGTCTGAGGGATTCATCTCTGACAGAACTGTCGCTACTGACCTTTTTTTCTTTTCTTGTAAAGCAGCGAGCGGCTGGTTCTGGCAGTTCGGCGTCAGATCGCTGAGTCAGCACTTCTGGACATGAAGGACACTAACTCAGAAGCTTTGACTGCTGGCTAATTGTATGGATCTGCCCTGATCAATCCAATGTATTACTGCAACAGGGGCAGGAAAGTGGAGGTGAAGTGGGGGGGGTCCCTTGGGGATTACATGGAAATCTAACCTGGGGGAGGGGAGGAATATCGTTGTGCAGAATACAGAGAGATGTGAAGATGCTGGATTTGTTGTCTAAAACTGCAGAGGAGAAATCCATGATGCACCAACATCATCTCGGACCCAAACTGTTAGAAACATATCACTGGTCCCCGGCTTGAGCTTCAATCTCAGGATCCATGTATTTGTGATCCTCTCCAGAATGGAAGTAGTCATCACATACAGAGCATCAACTAGTTCCTGAACAGTGTCCTTCACATGCTGATATACAAGAGAGGGAGTTACACAGTCACAAGATGGAGGAATAGAAAGCAGTATTCAATGTTTAGTTCAGATTAGCTCCACGTCAGAAATGATCATGCTTGTCATATGTCTATCTCCATAGAGGCTGAATCATCATGTTAATCACATAGCTATCATATGCCTAAAACAGTCCTGATGCTCTTCTAGGTAATCATACATCCTGTCATGTACACAGCTACAGTTGGGATACCTTTGTTAACATGTTACTCTCATATTGGAGGAGTACATTCAGTATTTTCCCAACACAAGCAATGTTCTGAACAGAGAATATGAACTGCTACCATCTAATGGAGATTCAATAAAGTCAGACTGAAGCATCCTTTGTGCATCAGTCAATCCTCACAGTAAACACAGAGCTGAATCCAGATCAAATGCACGCTGAAGGCTCTTTGAGCAGGTTTTCTCTCACTGATCGTGCTGTTATGTTCAATGTTTTTTTGTTTTTTTTCATGTATTGTGTCTTGATATGTGTCCATGTTGATGTTACACATGGAGCTGCTGTGATGCAAGTCACATTTCAGACTTGATCTTACCATTAAAGTATTATCGTATCGTACCATTGCAAATATGTCCATCCAACGACTCATAAAGTGGATTTATGGGTTTAGGTTTAGGGTTAGGGTTGGGGTTGGGGTTGGGGTTACGGTTTGCTCAAGGGATCTTCTAATTAAACATACATTGTATTTGTTCTTTTCAATGCTGTATCCTGATAATTGCTATTGATTGAACTCAGAGGGATCTATAAACTGAAGCTTTCTTGGACACAGTGATTGTGGGATGTATAAAAAAAGGACATTACCTACGTTTCAGTTCGTCTAACCTTTAAGTTGTAGAGCTAAATGGGTAAAAGCCATTCTCTGATTGGTTAGCTGGCCGGCTCTGTTGTGATTGGTCAACCGCTTTAAGATGTCCCGCCCCTTATCCTATCACGTACAATGTGTTGGAGCGCTAGCCAATAGGAGTTAGAGTGTTGCATTGTGATGTCAGGAAGTAAGTAAAGGAGTGCAATGGAGGCGTTTCGGGCATCTGGAGGGAACACAGGGATTTTAAACTTTGCAGACCATTTACTTGCACTAAAACTTATAGGAAAAACTTCCGGGGGGGAACCAGTCCAGCATAGGGCCTCTTAAAGGTAGGGTAGGTAATTCCCTTCAGAAACACTTTTTGTTATATTCCATGGAATGCTCTTAACATCCCGATAGCAATTAATAAATTAAATGCTTTGACAATAAATACATAAAAAAATGTCATCTGTGGAAGCCGTGGCGCTGTAAAAAGCACGACCAATCATCTGAGCCGGCCCGGCTAAAATAACTGGATGGCCTACCTGCCTGTCAGCCTTCCATCTCGTGCACAAACTTATCTCGTGCCCTCATTGGTCATGTGTGCGTCCGCGTGTGTTGGAGGAGGGGCTCTGTAAGGAAGTCTGAAGGAAGGGGCAGATTTTTTTCGGCTGCGTACTTTCAAATTCTAGCGCACTGGAGCTGGTTTCTCCATTCTTACCTACCCTACCTTTAAACCTTTAAACTTCCATTAAAAAGAGTCGTTTTTTGCGACTTTTCACATCAGGAAAAGCTCTGGAGGAATATTCAACGATTCAATGATTCAACGATTCAAGGCTTTTATTGTCAAACGTACATAGCTACAGTGTAGTTATAACAATGAAAATCGTAGGTCACAGGCTCCTTCAACAGTGCAACACAATAAAACAGGTAATAGTGCAAGTAAATACAATAAAATAGAATATAATAGAAATAGTGCAGAATAGTCTATATACAAGTAATGGGAATATTGATAAATATAAGTTGCGAACAGATTAATGTTATGGATGTTCTTTCAAAAGTTCAGGTGTTTAACAGTCTTATGGCCTGGGATGAAACTGTCCCTTAGTCTGAATATATTATGTTAATGATGTCGATTTTTGTGAATTGGAAAGTAACGCTAATCATTAGTGAAGGTCCGTCTTTGTCCCTATAGTTGCTTCATAACATTTCTTCAACTCAGAGAGAAGCGTCAGTCGAGTTCAGCAACAAACCGTCAAACTGTAAGCTAATGTGCATCGACAAGATATCAACAATCCCATCTTTCTGAACAAATCTGGAAGATGACCCTGGAGCAGCATCCTTTTCAGAAGACAGAGCCTGGCAGAGGAACTGTAATGCGTTGTGAAGGCTGTGAGTAAATTGATGGGATCGTTGCAAAGACACAAAGCTTCTGGAAGGAAGCCCGCGAGCGAGAAAAAGCCGCCGGCTCCCCGAAAATTAAAGTCGCCGTGCTGTGACAACCCAGAGAATTAGAAGTCAAAACGAATTCCCCACGCTGTGATTGACCCTCTCGCTTTGGAAAACTTGTCAACTCTGCTAGCGCTACATTGTGAAAACATGGATCAGACATGCCAGGGAAAAGACATCTAATCGCTCACAAGGAGAAGAAAGGCGAGAGGAAGAGACAGAGCAAAGATGGATGAAGTTAAATGGAGCTTATCAGTGGATGGCAAACAGTGAAGAGACATCAAGTCAAATTCAAACTGGGAGTCATTACAGCGCAGATTGACATGTAATCCCCTTAAGCCTTTTTGGAGTTCCGAAAGTTTGGGGATGTGCATGAAATCCCAAAGTGAGAATGAACATCAATTATCAATCAACAGCTAGTCATTAGTTTCATAGCAGCATGCTGAAGTGTTGATGCTCACAGTGAGCAGAGCTTTAAATGTTACTCTCACAGTGTATCAAGTTCCCTAAAAACAGTCCTCTCCTGCTGATGTTCAGGTGTATATCAGTATGTATTGTCTCTACTTTAAAGAGTCCTCTCCTGCTGATGTTCAGGTGTATATCAGTATGTAGTGTCTCTACTTTAAAGAGTCCTCTCCTGCTGATGTTCAGGTGTATATCAGTGTGTAGTGTCTCTACTTTAAAGAGTCCTCTCCTGCTGATGTTCAGGTGTATATCAGTATGTAGTGTCTCTACTTTAAAGAGTCTTCTCCTGCTGATTTTAAGGTGTATATCAGTATGTAGTGTCTCTACTTTAAAGAGTCCTCTCCTGCTGATGTTCAGGTGTATATCAGTATGTAGTGTCTCTACTTTAAAGAGTCCTCTCCTGCTGATTTTCAGGTGTATATCAGTATGTAGTATCTCTACTTTAAAGAGTCCTCTCCTGCTGATGTTCAGGTGTATATCAGTATGTAGTGTCTCTACTTTAAAGAGTCCTCTCCTGCTGATTTTCAGGTGTATATCAGTATGTAGTATCTCTACTTTAAAGAGTCCTCTCCTGCTGATGTTCAGGTGTATATTAGTATTTAGTGTCTCTACTTTAAAGAGTCCTCTCCTGCTAATTTTCAGGTGTATATCAGTATGTAGTGTCTCTATTTTCACATGCACTAAAACCCATAGAACACACTACAGGAAAGGGAGAAGCCCAAAAAACGATAATAGGGCCTCTTTAATGAAGACGGCTACTTTGACCCAATCTTGCTTTAAGAATTTTCTGTTTTACCTCGTAGAACATTCTCCTTTTGTCTCTTCTATTTGCACTTCCTATCTTTTTTGTTTTCCCATTTTGTTGTGATTGTCTGCCCCACCCTGATGCTATCGTACTGTGTTTAATCTCCCTGCTGTGTTTGCCTGCTGTTGATCCTGTCTTTCCCAGTTTCCTCTGTCAATGTCCAGCACAGGCAGTATGACAAAAATAAAGCATGAATACAAAATTACCATAATTACCTTTAAATCAGCTATTGTGTTCCATTGAACCAGTGTGTATGCAGGCACTTCTGACAACCACAGATTAATACACAAAGGGAATATAAACTACTCTTCTCCACGACATGTCACGTTGCTGTCACTGACTGACCTCAGCTGGGCTGCATTTCATAGGATCTTATTCAAATTGATAACATTCTTGCAAATAATAAAAAAAATATATAATATAATATATATATATATATATATATATATTCCATTTACTTTATAGACTCTTCCTGCACTATTTCTATTTTATTTGTATTTACTTGCACATCTGGAAAGTTCTCTTTCACTATTTTATCTGTTTTATTTGTTTTATGTCCTATATATATTCATGTTGCTCTGTTGGAGGAGCCTGTGACATATCTAATGTGCTAATGACAATAAAGTCTTGAATCTTGAATTGAATCAAAAGCATTGATTGTATCGACGCGGTCAACGGTAAAGATCTTTACAAATATTCGAATGAATCTGCATTCTGGTACATTCTTCATTGATTGAACTGACACACAGTTGTAGGATTATATACAGTGTGCCGTTGGGAAAGAGCTCTACTCTTTTACACTTAGTTTAACTCAGTGTGCTTCATTGGCATTAACATGCAGAACAGAACTCCCGAGACAAAAGATCAATTTCCTTTCCTGCATGAAATCCCTTTCCTATCTCTCTTTACTGTCCTCTTCTGTCTCACACACACACACACACACACACACACACACACACACACACACACACACACCACACACACACACACACACACACCCTCTCTATCTCCCGGGTCACACGGCTGTTCCCCATGGAGGCGTCTGTCATTGCCTGACATTGTACCGTATTGTTATTCAGCTCCACGTTCTATTCGCATGACAAGATATTGTGGCCCTGATGGAGCAGCGTCGTTTCCACCGAGGCTCGTTTTACGATCGTCTGCAGACGCAGTAGGGAGGCCGGTCTGCAGGAGAACCATCTGTTATTACTGCGACAAGCTGTGGAAGCAGCGAGAGGTCTCACAGAGTTTCAGAAAACACAAGCATTAGCGTGCAAGTGTGGGGAATTTAAGAGGAGTATTGTGTAGTGATAACACACAGAGTTACTGTACGTCTCTGGCAGGTTATTCAACATCATGTGTTGATATTGCACTGTAATGGATTACATGTAACGCGATTATCAGGATACAAAAAACTATATTCCCTTAAGGTTACATAGAAAAGAGGTAATCAGATTACTGTTACATTACTATGAATTGGGGATTACTATCAGGATTACAGTGTTAGTTAAACCTTTAAAAAGAGCATAGTGTTTGCTGTAAAGGATCAGATGTTATCTTTTTTCTGTTAGCTGTGCTGTACTGTAGGCTAATACTTTAAGTGTGAATATATTAGTATGGATTGATACATATAGACTGCACACACACACACTCACACACACAGATATTTAGTTTGGGCTGATTACAGGTTGGAATAACCTGAGATCCAATCAGTATACAAGTGAAAACACCCGTGTAGGTTAACAGCTGTGATTTAGCTTTCACTTGACCTTAAAAACATTCTGACCAGCCTGAACTCAGTCAACAATGTGTAAAATAAGGTGTTCAGTTTGTGCAATTTTTTGGATGTAAAGGAGATTTGCTAGATAAATACAAATGGAGCGATTTCATGCCCTTCTCTTTTGTTACGCCCCACCCTTAGGTGGCTAACAACATTCCACCACTGACCCAAATACAACACAGAAAGACACCTTTAAAATAATAAAAGCCATAGGATTAATTATAATCAACATGTGAAATGCACAAATATCAATCCTAGGCTAAGAGGTAAAAACACAGCAGTCCCTGGGGAGAAGAACGAGGGGGAAAAAGAAACAGGGAACAAATACAGCCGTAACACTGAGCAGCATTATATGTTTTAATGCAAATCACGTGTCCAAGAATGAGCTCATGATTTCCCTTCTACATTTTTGTAGTTACAGTAAAATGTGGTTTCTCATTCTGCCTCTATTTAACATCAGTCAGGATTACATCTTTAACAACATAACCTAATGAAACTGAAGCAGCTTGATAAGGCTTCCTCCCTTTGCTTCATGAAGTCTGAGGATCAAAAGTGACGTCCTCAACATGTGCAGTTGTTGCCATCAGATATGGCAAAAGTACACACACATCCTTTACTCAAGTAGAAGTACAGATACTCGTGTTTAAAAATACTCTGGTGAAAGTAGAAGTACTGACTAAACTTCTTTACTCAAGTAAAAGTAAAGAAGTATGGGCTTTGAAATGTACTTCAGTAAAAAGTACCCATAACTACCAGCTGTTTTAAAGAGTACCTGACCTCCCTTTATATTAATAGAACAATAATGTCATTGTTAGCTAATGAATGTTTCCATGCTGAACAACGGCAACATGACAACGTTTTCATTGGTCCCTCTTCTTTAGAGAAGACCAGGAAATGATGGATACACGGATCGTGTTCAAATCAATAGGCACGCAATGACTCTCTAAATAATAATGATCGCGCCACCAAACACACATTCAAACTAAAGGAACCAGCCTGTTTGGAAAATGTAAGAAGTAGAAAGTACAGGTATTTGTGTTCAACATGTAAGAAGTAAAAGTAAAAAGCAGTGGTGTAGTGGAGTAAAGTCCTGATACCAGAAAAATGTACTTAAGTACAGTAACGAAGTATTTGTACTCCACTACTTCCCACCTATGGTTGCCAGAAGCATTAAGTGTGTGTGTTTAGATTCTGGACTTGAATCAGAGCAGTGTGAGTTACAGATATATTTCTGTATTAGTGCCACCAGTAGACTCTCCTGTAGAGTCGTTGTATTCTGTGAGTCTGTCAGGGAAGATTTCCCCCCCAAAGAACATAATCCCTTTCTGGCATGAACAGCTCCTCGTGTGAGTTTCCCCGACTTCACTTCTTCTTGTTCAAACACACGGGTGTACATGTGCATAATCCATCCTGCAATTTAGTCATGTATGCTCGCAGTCATGAGGAAGCTCACGCCTGGGACTCGTGTTAAAGCCTCCGCAGACACGCTCTGCCACAGCAGCTTTTTTTTCCTCAGCTTTGTGATGCATGTTTCTGGATCTGCATAATCCGTCCGCGGATCACATTATCTGATCCCAGTTCTTAAACACACTGAGGATTCAGCGCTGTCACTCAGCGGCGGCTAGTTAGCTTGCAGCTCTGACTTCCTAATCAACTGTTCATTTCTGTGTCACTGCGAGGAGGCGTCTGGAAACTGTTTGCATTTGAAGAAAAGTACATCTTACCCCTTTCTAAAAGTCAACAGAATACATCTATTTGAGGAAGCTAGTTCACTTTTCAGTGTACATGATGTCAGATAACAGATTTAAATAGGCCATATTATGCTTTTAGGAGTTTTCCCTTTCCTGTAGTGTGTTCTATACTATAGAACACACTATTGTGTTTAGTGTGTTCTATAGTATAGTGTTATAGTGCTTCTCAAAGTGTGGTCTGCGGACCACTGGTGGTCAGTGAGCGCCCCCTAGTGGTCCGTGAGTATATTGGTAAAATTTCACATTTGAAATAAATAAATAAATCTAAGTTTTCCGCACTCTCGCGGAAATATCTCCGCAATGGAGCGAGCTTACCCCTCGATTCCACCAGGTCCGTCTGCGTTGCGTCACGGCTGCGCTGCGGTTTCGGTCCGGCCTCCTCCGGCGTCATACCCTACCAGGCGCGTTTCAGAAGCATTTCAGAAGCGGAGCGTCTTGCCTGCATATGCATATATAATTTACACAGTGCCTGTAAACCGGAGGAGAATGCTGGCATTTCTCCTCCTACTTAAAAGACTACGGAGGGATAGGGTCTGCAAAATTAGTTTATTTTGGGGATGGGCCAGATGCTCTGACCGGTCCACATCCTGCCCGGCGCCTCTGCAACGCGTCCCGTCGAAAAATAGACTTGAATCCTATTTTGAGAGGAGCCCAGCGCCGAGACGCTTCTGGGACGCTTCTGAGCCGTAACGCGGCGCGTCTGGTGGAATAGCACCCATTGACTAGAGTGGCCGCGATATTTGCGAACACCGTGGCGCAGCCGTAACGCAGCCGATACGCAGCCGTAACGCGGCCGTAACGCGGCCGTAACGCGACGCAGACGGACCCAGTGGAATCTAGGGGTTAAGGTTCACTTTCGATTGCATGATATAATCCAGCGCAACACCTTCATCACACATGTTGCCACTTGTTTGTACCATTTTCAGGCGATTTGTAATCTGTTCTAGAAAAACGATGTGATTTTGGATATTTGTGGGGTTAGGTGGTCCGCGAGTGTTTTTTTATTGATTAAGTGGTCCTTGGTATGAAAAAGTTTGAGAAACACTGTTCTATAGGTCTTGGTGCATGTAAATGGTCTGCAAAGGCTAGAATACCTGTATTATCTCCCCCACACCTGTTCGCTTTCCCGGAGTGTGTTATATAGTTTTTTTCTTCTTCCAGAACATAGTGACATCAATATGTAACACTTCACGCTTCTATTGGCTAGCGCTCCAACACATTGTACGTGATAGGCTAAGGGGCGGGACATCTCTAAGAGGTTGACCAATCACAACAGAGCCGGCCAGCTAACCAATCAGAGCAGACTGGGCTCTGGTTTCAGACAGAGGGTGAAAAGAGGTGCTGCAGCACAGGCAGTATGAGAAAAATAAAGAGCTTTTTGAACATTAAAGCATGGAGACATGTCACAGTAGAGACACTACATACATATATGCGCACTTTCACACCAAGTACTTTTCCCAGGAATAGTTCCCGGAACTTTTCCCCGGAACTTTTATTTCCTGGAACTATCTAGTAAATCGCGTTCACACCAGAATAAGTCCCTGAGGGAGCCGCTGACGTCACTTTTTCTTCTTCTGCCTTGGGTTTACTGGCAGGCCTAAACAACTTCATGGCGTATACTGCCACCCGAAGTCCCCGGAGTTGGGGACTGGCTTCAGTAGAAGCTGCTGGGAGTCTTCCCAGCAGCTTCTACTGAAGCCTTCCGAGTAAATCGCCAGAAGCGCCGGCACCTCCTCATCACTCCACCGCTCCCATGTTTTCTTTTGTGTTGCCATAAGTTAGTCTCTCTCCGTCGGTGCGCTGGGCTAATGCTAATGCTAATAATGCTAATGCGAGCGAATAAAATGGCGGCTTCACAAAAACGTTTCAGAGTTTTACGGGCCGTGGTTTGCAATTCGCCCAGCCAATCAGAAATTGGAACCTTTTTCTCCCCAGGAAAGGGACTAAAAAGGGGTGAAAAGGTTCGCAAAAAAAAGTTCTAGTTCCAGATCTTTTTGGTGTGATCGCAAAATCCCAGGAACTATCGGAACTATTCCTGGGAAAAGTACTCCGGTGTGAAAGCGCCTAATGTTAACTATTTGGATATATATTTGAAAATAACCCTCCAAATTTCTACCTGGATATCATGGAAAAAGCCGCACTGTTGGGCTTCTTTTAACGTTGGTGTTGATCTGGACCACATACCAGCAGAATTAGGAAGGACACATACAAGACCCTGAAGTCACCAAAACAGGAGAAGATGACTTGTTTTAACCAATGAAATGAAAAAGAAAATGCCTTTTATTTGAACAAACGAACCCGTCCAGACTTGACTTGACAGAGGCGGTTGTTCAGGCTCATAGTTTATATTTCAAGCAAAGCATTTGCAATAACCAACATATCCTGGTTGATAAAATAAAAATATTTTCTGACATAAGAGTAGAATGTTCCAGGTTTGCTTTGGATTTGGCCCAAAAACAACATTGTTAAAGATCGAAGTGTGGTTTAAAAGTACTACTTAGTAAACATGACGTTCACCTTCCCTAACCCTAACCCATAGTATTTTTGACTTTTTATTTTAATTATCCAGAATTATTATTATATTGTTTATATTTGATATCATATTTTAATTTTGTATTTAATTTTTAATTCTTAATTCTCTTTTACACTTTTTCAAAGTATCTATCTCTCTATCTATCTATCTATCTATCTATTTTTGCACTATTTCTATTCTATTGTATTTGTATTTACTTGCACTATTTTATCAGTTGTATTGTCTTGCACTGTTGGAGGAGCCTGCGATCTTCAGATTTTCATTGACTTATCTACACTGTAGCTATGTACAAATGACAATAAAAGACTTGAATCTTGAATCTATCTAACCCTAACCCTCCCATTTAAATGACTTCAACGGCAATGATATCGACCTTAAATGTTCTCAGCCTGCAGCGAGTCAGCACACCAGCAACTATTGTGCTGTCTGAAGTGTAACACCAAATATAACGGTACGTTCTGACTCTCTGCAGTCTGCAAAGTCTCTGCCAACCGGTGCAGAATTAGAGTTTTTCTGCTGCCTCGCGGCTGCTCTGCCCGAGTGTCAGGGCGAGAGCATGACATTGGGGAAGAGCGTTTTGGCATGAAGTCACTGGGGGAATCCTCCTCTCCTTTCTCTTCTCGACCACCCCCCTTCAGAGGAGAGTCGTCTGCCACCTCGTCCTCATTGACAGCACCAGCGGCTCTGCAGTCCTATTTATAGTCAATTCCAAACCAAGGCTGCTGCCATGAACAATCTGTGTGACTGTTGGCCGGCGGCGGTGGGTTTAGCTGTGTTTTCCTGATGGGATTAGCAGTGACATCACATTTGGATTCCCTCGAAGCAGCCAGGCCGGCCCTTTTTTGCTTCTCTCCTCATCCTTCTTCTTCTTCTTCTTCTTTTTCTTGGGGGTCAGCGAAGGGATCAAGAGCTGCACAACACACACTTTATTTAGGAAAATGTAACGGTTAGACTGAAGCAGAAATTAGCTTAATGAAAAACATGCAGGCTGATGAACGGATGATGGTGAGTCACCACTGGATGAAATGATAAACACATTTTTCCATTTATTTTTTACTAACAATTAGTTTTTTCAGTATGTAGTGTCTCTACTTTAAAGAGTCCTCTCCTGCTGATGTTCATTTGTATATCAGTATGTAGTGTCTCTGCTTTAAAGAGTCCTCTCCTGCTGATGTTCAGGTGTATATCAGTATAGTGGCTCTACTTTAAAGAGTCCTCTCCTGCTGATGTTCAGGTGTATATCAGTATGTAATGTCTCTACTTTAAAGAGTCCTCTCCTGCTAATATTCCATTAGCTTAATGAAAAACATGCAGGCTGATGAACGGATGATGGCGTGTCACCACTGGAGGAACTGATAAACAACATGTTTTCCATTTATTTTTTACTAACATTTCTTTGTTGTTGTCTTGAACGTAGATGTGTACACTCTCGATCTGCTGAGTGTTTGCCATCTGCTCCCTTCACACTCATGGAGCGAGGCCCATTAATAATGAGCTAACTGTAGCTAACAACAGATGACGCCGCGGCTCGTATGACTGGCAGAGATATTGGTTGTGTTGTGACACACATTTTTTTCCTTCTCTGAGGTGCCTCGTTTGCATTTCAAAGGCGGCAGCGTCTGATCATTTGAGCGCCAGGAAAAACGTCGATGTTGTAGCGCTAATTGATTCTTGTGCCATTAATCAGTGTCATATTTCCCTGGGCTTCTCTTACTCTGTGGTGTTTGTGAGCAATCTTCCTTGATGTTGTAAGCAGGGATCCCCCGAGTCCATGCTGTCATATCAAAGTTGCTTCATTAGCTCTGGCCTTTCTCTCCTCCCATCCATCATGACTCACCGACCAGCTTAGGCGGCACACGATGTGACGCACCTTTACTGTTACTCAGGCTGATGCACTCCCTCACAACTTCTCTGTAAACCCGATGTGGCTGATGAATCAGCTCCTAGTCTCTCTAACGTCTCTCAGTCTGCAGGCGCGACCACACGAGCTGCTTTAGTCTTCACAGTGAGAGCTTGTCGTGTGTGTGAAGGCTTCATGAGACTCTTATTCCTTCACACATACTGAAGAGGGTCAGCGAAGGGATCAAGAACTTCACAACACACACTTGATTTAGGAAAATGTATTGCAAAGACTAAAGCAGAAATTAGCTTAATGAAAAACATGCAGGCTGAAGAACGGATGATGTGTGTCACCACTGGATGTACTGAAAAAAATAGGTTTATCATTTATTTTTACTAACATTTAGTTTTGTGTCCTCTTTGTCTTTTCTATTTAATCAAATAACGTTTCATATAAAACTTCAAAATTACTTTTATTCTTGTGTTTTAGTGTAACCATCTTATTCTATTTTAGCTAGTTTGAATTTGTTTTCTCTTGGCTTGCTTTTAAATATAATTTTATAGTGTGTTTTTTTATTATAACTGTCTTTTAATGTTGTTTTGAAAAGCACTTTGAATTGCCTTGTTATTGAAAAGCGCCTTGCTTTGCCTAAATAATCTGATCGAGGCGCCAAAGTCCACTTACTATCATCTCATAGCTGCATCCAATCCAATCCAACTTTATGTATATAGTACATTTAAAAACAACAGATATGACCAAAGTGCTGTAATAAATATTTAAAAAGCAACATAGATACATTTAGGCAAAACAGATAGGACCTAAAACACGTGACAATAAAAACCTCATTTTAAAAGCACGGGAGCAGACTGTAAGTGGGTCTGAAGCACACAGCAAGCTCAAACTACAATGACTAAAAGAAACCACCTGACAAAATACTCATTGTGCGTTTTGAATCCAGAGCAACATCCATCGTTGTTGTGTTTGTGAGTCCAATATTTACCTTCTTTTTAGCTCGATTTTGGTCTCAACCAACTTTCCACAGAGAATATTTTGCTTTAATTCCTGGATTTTTTCACTTTATTCACCAAGTAGTCTTTCTCTGTTGTTTATTTATTCATTTTGTATTTAGGAAATTGCTTTGGTTAGCTTTTCAAAGGAGCATTTTTTCAATATTACACATATAATGATGAAAGGCAACAAAAACTAACTAAAACAAAATTATAATTAAAACATTGAAGAGATTAATAACACCACACATTGCCTTTGTGTATGTGATATGTTATTCTAATAAACTTCCCTGTAAGATCTCCTCACACATTGTATATGTAGTTGCTGATCACACAAAGCCAAAGAGAACATTAATCTGCTGCTGAATTAAACACATTAAATAATTTAGTGAGAACAATAAAACCTCAAATTGGTTCTAATCTGCACATTACAGCTGCATTTAGAAACTAAAAACACAGTAAGTCTTGCATCAGCCCCTGGTGCAACATTTCCCATCATGCACCTCTCTGGCTGGCTGTGTGTAGTTGGCATGGCAACATCAGCGTATTGAACGGACGGTGAAACACGGAGACTTATTGCTCCTTTGCTGATTTCATTGATATACATCTGGGAGAGAGGGAGGGGGGGGGGGGGGGGCGCAGTACTCAGATTAGTTGAGTAAAAGAAGAAGTACTCAGATCTTGTACTTGAGCAAAAGTAGAAGTACTCAGATCTTGTACTTGAGTAAAAGTAGAAGTACTCAGATCTTGTTCTTTAGTAAAAGTAGAAGTACTCAGATCTTGTACTTGAGTAAAAGTAGAAGTACCAGAGTGTAGGAATACTCTGTTACAGTAAAAGTCCTGCATTCAAAATGTTCCTCAAGTGAAAGTAGAAAAGTATTATCATCAAATATAGTGAAAGTAGCGACAGTAAAAGTAGTCATTGTGCAGATTGGTCCATTTCAGAATAATATATATGATATGTTTTATAATGATTGATCATTAAAGTGTTCTCAAAGCTGGTAAAGGTGCAGCTAGTTTGAATGACTTTGTATACTGCAGGGTAGCTTGTGAATTTACTCCAGGTGGAACTAAAGTCTGATTTAACACTTGATTATATTTCACATCATTCATCCACATCTGTGAAGTAACTAAAGGGATTAAATATATGTAGTGGAGTAAAAGTACACCATGTACCTCTGAACTGTAGTGGAGTAGAAGTAGAAAGCAGCAGCAAATGGAAATACTAGTAAAGTACAAGTATCTTAAAATTGTACTTGAGTAAATGTACTTAGGTACTTCCCATCTCTGGATGGTGTGATTCACTGCTCATCTCTCTCCCATCTCTCCATCCTAACATAGATCTCAGTTTTCATGTCACTGAGCCCCATTTGCATTTTAATGGTGTGTGTCAGGGCCCGCTGGCTATTCTATTACTATTAAAGCCCTTCAATTCATTATGCAGAAAGTTGCGCATCACACAGGCAGGGATGGGGGGGGGGGGGGGGGGACAGCGATCCAACAATTAGCCACCGAAGAATTTGGATCCTTCGTTATTATCGGGTTGCAGATTAAGCTGTTGTTCTGAGCAAAGCAAATTGGCCGAGTTTGTATTCTTCATATCTAGAGATTAAGATTTCCTCAGCTGGGCAAAGTGGGTGGATATTTTTTAATTAACTTTGTCTATAATCGCGGTAGATAGTTTTTTCCACAGATAAAACTCCCCCCTCTGCAGTTAAGCTGCAGCGAGGCTCGATCCCTCTCAGCGATACGCCTGGGAAGCTTTGAGGTTCATGAACGAACACAACGCTAATCCACTGAACTTTATCCACCATGATGGTATTTACCCAGTCAACACTCCAGTAAACGAGAGAGATTTTTCTGCTGAGAGTATTAATGAGGTGCAGCTTTTCAATAATGAGAGATAATCACTTTCACTTCTTTAGAAAAATTACCGTCTTTCTGGAGTCTTATATTTCTCTTATCAGTTTTTTTTTAGTTACTAATCGGATATGATGAAGCCCTCCTCTGTCAATTAGACAACCTGTTACAACTTAATGAAGGATATTTACAAGGTCCCCTATACTGTTTTTCATCAATATATCACAGGTCTCAGATATATACAGAGCCTGTCTCTGATTGGCTGAAACACCAACAGATCATTGCAGCATCCCATGATCCCCTCTGTTTCAGCCCTGTTTCCAAAGTGCCGATTCTCTGTCTGTGACTTTAGATGAAAATAAGGAGCCCCTCCCCACGCCCCTCTGAGAGAGATTTGGTTAAAAAGAACACAATGGTGCTCTAGGAGGAGGTTCAGGTGATAAGGGGGGGGGGTTACCTTGGTTGGTGATTGGCTAATGGTTACACAAGACAAAACATCGTTATGACATCATCAAGTGTCCAAAATCTGATCAGCTCATTTTCAGACAGGTTTTTATAGAAATGGATCAGGACAAAAAGAGAGAGAATCTTTGTTCCTGAAACTTTCAGAGTCTCTTTACACAGAGGGGACACATGTTGATGTAGAAGAGACATGAAGAAGAGGGGACACATGTTTATGTAGAAGAGACATGAAGAAGAGGGGACACATGTTTATGTAGAAGAGACATGAAGAAGAGGGGACACATGTTGATGTAGAAGAGACATGAAGAAGAGGGGACACATGTTGATGTAGAAGAGACAAGAAGAAGAGGGGACACATGTTGATGTAGAAGAGACATGAAGAAGAGGGGACACATGTTGATGTAGAAGAGACAAGAAGAAGAGGGGACACATGTTGATGTAGAAGAGACATGAAGAAGAGGGGACACATGTTGATGTAGAAGAGACATGAAGAAGAGGGGACACATGTTGATGTAGAGGAGACATGAAGAAGAGGGGACACATGTTGATGTAGAAGAGACATGAAGAAGAGGGGACACATGTTTATGTAGAAGAGACATGGAGAAGTGGATTTTTCATAAAAGGTGACCTTTAAGGTACATTTTGTGTGTTTAAATACGTATCAAATGGAAAACATACTTGTCACTCTACTACTACTTTACTTCAATGCTTGTTACTTTGCGTAAGAGCAAAACAAATGAGCAGACCAGACATTTGTTTTTTCAGTGGATCACATTTTCACGGGCCAGGTTGTTTGTTGTTGACGTCCTCTAAAGACATGTTGCCAGTTCCATCAGAGAGAGCATCTGTGACTCTGGGCATCATGGGTCTATTATCAAAATTAGCGAAGCGCTGAACATCAAAATCGATCAGAATCAAGTATTCCACTAAACCGTGTCATAAAGAAACAGTCAGCAGCACCTCAGATAGGATTGCAATGCTCCCTTGCCTGTTATTTCCCAAGGTATTTGTCAGTTTTATCGTTTCAGTTGTGATTTTTTGACCTGAGCTCGCCTTCAGGCTGCGTCTGGGTCTGATCTGGGATCTGATCTGGGGTCCGATCTGGGCCTTCAGGTTGTGGAGGAAATTCTTAAGAGAAACTGATAAATGATTCATGGACAAAGTTTGTCTTTTGTTATATTTAATAAAGTAATAAAGAAAGTCAATATACAAGTGAAATAGATCTGAAATGCAGGAACAGAGCAGCTTCATCCTCAGAGGATAAAGAAGGTCTGCTTACAGTCTCTCTGTATGTTCATGAGAGGAAACAACTGCTCCTCCATCCCATCATTAAACCAGAAAACCACTCGTCCTTAACCATTTGCAATGAAATGTAAATGTCTCTGTTCAACACATAAAAGACTACAAATACAATTTAACAGAGTAAAATGTTAATATTGTCTTAATGTACATTATTTAATTTCATATTCTGTTGTTGTACATATCATATTCTATTTACATGTATATAGACTTTTTGCACTATTTTGTATTTTTGTATATATGTTGCATCGTTGGAGGAGCTCAGGTCAGAAGAATGTCATTGCCATTTCTACACTGTAGCTTTGAGCAGATGACAATAAAACCTTTGAATCTTGAAAAGGCATCAGAGTATAAGACTAAACCATAAAACCCCCTTGTCCTTAACCATTTGCAAATCCACCTTTTACACTTCCTTCTATCCTGAAATGTAAATCCTTAACATCTGTCTCTGTTAAACACTTACAAGATTCAAGGCTTTTATCGTCATGCGTACAGAGCTACAGTAAAGTTATGTCGATGAAAATCTTAGGTCCCAGGCTCCAACAGTGCAACACAATAAAACAGATAAAATAAAGTAAATAGAATAAAATAGAATAGAAGTAGTGCCATAAGAGTCTATATACAAGTGAAACATAATTTGGTGAATGTTATGGATATTCTTAGTACAAGATGCAAAATACAATTTAACAGTGTAAAAGGCAATCAGAGTATACAACTACATGTTTTAAATGATTATATGATCATTTGACACCCCACAGGTCTGCTCTGGGATCTGATCTGGGATCTGATATGGGCCTTCAGGTCTGCAGTTGATCTGATCTGTGGTCCCTCCTCCTGTGAAACTGTCCTCTGGCTCTGCAGCGCACTCAGTATTCAGCTCAGAGTCCACAGCGGCCTGAGAAAGAAATACGACTCACTGTCACACTTGGCTGATGTCCCTGTGCTCCTCTCTCTCTCTCTCTCTCTCCCTCTCTCTCTGGCTGGATATCTAACTCATGTCGTGTACAAATGGGCCAGCAGGGAGTGTTTCTGTACGTGTGAGGTGCACGAGTGGCCTGTTAATGTGGAAAGAAAAGAGATAACAAAAGGATGCAGGGGATGGAGGCAAACAAAGATAAATACACTGGATCGAGGGAGTGACAGATGGGGAGAAATTAGATCCTGCGTCGGAGTATAAACAGTTTTCCTATGAGCCATTTTTCCCTCAGCGCCGCCTCAACAAACCACATCCATTGTGTTCCTGTGAAGGTGGAGCGGGAAATGAAGCCTTCAGCAGTGCGGCTCCATATAACAGAGCTCTAAGTGCACTTATATGTCATTGAATCTCCGCTGACACCTTGAAATGTGTAACTCCATAAACCGCGGGCTTTCCTAAACGTGAATGGCTGTCACACTGCAAATTCAATTTCCGCCACAGTGGAGAAACAGTTCCATCTCCCACACAGATACACCATCTCTAATTTATTTTTCCGTATCGCTTTTTCATATCTTTTTTTACTCTTTGCACTCCATCACCCTCCGCTATTCTTCGTTGCCACAATGACCCAAATTGTCCCTCGGGGGATCGACAAAGTTCACTCTATCTGTATTTCTGGAGCTCCTGATAAGTGCCGAGCTCTGCTGTGCACAGTGAAAGAGATGAAGTGTTTGTGTTGGTTAGAGTTAAGGGAAATAGGGAGCTAGATATTGCTGCATCTCTCCAATTATTTTAGTTATTGTGCAGAACTGTCATCAAATTGTTACAGACTGAATGCAGCAATCAGTTTCTCTGAATTGGCATTTTGTGAACCTCAGCAGTTGTTTCTATTTACAGTAGAGTAATTGAAATGAGGGAAATTAATTTGTTGGTGTGTGTGTATGTTGATGTTTTGGGGTGGGGGTGCAGTGGTCTTTTAATTTGCTTCCAAATTAAATAGATTTACTGTCTTGGCGACAATCTAGATCTAAAGCTGCACACCTGCATCACATCACGTATTGACCCGTGGCTCCATCTGCAATTTGACAATTTATCATTGTATTGCATTTATTTGACACAGATGAAGATCTCAGGGGGAAATTCAGGATTGCACGTTTTTTGCGGATTTTCAACCTCCAGAAATACAGCAGAAAAGCTGCAGTGTGATTTATAAAGACCATGAGACGGGTGAAAATAGTTCCTGTGCCATTTGCGTGTTTTAAATGAGGTTATATGCATACATTTACTGTGAAAGTGCCCCTTTCTATGCAAATGAGCCTCATTGCCAAAAAAAAGAAGTCATATTCAGTAACAGTGACGTTTTTATTGTCTTCAGAGAATTGCTGGTAAACTAAAATGTATTTAAGAAGAAGAAGAAGACCCTTTAGTATTCCTCACGGGGAAATGCAGTTGTTCACTCAGTTGTGATTACACACAGTTCAATACACACAGTTCAATACACACACATGTGTTAGGGTTGAGCAGCGCAGGGTGGACCCAAGAGCAGACAGACGAAGGTTTTAAGGCTGCCAGTTTTTACGGTGCGAGGAAGCAGTTTGGGTTTTGGTGCCTTGCTCAATGGCACCCCGGCAGTGTCCAGGAGGTAAACCAGCACCTCTCCAACTACCAGTCCACACTTGTGATTTATTTGGACCGATCGGGACTTTAACCGGCGACCCTTCTGTTAAATATTAGATTTAATTTTTTTAAATGCCTTATTTTTTGCATGGGGTAATTTATTGGGCTACATTAAAAAAAAAAAATATAGTATATATTTTGACTTGAGTGTTCTTGCAGTGGTGCGATAGTCTGTATACGTGTGATGGTCTACCAGGGTCCGTGGTAGTTGTATAGTCTGATCACTTCACTGTTGAAATGAAACAGATAAGAAAAGAGATGACTCAGTGGTTTCATGACGCCTGGTTTCCATTTAGTTTACAACCAGCTGGTGAATCCTCAGCTGTGCAACACGAGGATTGATTCTGTTCTTCAGCTGGACAACACTGTTAAACCTTCCAAACTGATGAGCGTTCGCAGTCTCACAGAGCAGTCCTCTTGCAGCCGGGGAAGGACTGGAAACGTCTTGAAGCACGAAGAGAATGAATGTTGAAAGGCAGACATCTCAGCAGCTGGCAGAGAAAGTGCTGAGTCACTGCTATCGATCAGGCCCTGCAGCCGTAATATACTGTGGTCATTTCCTACAGCGGGCAGGAAAAATATCACCTAATGCCTCTTTAAATATTCTCCGAGGTGTTTGAAACATCGATTTAAGAAGCGAGCTGTGCAGCTACGACCCGCCTCTTCGAAGCAGGAGACGAAACAAACACTTCTTATTATTTTCTTCTAAATCACCTGAGGTGGGAAGTAGTGGAGTACAAATACTTCGTTACTGTACTTAAGTACATTTTTCTGGTATCAGTACTTTACTCCACTACTTATTTTTCTGACGACTTTTTACTTTGACTTCTTACATTTTGAACACAAATACCTGTACTTTCTACTTCTTCCATGTTGAACCCAAATACCTGTACTTTCTACTTCTTACATGTTCCAAACAGGCTGGTTCCTTTAGTTTGAATGTGTGTTTGGTGGCGTGATCATTATTATTTAGAGTCATTGCGTGCCTATTGATTTGAACACGATCCGTGTATCCATCATTTCCTGGTCTTCTCTAAAGAAGAGGGACCAATGAAAACGTTGTCATGTTGCCGTTGTTCAGCATGGAAACATTCATTAGCTAACAATGACATTATTGTTCTATTAATATAAAGGGAGGTCAGGTACTCTTTAAAACAGCTGCTAGTTATGGGTACTTTTTACTTAAGTACATTTCAAAGCCCTGTTTACTTTTACTTGAGTAAAGAAGTTTAGTCAGTACTTCCACTTTCACCAGAATATTTTTAAACACGAGTATCTGTACTTCTACTTGAGTAAAGGATGTGTGGACTTTTGCCATCTCTGTAAATCTCTCCTGCTTTCTGTCTGTAAATTCTCCCGCCGCCTGCCAGCAGCTCTTCATCCTGACTGGCAGTGTTTAAGTCTGCTCGCCTTCTTCCTTTACGTCCTCTCTGCAGCAGATTGCAAACCTCGGAAACAAACGAACAAACGCTTTCTGCTGCCGACCCCCGATGATAGATTGCTCTCTCTCTGCCTTTGTGCTGGGAAATTGCTTTGTTTTGTTAACAGTCTGCCTGTGTTGCAGCCCAGACAGCAGAGATAACGCCTCCTCTCCTCACTTATCTGCCCGCTGTGTGAGAGCACGTTGGAATGAATTACAGTTGAATATGTAAAGGTGGAAGAGGGCGGACACACACATGTTTAAAGGTAAAGGTGGACAGGAGTGTTTGCACATGGCTGACCGTGTTTCATCTCTGGTCTTAAAGCAGTTGATAATTAAATTCCCCCTTTTCTGGGCTCTTCTAAATGGACATAGATCATCCCTTCTGCTGCTTCAGACTCAGACTAGAGGGAGGTCTTTTTAAAGAGTCCTCTCCTGCTGATGTTCAGGTGTATATCAGTATGTAGTGTCTCTACTTTAAAAAGTCCTCTCCTGCTGATGTTCAGGTGTGTATCAGTATGTAGTGTCTCTACTTTAAAGAGTCCTCTCCTGCTGATGTTCAGGTGTATATCAGTATGTAGTGTCTCTACTTTAAAGAGTCCTCTCCTGCTGATGTTCTCGTGTATATCAGTATTTAGTGTCTCTACTTTAAAGAGTCCTCTCCTGCTGATGTTCAGGTGTATGTCAGTATGTAGTATCTCTACTTTAAAGAGTCCTCTCCTGCTGATGTTCAGGTGTATATCAGTATGTAGTGTCTCTACTTTAAAGAGTCCTCTCCTGCTGATGTTCAGGTGTATATCAGTATGTAGTGTCTCTACTTTAAAGAGTCATCTCCTGCTGATGTTCAGGTGTATATCAGTATGTAGTGTCTCTACTTTAAAGAGTCCTCTCCTGCTGATGTTCAGGTGTATATCAGTAAGTAGTGTCTCTACTTTAAAGAGTCCTCTCCTGCTGATGTTCAGGTGTATATCAGTATGTAGTGTCTCCATGCTTTAATGTTCAAAAAGCTCTTTATTTTTCTCATACTGCCTGTGCTGCAGCACCTCTTTTCACCCTCTGTCTGAAACCAGAGCCCAGTCTGCTCTGATTGGTTAGCTGGCCGGCTCTGTTGTGATTGGTCAACCTGCTTAGAGATGTCCCGCTTCTTAGCCTATCACGTACAATGTGTTGGAGCGCTAGCCAATAGAAGCACAAGAGTCCCACAGTGATGTCACCATGTTCTGGAATGTGTTGTCGTAACATTCATCAATAATTTGTGTGTGTGTGCTGGGAGGTTGATGGCCTTGCTATGAACTCAACTGACAAAAACGACAGTGTGTGTGTGTGTGTGTGTGTGTGTGTGTGTGTGTGTGTGTGTGTTTACCATATTGGTTTCTCTTGTTCTCTTGTGTTTCGTGAGACTGAAGAAGCTGCTAGGAGGGCCGACTGTCAACTCAAATCCTCTGTGGAGGCTGTGATCACAGGTGTACACACACAAACACACACACACACACACACACACACACACACACACACACACACAAACACACACACACACACAGACACACACACAGACACACACACACACAAACACCACACACACACACACACACACACACACACCCACACACCAGGGAATAGAGCATTGGGATGCTCTTTGTGGCAAGCAGTAACCAGAGGTGACGATAAGAAACACACACACACTACTTAATGCCCTGAGCTTGCACTATTTCTATTTTTGTTGTTAAAAAATGTTTAATCTGTTGTAATTGCATTGATGAGGAACCTGTTTAAATGTGTTTACATGCTACACTGTAGTTCTGTACTGTATGATATGACAATACACCTTTGAATCTTAAAAATTGGAATTGAACACACACATACAAACACAAACACACATTGTGACGGAGCGGATCACAGAGTGACTGACTTTGCCACTGACAGCCGGCGGCACACACACACACACAAACACACACACACACACACACACACACACACATTTACCTGTCTGTATGTAATGAAAATGTTGATGTGTGTTTGCATGAGTTTACGTTTTAGTTCTTGGTGAAAAGGGGACCCTGCAGGAAGTGGAGACTCTAAAAAAGCTTCAGGACTGAATGCTCATAATTAGCATCTGTTCTAAAAACTCTGAAGAACATCAGTCCATTAGCTGAGACACAGTTTCAAGTTTCAACATTCAAGATTCAAGTTTCAAGGCTTTATTGTCATCTGCACATTAGCTACAGGCAATGACAAACTGAAGTCACAGCTCTTCCAACAGCACAACATATATATAGGACATAGAACAAATAAAGCAGATAAACTATAGACGAACTGAGGAGGGTTTTGCATAGTCCAAGTGTGGAGATGCTCGTCTGTCTGAAAGCATTTGCATTGCATTCATTGATTTTGTTGAGTCCAAAACACACAGAACCTCTTCAGTATTTATTTGAGTCGTTCTCAGCGAGGGTCCACAAACCCCCGCTGAGCTGAGGGAGGAGAGATGAAACCATCCGCCAATTACTGTGACCCCTGAGACGTAATTCTCCGTCTCATATATCCAGATATTCTTCTTACATCCTACCCTATAAACCCACCGCCTCACACATCTAACATGTATTTAAGTATTCATTTAAAGCAACTGTGTGGCATTTATACGTTCTATAACACATCAGAGGAGTCGGTGAAGTGACAGAAACATTGAAAAACTCCTTTTAAGTGAAGAGTATTTACTGCCTGAAGGGATGCCAGGTGCTTTAATGCTTGAAATGGACAACTTTGTGATGACCCTCTAAAAGTAAAATTAGTAATTTGGTTTTCCCTGAAGTACTTTGATAAAGACTGAATGAAATATTAATGACTAATTTCCATTTCTGCTTGACTCGAAGCCAATTTTCCTTTAAAATTCATTTTTGAGAGGATTTATAAAAAAGAAAATACATGCAAATAATTATATTAGGGCTGTCAACGCGTTAACGCAAAAAATGTAACGCCACTAATTATTTTAACGTGCGATTAACGCATGTGTATTTGTCCTCGGCCCGCCCCGTAGTTTCAGAGCCCAAAGGCTTGACGTTGTTGTTGTTGTTGTTAGTTGGATGGTGGGAGATTCTAGCGAGAGATATGGATACAAAAAAATGTGTTTTAAACAGCAAGCCAAGCACACAGCTGATCCTGACAGCCCGCTCCTGCCGCTCGCTTGCGGCAGACCACGCTTGAAAGTTTGCCGGGGAGACGCCTGGACACGGCGTCTACGGGCAGCAAGCTTTCAACAGCGATAGCTAAATGGGTGGCGGTGGCTTCAGCTTGCAGGACAATTAACATTGTGGAGGACGAGGGACTGTGTGAGATAATTCGAATCACATCCAATGTGTCGACTGCACATCACAGCGCATTATTTTGACCGTAGGTGGGAACTTCAGTCTCATGCTTTGACTGAAGATGAAGACAGAGGAGCGGCATTTCGCCGACAACTGTAAACAGGCTTGTCTGTTTGAGCAACTGGCTCAGTGCAGAGAAGTAGACAGGGTTGGGAGAGAGTGAAGAGAGAGAGAGAGAGAGAGAGAGAGAGAGAGAGAGAGAGAGAGAGAGAGAGAGAGAGAGAGAGAGGTTCCAGGTTGTTGTGTTGAGAATATTCAGGAGAATATTTGTCATTGTTCAAATGATAATAAACAAACATTTGCATAAAGCCTATTTGTCCACTCATATGTTGATAAGAGAATTACAAACTTGAAAAATATTCCTCTAAGGTGCATTTAGACAGATATAAAATGTGCGATTAATGAGCGATTAATGAGCGATTAATCGCGATTAACTATGGACATCATGCGATTAATCGCGATTAAATATTTTAATCGACTGACAGCCATAATTTATATATATTTGTATTTATGGATTGATTGACATCCATAACCTTTATAAACCAAATGAGGGTTAGTTATTCAGGGCTCAGACACAAAGCAATGTGATCATGCATAAAGGAGATACCTGATGTATCTATTGTAGTGTGTGTGAGTTTACCATGTGATTCATTTCCCAAGTTGGATCACTTATCTGTATTTACATTAGCTTTTCAACCCATGACCCCCTGGAGAAAACTCAATTATTCAATATCAGGAAATACCCTACACTAGGGCTGCTCAATTAATCGTATTTTAATCGCGATTACGATTATGGCTTGCAACGATTACGAAAACAACGTAATTGAAATAAAACGATTATTTTTTTATTATTATTATTAATTTTTTTTTTTTTGGTTTTTCAGTTGAATTATATTTAAAGTTCAGGGTAATCAACTGTTAAAAATATACTGTTCACATTTTGTTTCTCCAATAAATTGATGTTTTCAAAGTTGTGACAGTGCACTGCAACATGTTTGTTGATCTTGTTTATTGGTATTTATTATTTTGATATTATTTATTTAAATGTAGATATGAATGTATAATTTATTTTATTTTATTTTGTATTGGTTTCTCAGTTGATTACCCTGAACGTATAATTCAACAGTTAAAAAGTTCAAATTATTATTTGTATTTGTTTTAAAGTACAATAAATGGATGTTTTCAAAGTCAATGAATAATCGCATTTAATAATCGCAATTACAATTATTGACCCAAATAATCGAGATTATGATTTTTGCCATAATCGAGCAGCCCTACCCTACACCCCAAAACACACAACACCTGCATTATGGTCACACACAAGCATCTGCACACACACAAACACACACACACACACACACACACACACACACACACACAAACACACACACACACACACACACACACACACACACACAGTGAGTAAATGTGCTTAAAACACACTACAGGGACACACGTACTTGCACACAAACTCTACACAATTCTATCAATGAGGCTAGACTTCACAAATAAACAGTTCTCAGTTGAATTAGAATCGAATCCTTCAGATATCCCAGAGGTGAATTGGGTTTGGCAGATTTTATTCAATAAAATACAATAAAAATGCTTCCATGAATGTAAGACGCTAAAGTAAAAATATGAATTCAAGGAAATCAAGTGCTCAAAGACGCTTCATCAAGTGCTCAAAGACGCTTCATCAAGTGCTCAAAGACGCTTCATCAAGTGCTCAAAGACGCTTTATCAAGTGCTCAAAGACGCTTTATCAAGTGCTCAAAGACGCTTTATCAAGTGCTCAGAGACGCTTCATCAAGTGCTCAGAGACGCTTCATCAAGTGCTCAGAGACGCTTCATCAAGTGCTCAAAGACGCTTTATCAAGTGCTCAAAGACGCTTTATCAAGTGCTCAAAGACGCTTATCAAGTGCTCAAAGACGCTTCATCAAGTGCTCAAAGACGCTTTATCAAGTGCTCAAAGACGCTTCATCAAGTGCTCAGAGACGCTTCATCAAGTGCTCAAAGACGCTTTATCAAGTGCTCAAAGACGCTTTATCAAGTGCTCAAAGACGCTTCATCAAGTGCTCAAAGACGCTTCATCAAGTGCTCAAAGACGCTTCATCAAGTGCTCAAAGACGCTTCATCAAGTGCTCAAAGACGCTTTATCAAGTGTTCAAAGACGCTTCATCAAGTGCTCAAAGACGCTTTATCAAGTGCTCAGAGACGCTTCATCAAGTGCTCAGAGACGCTTCATCAAGTGCTCAAAGACGCTTTATCAAGTGCTCAAAGACGCTTTATCAAGTGCTCAAAGACGCTTCATCAAGTGCTCAAAGACGCTTCATCAAGTGCTCAAAGACGCTTTATCAAGTGCTCAAAGACGCTTCATCAAGTGCTCAGAGACGCTTCATCAAGTGCTCAAAGACGCTTTATCAAGTGCTCAAAGACGCTTTATCAAGTGCTCAAAGACGCTTTACAGAGGTACGGAAACATACTGCAGCTGACACACAGAGCAGCAGCTAAACGATAGAGGGAAATTAATGAATGAAAAAAATTAAACACATCTGAAATTCTGACGTTTTTTTCAGAGTTCTTAATTTTTTTTCGAAATTCTTTTTTTTTTCCAGAAATGTGAATTTTTTTCACAAAATTCCGATTTTTTCCCCCAAAAATTATTCATAATTCTGTATTTTCTTCAAAATCAGAAATGTTTCATAAATCTGTATTTTTCATCTGTAAAATTCAGAAATGTTTTCCAGAATTCAGACATTTCTCCAAAATTCTGACTTTTTTCAGAAATGTTTCATAATGCTGTACTTTCTTAAAAATCCAAACTTTTAAAAAAAAATCCTGTTTTATTCAAAATTATGACTTTTTTCAGAAATTTTATTTTTTTCAGAAATTTTATTTTTTTCCCACATTTCTATCATTTTTTGTGAAATTTGAATTTTTTCATAATTCTGTCTTTTTTTTCACAATTCTGTCATTTTTTTCCAAAATTCAGATTATTCTTTCAAAATTAAGACATTTTTTCATAATTTCTGTCTTTTTTTTTATTTGACATGTTTTCCCCAAATTCTCAAAATGATGTCTTTTTTTCAAATTTATCAAAATTCTGTCTTTTTATCAAAATTCGGACTTTTTATCAAAATTCGGACTTTTTATCAAAATTCGGACTGTTGAGTAAAAAAATCTGTTAATTAATTATATTTATTTTATTAACAATTCTGTTTGAATCTTTTTCTATTTTATTAGTAAATATGTTTTACTCCTGCAATATGCACTTTTTTATTATTATTATTTCGTCTTTCATATATCATTTTATTTATAACATCTTCAGACTTTGAACTGTGTTTTTTAAACAAAAAGTGTGCATGTCCACACGTCTGTTTACTAAACCATAACAAAAAGAAATGTACAGCTTTTTAAAGATGCTCCATATAGTTTGATACTAAAAATATCTTTCCTGCAGCCTTAAGTCTTTTATCTGTACTTTAAACCTGAAATGAGGACAAAGACCTCCGGCAGAGATGCTTTTAGCCTCAGACAGAAGAGCAGTCGGCCTTCAGACCTTCAGGCTTGACTTTTTCCAGCTTTTATTTATTTGAACTGGCGCAGTTCACGTTAAATAACAAGAAGATGTTCTGGAGTTAGTCATAGAGTGATTTCCCCTGCAGGTAAAGGCAAAATAAACTGAATTTCAAAGATGTATACTCTCAATTTTCATCATTAATTCATGTTGAAGTAATTTCACGGACATTTCATGTATGCAATGTCCTATACCGTACATAAATGAATGTGATCTTTGAACCATTCATCTGCACATAAATCTGCTTATGCCTCCATTCATCCGTTCAGCCTGTGCATATGCATGTGTGTGAGTTTCCTCAGGTCACTTCACCCTCTGTGCATGCTCACGGACCTGAAACAGGACGGTCTGTCTAGACACTCTCATATTATCTGCTGCTCTGATAGCTTAAAGGTCTCCTATCATGCTATTTCTAGGCATATATTATGAGTCTCAGATATATACAAATATATAAAAAACATGTCTATGATGTGTTTTGCTCAAAATACCAAACAGATCATGCATTTTAGACATCCCTCATATCCCTCTATTTCAGCCCTGTCGATTTTGGGAGGGGGAGCTAATGCCTGCTCAGAATTCTACTGGCAGATACAATTAAATTCTGCCGTGATTAAACGCCATCAGTATGGAGCACAAATGCTTTCTCTCTCAGGTTTACTACAAGGTGAGTACCGTTTTTTATTTCCTGCTTTTTTACACAGGTACTCTCTCCAGTACAGGTTAGCTCTGAGTGTTAGCGATGCTTGCTAATGTAAACAAAGACCATATTACGTCCAAAACACGTCAGGCATTGTTTCTGATAGCATCGTTTCTGGTAGTGCCGTGGGTCCACCTTTTCACGTCATATCGGACGCAAATCTGGATCAGCTCCGTTGTTCCCCCGTTTTTAGAGATTTGGGTACGGAGGGAAAGAGAGAGGGTTTTATTTTCTGACACTCAAATCAGTATTTACATTCTTTAATTCAAAGAAAATCAGTAATATCTTAAAAAACTACAAGTCCTTTTCTATCAGCTGTGCACCGTTATGGTGTAAATATAACCTATCTACCAATTGGATCAAATATAAAAGTCAGCCGAATTGTGTTGAAACTGCAAGGAGACGTATTGTGTGAAGAGAAATTGAAGATGTTGTTTAATTGCCAGTTCAGTGGGTGTGTATCTGTTTCCGGTTATTTTATTTTGAAATTCAGTTCCTGACGGACGCCAAAAAAGCCCGAGATTATAGAATTAAACAAATAAATAAAAACAAGGATAATTGTGTGTTATTGTTGAGTAAATAACAGTGTGTTATTTAGAAAAGAATAACAAATTAGAAGGAAAAAAAGATTAAAAAAATACAGATTTCAGTATTCTGAGGCTCTGAGCCATTTCTTTTCCTCACAGATGGCAAAAAAAGTCCGACATTATACAATTTAAAATAAAAACAATAATCGTGGCTTGATATTGAGTAAGAACATGTTTTTATGAACCCCACAGCTTCCGGTCTTCCAAGACCCGACCGGACAAAAAAACGTGTTGCAGGCACGAAACACACTACCAATAGAAATACATTGCTTTTAAAATCGTTCTGTGTGACACGAAAAAAAGGGGAAAATCGTGTTGGTGAACACAAATCAATAGATTAAATGTCGTGACTATAACACAAAATGCCGTGAGACTGGGTTGGTGTGTGTATATGTGTGTGTGTGTGTGTGTGTGTGTGTGTGTGTGTGTGTCTGTGGACCATCTACCTGTGTTCATGAGCAGTAACAGCAGACGGTGCAGAGGGACGACCTCCACCACCATCTGTGATTCTGTGGCAGCTTGCCCCCCCCTGCTAACACTGATCAATCCATCCATCCATCTATCTGTGAACATTCATTAATAATTGACCCGTTTAGTTTCACTTCATATTTGTATTCTGGACATCCATAACCTAGTTACCATGTTGTTGTGTGTTTCAGCCAACACTGTTCAGATTGTATTAAAGGGGCGCTATGATACACATTTTCAGGTGTATATCAGTGTATCTCTACTGTGCTTTAATGTTCAAAAAGCTCTTTATTCTTCTCATACTGCCTGTGCTGCAGCACCTCTTTTCACCCTCTGTCCGAAACCAGAGCCCAGTCTGCTCTTATTGGTTAGCTGGCCGGCTCTGTTGTGATGGTCAACCGCTTAGAGATGTCCCGCCCCTTAAACTATCACGTACAATGTGTTGGAGCGCTAGCCAATAGCAGAGTGTTCCATAGTGATGTCACTTTGTTACAGAAGTAAACAAAGGAGTCCAAAGGGGGTTTCAGGCAAGGTGGGTAGTGTGTGGCAGATATTTTACCCTTTGCAGACCATTAACATGCATTATTACATGGCTTAGTTGAATACTCTATTCTGATTGGTCAATTCAGAACACGTGACACGTTGTTAATCCAGTAGAGAAGACCGCTGTCAAGCACTTATTGAACGTTGTTAAGGACGCTCACATCTGCAGAAAGAAGTCCGGTCGATTGAACTGCATGCAGTTTGCTTTTCAAACTGGGACAAGAAATAAGCGGAGAAGTAACGGGGCAGAAACCGCCTCGCTGCACATTATCCCTTACCTAAAACCTATAAAACACGCTACAGGAAATGGAAAACCTTAAAAACCATAAAATAACCTCTTTAAGTGAGATCTTGAATGCAGGAAAAAGTAAAAAATCGAAATACTTCTTCCACCACTTTACTTCCAGTATATGTAACATCTATCACCTATAGATTTACAATTCTCCCATCCCCCCTATGTCACACAGTGGTTTTATACATACAGTGTGTGGGATAGAAACTCCCTCTGGAGGAAACAAAGAGATTTTAGCCTTTGGCAGACCATTTACATGCACAACAGACTACAGGAAAGAGAAACACCCCAAAAAAGAGAATAGGACCTCTTGTAGTCAGATATTAAATGCAAGACTTTACAATTAAGTATTGCCACAATCTGAGTACTTCTTCTACCACTGTACGTATATTTAAACATCTATCACCCATAGATTCACAATTCTCCCACCCCCCACTATGTCACACAGTGGTTCTATACATACAGTACTATATCAGATGAAAATGGACCCACCAGCACGAGGAATGGGAATGAATTGCCAGCGTTGCCTTGGGCAGAACTTCAAGGTTTCCCAGAACTCAATCAGCTCGATGGAACAAGCCCTCTGAGTGGCGTCGGCTTTTATCAGTTCAGACAGCACAGTTTATAATAAGTGAAATATATACAGTCATCAGCCAGCTGCACACTGAGAGGCTCTTTATGCTGGGAGAAGCTGACACATTATAATTATCATGGGCCCACTGGTGTTATACGAACTGATATTACACAAGTTTATTAAAGGGACAACCCTATGTGTGTTTAAACAAGAAGGTTGTGTCAGCGTTTTGTATGTTTCTGTACTGAGGTTGCTGTTACACTAAACTACAAACTAAATTAAGTTGTTTCCTTGATATCATAAATACAGTTTATGAGATCAACAGCTCACTTTAATTGATTTATTCTGGCCACTTCATTTGCAACACATCACAACATACATGCTTTGAAATCTAGTTTAAAAGAAAAAGGAAAAAATATATTCAAAATCTGATCAAAAAATAATAATATCAATGGAAAATTGCATTTGTATTTGGCTAGAGAAGCATAGATATGATACTATGTTTTTATTAGCGTGGAATTTTACTTAACCTGTTCAACCCGGAGGCCCCCGCCCGTGGGGGCTGCGGGTTTATTTTTCACGAAACTCTGTCTCAGGGCTTCTTAACATTTAAAAACCTATTAATGTGTCATACCCATTTAACGGGAAGAAACTCAGCTAACTGACGATACGAACCATTTTTACCGAAACAAAACACAAGTCTCACAAGAAGCATCTAAATGAGCCCTGAGCGAACACACTTAGCACAGAACTCTAGGTATAAATACCCTTATTACATATCGGATCTGCACAAACAAGATATTGATTAGCAAGCTGAGATTCCACAGATTAGGGGTATAAGTATCATCACTGAGCGATCAGAACTCGCGACAGGGGAAGCAAACACAGACATCACAACACAGAGCTTTACGGAGCAAAAACGGGACATTGTCTTACCGTTGCTGTTGTTCTGATCAAAAGTTGTCTTCAATGGCATTAAAAGGATAAAAACGCTGCTGAAGGTTAATCCATAGGTTAATCCAATGTGTCTGTGTCACTTTGAAATGATTACTGATAATCCATCGTCATATTTATGGCAAAAACTGAGTTTTCATATCTATTATGATAGCTACGAGAGTGTAGACAGCTTCCGGTTTTGGGCATTCTGGCTGCGCATCACTCTATTCACCAATGGGTAATGTTCAGATGGATTTTAGGAACTTCCCCTCGATTCTATTGGCTCTAACGATTAAAAAGAGGTGTCAATCATCAAAATCGACCGAGGGGGGCCAGAGATATGGAAAATGCACCCAAATGACCCCAGAAGTGAGTTTTTTTTTCTAAACCTCTCTAAAAAGGTCAAATTTCATTTGTTTTGCATCAATCTTGATACAGAGTACTTATTATATGTTACAGTTTGGATTCCTAAAGCTTTTAGTCTACTATCCCATCATTCAAGGGTGGTTTTCACTATAAGTCATGTTTCTTTTTTGGACGCGCACTATAATTTAAATGTATTTACTATGTTCAATCTGTATTTACTTAAAAATAAAAAGATTCTATATTGATTCTGACTCTTCTACATCCAACTCACAGGTTTATCATTGCTTTGAGAGAAGAGATTATTCATTTACCCCTTTTAGAAGTGAAGTTATAGTCATTTGTTCTGGGAATGTCATTTTCGAGCCTGAGGCCTGAAAAACAGGCTCAGGGCTAAACAGGTTAAAAGGTACTCGACTGTACTGACCTCCCCACCTTCAAAGCACTGACCAAAACTCACCTTTTTTTACTTTTAACTTGTGATTGATGCCGTGTCCTTGTGATAAATATGGTTTTATTGCTCCATTTTATCTTATCTTATTTTTCCGTACCTCTGTAAAGCGTCTTTGAGCACTTGATGAAGCGTCTTTGAGCACTTGATGAAGCGTCTTTGAGCACTTGATGAAGCGTCTTTGAGCACTTGATGAAGCGTCTTTGAGCACTTGATGAAGCGTCTTTGAGCACTTGATAAAGCGTCTTTGAGCACTTGATAAAGCGTCTTTGAGCACTTGATAAAGCGTCTTTGAGCACTTGATAAAGCGTCTTTCAGCACTTGATAAAGCGTCTTTGAGCACTTGATAAAGCGCTTGATAGATAAAATGCATTATTAATATTATTATTATTTACGAACATTAATCATAACTGCTACCATTACGTCTTTGTTTTCTTAAACTGTTTCTTAAATTGTTTGTTTTGTTGTAGTTTATAATTCCATGTGAACATTTGGATTTATTTATTGTATTGATATTTACATTATTTTTTATTTATATTTTATTGCACATTTTTATTTTAGCTTTTATAGATATTAACATTTTTATTATTTTATTTATTTTTATTTCATATTTTTACTTTAGCGTCTTACATTTATGGAAGCATTTTTATTGTATTTTATTTAAAAAAGAATTAGCGACACTCACAAAACCCAATTCACCTCTGGGATATCTGAAGGATTCGATTCTAATTAAGCTGAGAACTGTTTATTTGTAAAGTCTAGCCTCATTGATAGAATTGTGTAGAGTTTGTGTGCAAGTACGTGTGTCCCTGTAGTGTGTTTTAAAGCACATTTACTCACTGTGTGTGTGTGTGTGTGGTGTGTGTGTGTGTGTGTGTGTGTGTGTGTGTGTGTGTGTGTGTGTGTGTGTGTGTGTGTGTGTGTGTTAGAGAGAGTGAGTGAGTGAGTGGAGTATCAGAGTGACAAAAGCCTTTGACAGTTTAGCCCCATGGTGTTTGAATATAATGGCCTCTGTGTGGCTGCTGCTGGCTCAGTAACTCACCTTTTGCTCTCATACATACCAATGGGCGGCCATTCTCATTCATGGCCTGTGCAAACAGAGTCAAGGGCAAACATGCTTATGCAGTGAAGAGCGAAAAAAGAATTAATCTGAAATAGCAAGGAGACTTTGGTTACAGCCCAGTGCATTTAATGAGTATTTATGCCATCTAATGAAATGCAGAGAGCCAAATGAATGCCGGGAAGGTTTTTTTTTGGGAAGCCTTCTAGCTCAATAGCTAACATAAACACAGAGATGGTGTGCAGTTAAAAATGGACTGAGTGTAAAACAATTGGTTCTGATGACCTTGATGATAGAAACGCATACATATGAGATAAAAATATGAATTTCAGTGAAATATGGATGTAAAAAATAATGAAATCTGACCTGTATCACCTGTATAAAATATAAACGAAGGGCAGAGAAGGGTTATCTTATGCAGAGATGATTTTTCTTTGTGTGGAATTATTATTATCCGTTTCACTTTCTCATGGCGTCCCTCAAGGCTCAAATGTCGGACAACTTTTGTTCTCTATTTGCATGATTACACCTTGGCAGATAATGATGATCTGCAAAGGATAAAATCCCTGTGTTACCTCCAGAGTGAGTTTCTCTCCCACACACTCCCTCCCCCTGCCTGAAACACCTCAATTGGACTCCTTTGTTTACTTCTGGAACATAGTGACATCACAATGTAACACTTGCGTTTCAATAAATCTTCCTCGTCTCCGGTTTCCAAGCCACATTTTTTTTTAACGATTAACTGTTATACTATGTTTCATAAATTCAGTAAAGTCTTTCATTTTGTATTGAGTTGTTGCATTTGAGTCCCAGTCATTATGTCGGATTCCTAAAAAGTAACAAACTACTGTATGAGCCCGTTTAATATTCAGTATTTGTACCGTAACTGGCATATTTGAAATGTCTCGTTATTTGGAGAAGTAATTACGTTTTCTCATCCAATCTATTTACTCTATTATCTTTGTAAAGTTGAGTGTGTGCAGTTGTTTATTGGAAGTTAGTCAGCCTTTCCAACCCTCTATTTAAGTCAATACTCCTCATACTTGACTCATTTTCTCTTGTTAAAGTGAAAATCCAGCGAACCTATGTCACCTGAAACGGATGAGCTTAGCTCATGGTTTCACTCCACTTGCAAAGCTGCCATAGACACTGTTGCTCCTTTAAAAGCCAGGCAACCTAAAACTAAATCTGAGCCTTGGTTAAATGACACGACTCGGGCTGTCCGACGGGATTGCCGTAGAGCTGAGCGTAAATGGAAAAAGGACAAACTGCAAGTTTCATTTCAAATGTTGAGGGAGTGTTGGCGTCTCTATCAGATCACTGTGAAAGAGGCAAAAAGCAAACATCTATCTGACATATTTCTGTCAAACCGTCACAAGCCACGTGTTCTGTTTCAGACTATTGATTTGGTCTTTAATGCCCCCCAGAATACCGTTATGGAGACCTCTACTGCGGCCTGTGAAGACTTTCTTTACTTTTTTATTAATAAGGTAAACTCCACTAGAGCTCAAATCTCTGCTCCTGCAAACGACCCCTCAGTTCCTGCACTGTGCTCTGCTGTCTTTAATCAGTTTGAGCCTGTAGCACTGTCTTTTTTACAGGAGATTGTCTCCAAGTTATAGCCCTCTGGTTCTCCAAAAGACCCTGTCGCACCTCGACTTTTTAAAGAGGTTTTCCCCACTGTTGGACCATCTGTGCTGGCAGTTATAAACAGCAGTCTGCTCTCAGGGAAGGTCCCTGAAAACCTGAAGCATGCAGTAGTGCAACCTCGTATTAAAAAACCCAGTCTGGATCCCACAGTTCTGGCTAATTTTAGGCCCATTTCCAAAATACCTTTTATGTCAAAAATCCTGGAGAAGGTTGTCTACAGTCAAATTATGTTTTTTCTGGAAGAGAATGACATCCTGATCTCTCGCTTGGAGCAGTGGGTGGGCATTGAGGGGAAAGCCCTGGAATGGTTCAGGTCATATCTGAAGGACAGAACTTTCTCTGTCAGCCTTGGTGACTCCGAGTCATCCTCTGCTCCACTCCTGTATGGGGTCCCACAGGGCTCAGTATTAGGCCGACTGCTATTCTCCCTCTATTTGCTCCCTCTTGGGTCCATATTTAGAAAGCACGGCATCGCATTCCACTGCTATGCTGATGATAGCCAGATTTATGTCCCACTAACAAAGAAGGAGGGTTACTCAATTAGCCCAATGCTAAAGTGTCTAGAGGACATAAAGGCCTGGATGGGGTGCAACTTCCTAAAACTGAATGAAGGAAAAATCAAAGTAATGGTTTTTGGTAGCACCACTGGCACCACTTCTGTAGACCTGGGTTCCCTGGTTCAGTACACCAAGCCCACCATTACGAACCTTGGCCTTAAAATGGACCGTGAACTAAAACTTGAGAGTCAGATTAAATCTGTGGTAAAAACAAGCTTTTATCACCTGAGGCAGCTAGCCAAAGTAAAACCTTTTCTCTCCAGACTGCAGTTTGAGAGAGTAATCCACGCCTTTGTCACCACTTGGCTGGATTACTGTAACTCTCTCTACATGGGGGTCAGTGGGTCCTCCCTCGCTCGTCTGCAGCGGGTGCAAAATGCCGCAGCAAGGCTTTTAACTGGCACACGGAAATATGACCACATTTCCCCCATTTTGGCTTCGCTCCACTGGCTGCCAATACATTTTAGGATTCATTTCAAAATCCTTTTGTTTACTTTTAAATCCCAAAATGGCATGACCCCACCATATCTTTCTGAGCTGCTACACCCTTACACGCCCAACCGCCCTCTCAGGTCAGCTGATCAACTGCTCCTGAATGTGCCCAGAACCAAGTCAAAGCTCAGAGGGGGCCGTTGCTTCTCTGTAGCGGCTCCCACACTGTGGAACGATCTGCCCCTGCGCATCAGACAGGCCGCCACACTGTGGAACGATCTGCCCCTGCACATCAGACAGGCCACCACACTGTGGAACGATCTGCCCCTGCACATCAGACCGGCCGCCACACTGCCTGCTTTTAAATCGCTTCTTAAAACTGTTTACTTGCCTGTACAGCACTTTGGTCTGGAGGTTTAAAGTGCTATATAAATAAAGTTGTATTGTATTGTAAAATCCAGCCTTTATAAGATAACTTAAGATAAGATGTACTTTATCGATCCCAATTCGGGAAAAGTTTGCGTTGCTGCAGCATAAAAACAAGGCATTGCATATAAGAGAAATTGAAAGAGTAGCAATAAACAATTCTAAAATGTAAACATCTCAAAATAGAAAATTATACAAGTTGAAATACCAATTTACAGTAAACAAAATATAAAGCAGGATATTATAAACATGAATTATCTTACTTTTTTGTGTCTTGACTGGGTGTTTTCTTTTTACAATGATCTTCCTACCTCATAAAAAGATGCACTCAACAATGGAGACAGTGAGCACAAATGTAGAGTTTGTTCATTTGAACAACAAGTCAGCCGAATGCCTTTCGGAGCTCTTCAGGAATTCACACAGCGTTGCTTTGAACTCACTGACAAGAGGGTTGAAAAGTATAACTATTGTGTAAACCAGTTGTCTGTGTGTCTGTAGTGCGGCTGGCTGACAGCTGGAAGACAGCTGGCTGATATGCTGGTATCTCCAACACGCTTCTGAAACTTTCCCTAACATTTGCTGTCGTGCTGTTTTTAAACTTTGGCAGACCATTAAAGTCAGCTTGAGATTTTCTTCCTCAGCTGTTTCCTATATATGTTTCATTTTTTGTAGCCCAGTGGTTCCCAAATAGTGTGCCACATTGCTTCAAATGTATTCAACTTGTTTTAAATAACAATTTAATCTCAAATGCCTAATGCTGTTTCTGTCTTCACACATTACTGCTGATTTTATTCCATATTTTTTCCTTTTTATTCCATTTCTATGTAAATACTGTTATATTTTACTATATTTCTTATTATCTTTAATATTTTTCTAGTTCTCTATCTGTGTTTTTAATAATGTACGTGTTTCTGATTCTGATCACTTGGTTTTTATGTTTCATGTTTCATGTTCTATTTTGAAATGTAGTTTTCTCCTTTTGTTTTATCCGGTTTTTACTTATTATCTTTGTGTTTTCCAACCTTTTGTGATCGTCTGCCCGTCCCTGATCCTATCCACCTGTCTCTAATCAGCTGCTGCATGTGTGTGTTTGCCTTCTCTTGCTGCGTCTTATTCCTTTGTGTATACAGTATATCCCCATCTTCCATAGAGTTATCAATGTTTCCCGGGTGAGGTTTGGTTTTTCAAGATTCCTGGTTTCCTGTCTGTTCTGATTCCGAATGTTCCTTGTGTTCCCTCTCATGCAAATATATTTAAAATGTTCATTCAAATGCTCAATGTATTACTGGGATGTCTAGTTTCAACACTTACTTTATTTTTGTTATTATTATTTGAATTTGAATTGTTTTTTATCTTTATTTTTCACCTTGTGTGAATCCTGTTTTTATTAAAAATAGAACAGATGAAGCAAAGAAAGTGAAAACCATAAAGCAGATTCAGGCAGTAGAGATATAATCACACTTAAAGTATTAGAGAACACAACAGCTGACAGAGAAGAAAGAACAGCTGATCCTTTTACAACAAACATTATATGCTCTTTTTAGGTTTTAGAAACACTGTAACTGTAAGGGAATACAGTTACCTTTTTTTGTATCCTGATTATGTAATCCTGTTACATGTAATCCATTACTTCCCAAGCCTGCATTTTCACATAGAAAATGCACACACACACACACTTATCTTTTGGTTTGTATTACCTGGCCTGGTCCCTGAATTCTGCTCCACTCTCCACCGTGACAGATTCGCCATATTTTGATGTGTCTCGTTGTCTGTTTTGCAGCTCAGGCAGAGACAAACTTTCTACTTTCTGTCAAACAAAGTTGTGTTCTACTATGAAGTGCTTAATTTCCCAGGCTGTCTCAGAATCTGCACTTCGGTGACATGATAAATTCCTCAGAGGGAATGATCGTTCATCATGAGCATCTCATTCCGGCTGAGAGAAGGCCGTAATATGAAACATCTGGAAATGCAAATCATTAAGTACAGCTCTGACATTAAGTGAGGTAGCAGCGCGTTGAAAACAAGCCTCCCTGATCTGTGTTCTCACACTTAGTGGCTGATAAATAACATCCATAGTTCACGGTGTGTGTGTCAGGGTGCCAAGTGCTGTCAACACAAGATGCAAATATATAGAAGAATACACCTCTGTGTGCCAAATAACTTTTCTGTTAACCAACTTTTGTATAATTAAGCTCCTCTCAAACTTCAAATGGATAAAATATGCATTTAATTTGCAGACCTAATGTAAATAGTAACCTATGTTTACATTTTGTGAGCTGTAGGTTGGCCTTTCAGTGCACACATTAATGTCAATTATGTATATATACATTTACATTGTATATTGGACAGATACTCTACAGATATCTTTCACAGTTGATAAACCAAACTCTTAGTGTGTATATGTGCATGCATACAGACTTGTCAAAGCATCTATGTGTGTGTTCATGTCGATCACTCCTACACCCACACACATCTGTTAAATCGGGTCCTGAGTGTGTGTCCAACTGGCCGCTCACTCTCTGTAACGGAGCAATCACCAGCTGTCCATCACACCTTGACCCCTGCAGACATGATCCTCTAAAGACTTTCAGGTGAAAAAAAACACCTTTTTGACAGCAGCCGATGAGGATGCTATCACGGTCGCCTGTCAGTCAGCTTTTAAACTTTTGTTGAGCACAGGGGGGCTTTGAATGAGTCGAGGTGTTGCTCTACCTCAGAGCTACACGTCAATATGCAGGTCATGCAGCTCAACTCCCGGTCACTGGGAAATGCCTGGTCAGAACAAAGACGACTGAATACACTGCGTTGCTCAAGGTCATAAATGGTAAAGGCAGCGAATGTAAGGCTATAAAGGAACTCAGGGCTGCCCCTGGCCATCTCGGGCCCCACGCAAAGGTGTTTTATGAGGCCCCCCTTATGTCTCGCGAGCGTTGGCAGGCGGAGCGCATAACTGCGCCGCATTTGCGCATAAGATGAGGCCCCCTCCACAAGATGAGGCCCCACGCGGTCTGCGTGATCTGCGTGTAGGGAGGGGCGGCCCTGAAGGAACTACAGCACGGTCACATGACTTCACGTCTCCACCGCTAAGCTAAAGGCGGCTAATGTTGGGCTATAAAGGAACTACAGCACGGTCACATGACTTCACGTCACCACCGCTAAGCTAAAGGCGGCTAATGTTGGGCTATAAAGGAACTACAGCACGGTCACATGACTTCACGTCACCACCGCTAAGCTAAAGGCGGCTAATGTTGGGCTATAAAGGAACTACAGCACGGTCACATGACTTCATGTCTCCACAGCTAAGCTAAATCCTGCATCACTTTATTGGCATGAACCCAAACACCCATCTTCACAACCACATACATTGACCCATGTCAAATTTAAGCCACCAAAGGTTGGTGAGTTATGTCCTTAGAGCAACGAAAAAGGCACCATCTTCACATGTAGGTGACCAATCATATGCCGTTATATTTAACCAAAAAAAGACAATTGTTTTTTATTTCCTCACACCTCATAGTGTTTTATTTTGTTCATACCATGGACACCTGAAAAAGGAAAATCAATTTTACACTCACTTTTCCTGTTAGAGTTATTATCTGGTAAGACAGCATTAAGCAGAGATATTGTTCCCATGGTTACCCCCAGTTTAATATAGCCTGCAGCCAGTCGGTGTTCCCAACAGGAAATTGGTTAGTGTAGGTGTAACGCTCAGATTTCGTGATGAAATCAGCACAGACCTACAGAATGCTAAAATCCCTTTTCTGATTGACTGATGACGAATAAGACAATAAGAAATACCATTAAAATGTTCTTACTGAAGTGTATTATGTAAGACGACAATGGGACCTTAGAAAAGACGAAACCAAGATATTTAGGATCAGAAATGATTGTATTGATAGGAAAACCTGCCTTTCATGAAGCAGATTCAGCCTCTACACCAACACTGAAACACGTGAGCACAGACTACAGTTTAAAAAAGCAGAAATAAAATCTGAGCTGACAGAAAATGCTCCGTTTTAGTTTGATACACACAGTTAAGCTCACACACATAATTTTATGAACATATAGGTTCACCTGCTGAATTAAAAACAGAACAGATGAAGCAAAGAAAGTGAAAACCATGAAGCAGATTCAGGCAGTAGAGAAAGATTCACACTTAAAGTATTAGAGAACAGAACAGCTGACAGAGAAGAGATAACAGCTGATCCTTTTACAACAAACAATATATGCTCTTTTTAGGTTTTACAAACACTGTAATCCTGCTATAGAAATATAAGAGTAATCTGATCTTTTTTTTGTAACTGTAAGGGAATACAGCTACCATTTGTTGTATCCTGATTATGTAATCCTGTTACATGTAATCCATTACTTCCCAAGCCTGCACATATACATAGAAAATGCACACACACACACTTACACACACACAGTGCAAGGTGAGCTTAACTGTACTTGAGCTGCATGCTCTCCACTTTACTATTTAGCTCAAACATTTAAACGGCAGCTCGGCAAAACACTTTTTATTTCACAGGTCATTCCAGCTGACTGCATTAACCAATCAGATCCTTCAGAGAATATTGCCCTTACAAATAAGCAGACAATGTGACTGGAGGTGAGCAACACAGGTGATGCAACTAGATGGAAAAGGTATAGGAAGGAAAAAAGTCCTACATTCTTGAAATGAAGAAAGAACAGAAGCAAAGAAAATCAATTCAAGCTGCAGGCAATCACTCGCTAGAAGAGCGAGAGATGAGTCAACAGAATAAAGAGAGAAGAAAGGAGTCAGTTTAACTTGAAGGCACTGAGTCAACTCAGACACAAGGAGTCAGGGGAGAAAGACAAAAGAAGTCTGAGTTGAAAGCAAAGAGTGAATCCAGTCAGAAAAAAGTATGTTTCTGCAGAAAGAAGATGAACAGAGAAGACATTATTAGCTCACTTCATTCAGCCTCCAACACTATCGCTGAGCACGGACGTCTTTTATCTGACCTTAAACTAAACCAAAATCATATACTTGAGCAGCATAATGCTAGGGTTTGTTGTCAAGTGTAAGAAAGCAAAGCTTGTGGATCTTCTTTGAGGGTGAATCTCTGTTTGAAAAGGCTGAAGAGGACATATTATGCTCATTTTCAGGGTCATATAAATAGGAGAGTGCAAAGCTTGTTTTTGACCGTGTCTTTGAGACAGAAACCATCATAACAAAGACCAAAACGCCTGTTTCTTTGAGCAGATTGGCAGGTGGACACTAATGTTGCTAGACGGAGAGTTTGTGACTTTTTCCCCCAAGAATATAAGCTATAAAGGAACTACAGCACGGTCACATGACTTCACGTCACCACCGCTAAGCTAAAGGTTGCTAATGTTGGGCTATAAAGGAACTACAGCACGGTCACATGACTTCACGTCACCACCGCTAAACTAAAGGTTGCTAATGTTGGGCTATAAAGGAACTACAGCACGGTCACATGACTCCACGAAGTGACATTCATACTAAGTGTGAGAGCAAGTAAGCTTTTGGTGGTGTTCATGGGGAGAAAACAATGCCAAACAAATAATAAAATCCAAGGGATTAATGCTAGAAAAAGGCCATTACGGGCCCTTCTTAGACACCACACACAGCTCTGTGGACACACACATTAGGACATATTATATTTAATAACTTATTCACATGCTAAAGTATTCCCAAAGACACTGTGCTCATTTCCAAAGACAACAAAAAAAAACGAGAAAGGAAGGAAACCTGGACAGCAATTGGCAAACTCTATCAGAATACAAAGTGTGTGTGTGTGTGTGTGTGTGTGTGTGTGTGTGTGTGTGTGTGTGTGTGTGTGAGAGTGTGAGAAAGAGAGAGAGAGGAACACAGTGTCAGAGGTCACAGAGGTGACTCTCCTGTCATCTCGCGTTACGGCGCGGGGCCGATCTGTTGCTGGACTCATACGGTGCCCTGACTGAACCATTACTCCCACCATTAATCACAGCCTCCCGTCCAATCACATCACTGCAGAGGAAGACATTCACAACACACACTTTCAAACTAAGAGCTCGGCTTTGTCTGTGAGCAGCGAGACTCGAGGAAAGACACCAGACACACAACAAAGATATTGCTAAAACACTGCGGTTAGTTTCTCAAAGACAGTGTTGCTGTTTGCAATGAATACTTAAAGTTCCAGGCTCCTCCAGGAGTGCAACATACTATTTTCCTAATACATTTAGCAAAAAATTGTGCTAGCAAATAATGCAAGAGACAAAATAGGGCAATTAGAGAAGGCATGATGCCAAGTATATCCAGTATAAGGGAGTTGCCACATTTGAGCTGCTTGTATCTGAGATCTTGTTCTTTCGGTCCTTCTTCACCAGGAGACAGTATAAAGATGGAGCGGTAGATCGAGAGTTTTGACTTCCGTTTCAGCTCTTTCTTCGTCACAATGGTGCAGTAAAGCGACAACAATAATGCTTACACTGATCATGTTAATGTTTATTTGGTGATCGTGCTAGCTTGATAATATTTGGTAATTAACACAAAAGACACAGTTCATCTAAAGCTTATGGAGGGCTGGACCAGGACAAAAGAAATCGGAAACATTTGGACCAGACTGACATTGCAAGAGATCACACACCACCTTTATTCACACTCCACTTATCATTATTAATATTAAAAGAAGAACTATGATACCTAAAATAATAATCACATAGCACTTGTTCTACATACTCAGACACCTCCAAAAAAAAACGTTTTAAATACGCATACAAAAAAACATTCACACGAGAACAATTGGACAAAATACACCAAACTTAAGGAGGTTCAACCTGTCGTCTCTGCACCATAAACACATGTCTCAGACAGATAAGAGGTTTATATTCCATATTTAGTCTAGTCTTTTTTTGGATGAATGCTTCTGTTAGTTATACCTAGGGTACCTACCTGTGTAATGCACTTAACCCAGGTATTTGTGATAACCAGGAGCAGACAGAGCTATATTCTGGTGATAAAGCAAAATAAATCCTCAGATTTCACCCCGTATTTATCCTGAAGCAGCGACCCCATGCATGCTGAAGCTCTGGTTGTTGCTGCAGGTGTTGCAATCCTACATACATCTGTGTGAAGAGAGGAGCTGCTTTACTTTAAAGTTTGATTTGAGTTTGTAATGCTCTGCAGTGTAAAGACTGTTTGCATCAGGCTACAGGGAGACATTCTGCAGGAAGTTAAGAGGAAGTTTTTAAGGGGAAGCAGCCAGAGGAAAGAACAGCTGCAGGACTTTAATGCAGAAAGAAATCCCAACATGTAGAGAGGTTAAGTAGCAAACATCTCTGAAAATATGTATTCAAAAAGCATGTTATATTACATTACATTACATGTCACTTGTTAGACGCTTTTATCCAAAGCGACTTACATACATTCAGTACTGTGGACAATCCCCACAGGAGCAATTTGGGGTGAAGTGTCTCAGGGACACAACGACATGCTGACTGCAGTGGGACTCAAACTTGCTATCCCCTGATTATATTGTGTGATTTAAAACAAGACGTTGTATATTTTGCTTAACATTGGCCGCTGTAGCCACAATTATAGGATAATGACACGTATGCATTTCACTTTTGCACAAAGACGTTTCTTACTTTAAGGTTATTCACACAAAAGACGTACAAAATGTAAAACCAAAATCCGTTTTCTCTGTTTTATCATTCTTTTTAAAACATAAATCTCAGTCTATTTAATGTTTGTTGAACCTGGCAAAAATAATACTAAGAAGAAAGGATTCAATGCAACAAAGAGACAGATTCATGTGTGTACTTTGTATGGGTCACGTTATTAGTATTAACTCATAAACAAAACATGTATTTTATCAATGTCTTACAATATAGTGATATGATTATGATTTACTCAGGTTTTAGGAAGTGTTCAAACACACCTGGAATACTTAAAAGGAGCTCTTATTATAGCTCAATATTAGCTTGATTCATATCTCCTTGAAAGTATTTTTCAACCAGTATCAATGTCCATATAACAGAAGAAAAATAACGTCTTTTATCATTTTATGAATGCAAATGAATGGACAACAATGTTTGTTTTCCCAGATCTGAATGCATCACACTGAGAGCATGCAGGCTTTGCTTCCAGCAGATGGATCTCCTCTCAATCCTCTCTCATTCTGACAGCTCTCGTCTCGTCCTCAGGTGGAATCTCACCTGCTCTGCTTCCTGTTCAGCAGCTTCCTGAGGCCGGTTTATACTTCAACTTAAATCACGTTACACAGCCTTCAAACTGTGTTTACACCGAGGGCAGGAAACCTTTTTTACTTCTTCGTGCTTCGCCTATTCTCCCTAAGCCTCGTCTGCTGAAGGGCGCTTCCACATTGTCTTTTTTTGTGTTCGTTAGACCATTTTTGCTATTACTTCCCATAGCTTCGCCAGCATTAGCAACCTTTACTTAGCTGTATTTAAGTAATAACATAACAACAGGCAAGGAATAACTAACCTTGTAGATGACCAATATGTGATTAGCTTATCCAAATAACACATATTGGGGAATTTACAGCAATGTGTGGAGCTGTGAGGATCTGCTGGCTGTGAGAGTGTGCGGTTAAATAAATAAAAAACACGTTGACAATGATTTTATAATTTATCTCATAGGTCAACACACCATAGGATATTAAATAATAATTCAAATGTTAATTATGAGAGTCACCAATTTGGCCATAGCTAGATAGCTAAAATGTGCTAGCTAGCTAGTTAGATGGGTATCTAACTTAAGCTAGGTAACTAGTTAGATAGAGAGCGAACGTCAGCTAGCTTGTTAAGTAGATAGCTGTCGTGGGCTAGTTTGATAGCAAGATGGCTAACATTCACTAGTTTACTTGTTAAATAGATGGCTAACTTAAGCGAGCTAACTAGTTAGATAGAGAGGGAACGTCAGCTAGCTAGTTAAGTAGATAGCTGTCGTTAGCTAGCTAGTTGATAGCTAACATTAGCTAGTTTACTTGTTAGATATTTGGCTAATGTCGGCTGAAATTCAAGATAGCTAACGTTGGCTAGCTAAATAGCACACTGACAGGTTAAGTTAATTTGGTATCTAGGTTAACTTGTTTTTATACATTTCAACACTGTAGACCTTTGTCTTTTTAAAAGGATAAGGTGCGTCATTTTCTATGTTTTTTTTACTGTTAAATTATTTTTAAAAAGTAAAAGAAAGTGCTTGTTAATCTGTCTTTCACTGCCTTTGTCTTACTTTTGCCCTGGCTCTGAGACCTGAGTCAAAAGGTTACAAATGAATATGTAAATCTTAAAAACCTAACTCATTTGATTGATAAAAAGAAACACTAAGAAATGGTTTTAGTAATTCCAAAAAGCAGCTAAAATGTTGCTAACATGCCATCATACACAGCAGCTATCTTCATCTTGATAGCAGTCTATCAAGTTTAAAAAAGATCCCAAAAACTACTCCAACTTACTTTTTTCTTGTCTTTCATCCTTCGAACACAATCAATTATATGTAAGACCACGATCCTTAGTATAGAAACTTAAAACAGAATAAAACAGCTAAACTTCAACGTTCACTTCCCACCTGCTGTTCCCTGGTTTGAACAATATCTGCTTTAAGACTGAACAGAGGTCCAGATCTCTCTGTGTAACAACCATTAAGACCGAACCTTTAGATATGATTGTCAGGTCATCATCACCTTGAAAGGATTCCTGCAGCTCAGCCTGGAGCAGAGAGACGTTTCTCTTCAGAGTGTTTGGCTTCTGGAGCATCGGTTAATGACTTCAGCGTGTCGGCTTCAAACAGAGGGATGGAAACAGGCATGTAGGTCTGACTTGAGACTTCTGCCCAAATCTGGCAAAAGTGTTTTATTTCTATCTATCCGAGATCTTTGAGTTTATAGATTTGTTATCTTCACAGTCTACTGTATATTTTCTACTTTTTAATGCTGTTTTAATTCTATTTTGAGATGTTTAATTTCTAGTATTGTTTATTTATACTGTTTAATTTATACCTATGTGCAAAAATGTCCCAATTTAGGATCAATAAAGTACCTCTTACCTTATCTTATCTTATAGGGAGTAATGGATAACATATAACGGGATTGCGTAATCAGGATACAAAAAAAGGGTGACTATATTCCCTTACAGCAGGGATCACCAACTACATTTGTCCAAGGGCCAACATTTATCCAATAGAAACTTTCGCGGGCCAGCGATTTTTATATATAGCCCAGGGGGGGGGGCTAGTGGAGCACGCTCAGGTACTGCGGAGCGCATAAAGCTTAGCAGAATCTTCACGCTAACGAAGGATCACTTCTAGGCAACTGTCCCGCAGCTCCAGCCTCTCTGTTGGACGCTGTCGCAGCGGGGCTACTGCTGTGCTGCGGAGCGCATAAAGCTGACTCTTCACAACGAAGGATCACTTCTTCTTCAAGGCAGGGAAGGCTACGCAGTACGCAGTCTACTGTCCCGCAGCTGCTGCCTCTCTGTTGGACTCCAGTACTGCACATTACTCACGTGTAGTTCTAAAAAAAAAAATGAGTGGGGGGCGAACGCACTAACCACTCCGCCAACTCCACAGTCACCCCCGTCGTGCGGGCCGGTTGAGAATGTCTGGCGGGCCAGATGTGGCCCGCGGGCCGCCAGTTGATGGTCACTGCAGTTACAATAAAAATACGTAATCAGATTACTGTTACATTGGGGATTACTAGCAGATTTACAGTGTTCGTAAAACCAATTTTTGAAAATTCTCATTTTCTCCTGAAAATTCTCTTTTTTTCCTGAAAATTCTCATTTTTTCCTGAAAATTCTCAATTTTTCATAAAAACTCTCAACTTTTTCATCACAATTCTGACTTATTTTTCAAAATTCTTTTTTTCCCCTAAATTTCGATTTTCTTCAATTTCCTGACTTTTTTCATAATTCTTACTTTTTTACAAAAAGCTCAATTTGTTGATAAAAATATTTTTATAAAAAATCGGACTTATTTTTCAAAATTCTTACTATTTTTGCAGAAATCTAACTTTTTCGAAATCCTGACATATAACATATAATATATATTTTTTAATTCCTGACTTTTTACATATTTTTCACTTTTTTTCCAAAATTCTCATTTTTTATAAAAATTCTGAGGGGATCAACTTTTCTGTCTCTGTGAGCTGTTCTGTTCTCTAATACTTTACGTGTGAATCCATACGCCTGCTGCCTGAATCTGCTTTATGAAAGGCAGCTTTTCCTATCAATAAAATCATTTCTGATCCTAAATATCTTCTTTTCTAAGGTCACATTGTTCTGTTGTCTTACATAACACACTTCAGTAAAAAACATCTTATGGGTATTTCTGATCTATTGTGTTTATTTGCATTGTATTTGATATTGAGGCAATCCTAAAGAAACAGGAAGCAATCAGGTAAAGTAGCCCTGTATACAATCTAAATAAACCAGTGTGTACACAGTTTAAAATCCTGAAAAGCTGAAAGGACTCGTGGTGTTTGTTCTCTAGATTTCAGTCGTGGCACGTTTCTGACATCAATACCTTTTTTTCTTTGCTCCCAGCACAACATGATGTTTGCTTTTGTTGGCAGTACATGCATTGAATATATAACATGCCTTCATTCTTCTGTTCATGCTGGCAGCGCATGGATTTCCCACTGAGTCTATTATTTCTCTTTCTACTCCATTGTGTTGCTCTGAGATTTGTTTTTCTGTAAATGCAGGCAGTAGGCTACAGTGTGTTGAACCCATCTCGCAGTGTGTATAAACCTCTATTCTCTAACACAGTATACACACTATATAAAAAGTGTCATGTGCAAAAGTTTGTTTTTGGCATAATCTGTCAAAAAACATAAATGAATGTTCCCTGACAGCAGCTGTTTAACGGATTATAACACGACGGTTTGTATGATATCTTACATTTTCTTACACATGTCCAATAACAACAGAAATCATTGCATCTACGTGAGCCCCTGCATTGTTTAAGTACCAAAACTACTTGGTTAGTTTCAGGAATAGTTGTTCGTTTGCGTTGAAATAACCACAGTAGTTCCGTTGCTTAAGTAAGGAAGTTACAAGATAATTTAATTAGCGTTGGTAACTGGTTTTACAGGGGACAAAATCAGCAAAATAAGGTCCTCAAACTGCTCTTTTTATACTAAGTGTATACAGTTGATTAGGTCCTAAATGGTTGGTTTGCACAAATTCAAGAGACATTTTTTTTATTGGTAAATATTAAGGTTTTGAGTTGAGTTTTTCCACTTTTTGTGTGTTGTTCACGACAGATGAACTGTCACAAAGGTCTTTGACATGTGATTGGTCGAAGGATCTATTTGACAGGCCACCCTCTTGCTCCTATTCCTTCAGTCTTCATCAACTAAAAATAAATACTCTGCAAAAAGAGAACCCTATCAAGTGCATTTGTTAGCTACACAAGGGGACTTCAGATTATCGCACCCTGCATTGGTGGAGTTAATCCACATTGATATGGAAGACTTCATGAAATTACCGTATTTGATAGCTTTTGACTGCGTTCATGTCCAACCCTAACATCTAAATCTTAATAACGTGGTGCAGAGATGACATGCTGAGTCTTTTCCGGTTTTTATGAGCCATTTCTTAAAGCTCCAATGTATCCTATTTGGGCAAAAATACCTAAGACATATGGATGCATTTCAGCCAATTTCTCAATGTAACTAAACCCAAATGTATTGAATAAAGTGTTACAATATCATATTAATATTAAATCAATATTTTAAACCTTTACACAACAACCTTGCATTGTCAGCAGACGATGTGAGTGGCTGCACGTTCTGCACAGGAGAGGATCTTCTTTAATGCATCATTAGCCAAACACTATCAATCACACCCGTGATTAATCTAGAGTCACAACTCCAGCAGACCTGCATGGGATCAAAGTTAGGAGAGCGCTCACAGTCCAATCAGCAGCAGGGGAGTGAAGGTACTTTAAATAGCGGTTAGTATTCCATATCAGTGAAATTCCTGCTGTAATTTTTGCTGTAGAAACTGACTTTAGAAGAAGCGGGCCATGCTAGTTTTTGCAAAATGCGTGATTTTAAGTGGGTGAGAAAACAGGAAAGAATAAATAGAGAATGAAACAAAGAAACAAACAACAAGAAAGAACAAAACTAGAAATATTTGGAAAACTTTGATTACTTTCATGTTGACTGAAAAGCTCATTTAAATCAAGGCAACCAGTAGGTCTAGTTTTCAGATTCCCTTAGAATGTGTATTTTAACGAGTCTTGTCAATACTCAGTTACCTCTAAACTTGTATGTATTGCACTTTCTTATAGAGTCAGATCTTGGTGCTCACTTATGATCGGCAAGGCAACCCTTAAAAAACATATTTAATCTCAAGGGAAAACTAAAGGCCTTTTCAGGGTCTATGCCTTTCTTTTGTTGCTCTTCAGCCCTCTGTGTTTTCCCTTTAGTGAAGCCATCGCGTTGAAACGGCTGCTTCTAGTGTCAAAAAACAGGCACTTCTCCTCCTCTAAAGCACACTTTCATGGTCTTCCCTTTGGAAATCAAACGCAGATGTTTCTCACGACACACAAACAACATCGCTTCTACCTCCTGTTTTCCCTCTCAAGACGATACAGACTTCCAACACAGATCTCAGGTCAGGTGTCATGTTTAAGGAGATGTTGCTCTTTTAGTTTTACCTTCTGTAGACAAGTAGAACTTTGAAGTTGGAAGTGTTACTCTGTCGCACATTAGGCAGCTACTGAGAGCAGAAATGATGCCAAATAATGTTTTCACAGTGTATCACTAGATTCCTGTCAGGAGTGAACACCTTAAAGCAGAAATACACCCAGAGAACAACTGAACATGGAGACTTAACGAGGCCCTATTCTGCTTTCTGGGGTTTTTCTCTCTCTTGTAGAGTTTTCTATAGGTTTTCGTGCATGTAAATGGTCTGCAAAAAACATCTATTGATTCATTAAAACAGTCACGTGTTGGGTTTGAGTGGATTTATTTAACCCTCCTGTTGTCTTTGGGTCAAATCTGACCGATTTACTACTTTCATCAATCATAACCTTTTTGTTTCACATTCGATTGCATTAAGGCTTTCTGATATCCTTCACAGTAAACATTTGAACATATGAAATTGCTGATCACCACTTTCATTGGATTTTGGATGATTTAGTCAACTTTGTAACACCCATGGTGTTCCCGGTCAAAAATGACCGCCATACACACACACACACACACAACACACACACACACACACACACACACACACACACACACACACACACACACAGAACAATTTGACACATGTCCCGCTCTTATGTGCCCATCCCCCCACATGGATCACACCTGGCACATGCAATACATGTTCAGTGTCTTTTCTTTGTATATTTACTGCAGTTTTTCATGTATACCAGTAGTCTGATACAATATTTACAGTTTGAAAGGGTGTTAAATGAAATTTGGTGATGATTAATGGTTTTTGTGTTAATGTAATAGCAGTTAAAACAGGACCGGTCAAATTTGACCGCGAACACCAAAGTAAGGGGGGGGGAAACGAAGACAATAGGAAGGTTAAAAGGGACCAATTATGATTTCCCAGGTGTTCTCTTTCCTGTAGTGTGTTCTATTCATGGGTACCAAGTACGTCATTTCCGGAATGCCCGCCGCCATCTTTGTGACCGACTCTGACAGTTTGTTTACACTCGTCATGGCAGCAAACACAGCGCATTTAAACGGGAAAGAGAGAGAGAGATATTTGGTAAAGACGGCGATTATTGGATGCGATCCCTATTTGTTACCCCCAACTGTATTTTGTTTATTGAATTCGGCTAAGTGTCTTCCCCAACTAACTTTTCCCGACATATATATTTATCTTGTTCACAATCCATCTCCATTCACCGGAGAGAGCCTGAAGGCTTTTAAGAGCACAGATGCCTATCAATACGCCGTTGCCGGGTGGGTGAACGACACCAAGATATGGCATGTGGAGAAGACACACCTACATGTGATCACAGCGAAGGTAAGTAATTTAACAACAATCATAAACCGTGTTATTATAGTTGTATTTATGTCTAAAGTGATGATGTTAGCTTGCTAGCCAGTTGCTAGCAAATGGTATTTCTAGCTAACATCATCACTCCAGCTGGCAGCTAGCTATATATATTGTTTTAAAGCAACATACTCTTCTTTCAATGACAAATTAATTCTTATTTTTTCTACATAAGCAAGAGGTCCCTGTTTATTTCACGATTCTCTGTCACTTGCACTATTGTTATATTTCGCGTTGCTCTATCTTTACTTGTTTTTTTTATGTCTTAAGGATATTGTATGTTGTAGCCTACTTTGGAGCAGCCTGGGACTTCAGATATTAAATGCCAATCTGCGCTGTAGCTATTATATTTGACAATAAACCTTTGAATCTTACATTTGTACAAGCTCAGGAGAGTTTAGCTTTTATATGACAAAATTAATGTACTGCATTTTTCACTTAACAGGTCAATCATTCCCAGGCTTTGAACAGCAACCCAACATCTCCATGGATTGTGGTGCAGGAGGACGGGACAGTGGTGATGGCGCATTGTACATGCATGGCAGGGTTAGGAGAGGTTTGTTCCCACGCAGCAGCACTTATGTTTACAGTTGTGGCTGCTGTTGAGAAGAGAGAAAACCAGACATGCACAGAGAAGCCATGCACATGGACACAGCCTAGCACTAAAATGGTGAAGTACGACGAGGTGTCTAACATCTTCGCCATCAAAGAACAAGTTGAAACCGAAGACCTGTTTCAGCACATGAGACCATCTGCTGATGATTTGAAGTTATTCTGTGAACAACTCCACCAAAGTGAAGAACAAGAGACAAAGCCCAAGAAAAGTGCTATCCTGTCGGTCATTGAAGGCCATTCCCACAGATACACGCCAAAGACTGTACAACTGGATCTGCCAACCCCCTTACCAGTCTGTATCAAAGCAGCAGACTTGTACTGGATTTGCCTGCACTGCTAGAGGAGGGTGCCAAAGTCTTTGAGGAGCTGAATCTCACACCAGAGCAGGTAAGAAATAGAAATGGCTTACGGTAAAATAAAAGCGTGTCACAATGCTAAATCCTAAACATAACTAAATTCATTAAGAATAACTTCACTGCTTTCTGATAATTACAGCTCTTTTGATAGTTCAATTCTTTTTGAGTGTTTGTTAGTTGAGGAGAAGACCAGGAAACAGAGTAGGTCGAGGGTCTGGTTTGAGCAGAGAGCAGGGAGAGTTACTGCGTCATCCTTCCATGAGGCAGCCAAGACAGAGAGCTCTTCGTCTTTGATTAAAAGAGTTTGCTATCCTCGCTCCTCTCAGTTTTCCACTGAAGCGACCAGGTATATATATATACATTTAGGCAGCAAGACTAAATCATACATTCTTTCCACTACTTCATCATGAATAAATACAATAATTGAGTAACTAGATATTATGAGGGTAAAACAAGATATTAACATTCTAATAACAGTATTTTAGGGACTTTTTAAAGTGATGAGTTTTTTTCCAAAATGTTCAAAATAACATGTTCTTTTCCTCAGATGGGGTTTACAAAACGAGGACACTGCCAAAAAGTCTTACCTGGTGGCTATGCAAGATCACCATGAAGACATTAATGTTGCAGCATCAGGGCTCATCCTCAACCCAGAGCTGCCATGGATTGGTGCATCCCCAGATGGTGTCGTGACCTGTGCTTGCCATGAGCCTGGCATTTTAGAAATTAAGTGTCCTTTCAGCGCTAAAGACCGCAGTCTACTTGAATGCACCAAAGACTCGCGGTTCTGCCTGACTGTCCCTGAGGGAGGTGTGATGAGCCTAAAGCTGGATCACAGCTATATGTATCAAGTGCAGGCACAAATGCGTGTCGCAGAGGTAATGTTCTGTGATTTTGTTGTGTGGACACCTCAAGAACTTTTTAAACAGCGCATCATGTTTGATGGCGCATTTTTTGATGTTGCACATTCAAAGGTGGTAAACTTCATTAGAACGGGGATACTACCAGAGTTGTTGGGTAAATGGTTTACTGTGCCACGATTCTCCCCCACTGCAACCTCTGACAAAACATCTGAGGGACATTAAGAAGCTGACAATAAATAAGCTCTTCTTGTCAGACACTGGTCTTTTTCTTTTGTCTTCATGGTCAGGTTTTTGTACCCATTAAGCTTACATATTCATACACTGTAGATGGTGCAATAAATAACTGTATCTAATACTTGCGGATGCATTGTAGTATAAGTAGGAGTATTTAAAAAACCTCAAAGAACAAATACTTGGAAAAAGTGATGTTTATTAGTTCAAGACTGGACATTTTAATGTATTAATTGTAAAGATAATAGAGAGAAGATCCAACATACATAGAAAAGGGAATACACAATAAGCATTTTGTTTTATTTAGCTGACGCTTTTATCAAAAGCGACTTACAAATATTATCTATCTATTCTGTGGGTACCACAGATGGGCAGACATTACAAAGAGCACAGCAAACTGTTACCATCTTGTCAAGGGAAGTAGGTTGTCCTTGAGTGGCTGCTTGGCAAAGAGACAGCGGGATGGTGCTCTGAAGGATGGTGTATTTGTTCCTGACCAGGCCAATGACTCTTTCCACATGGATCCTGACGGCAGCGAGTCCCCTTGTGGATTCAAGTTCCAGTGGATGCAGTTTGCCTGTGCACTATACAGCCCCACAGTGTCTTTCACATTGAAGCCTCTATCAGCAAGAACAACATCTCCTGGTGATAATTTCTCAAGATATGAGCAGTTTTCTGTAATGTACTTGTCGCTTGTGCGTCCCCCCCAGCCCTTTGACACAAAGGATGTAACACCCTGTGGTGTTATAGAAATGAGATATTTGACAGTGTTGTGGTGCTTGTAATAGGAGTATGTTTGTGCACGTGCCCTTAAATTCTTTGGCTTCTCTACAAACATTTCAAAACAGTCAATGATGGAAGTGCAGTTGCTAAAATTATCCCTGAAACACATGGGCAGACTAACCTGAATTTGATCTTTTGAGGGCCAAAATATAAGTGGTGACAGTCTGACATACATGACATCTAAAGTATTGTTGAACATTCTGACAACACTGCTCTTAGACATATGAAAAAGATAAACAAAAAAATATAAAGGTAAGTTAAGCCTCATTCTCATCAATGTTAATAAAAAGCTATGAAAGGGAGTCAGTCTTGGGCCGGCTTTCACAAACCCAGACAGGAAGCCAAAAACAACCATCATTTTAGCATAGCTTGGTAGGCCTGTTAGTTCCTGTACCATCTCATCATTTCCTTTGAAGGCTTCTTCATTGAAAGACAGCACATTAACTTTGTCCTTAAGACAGTTAACCTCAGCTCTTAATCGTGCACACTCGTTTGTCAATGCCTTGACTGTAGCTTGGCAGGCTGCATTTGAGCATGGTTCCACAGTACCTGAGCTAAGAATGGCTTGAGAGTAACTGTGGTCATCTTTCACACATTCTACCTGTTCAACTAAGGTGATGTCAAGCCCAGTGGCATCACTGGTGCTGGAAGGTGCCACAGTCTCATGGTCACTATCAGGAACCAAAGTCTCAGTCCGTTTCCTTTTCATCTGCTGAGTATGCTCAAATCTGCTGGTGACATAGATGCTTCTCTGCCGCTGTCCAGCTGACGTGTGCGCAAAAAGGCTGGGGATGTAGTCAGGGCTCATGGGGTTGTCATTGTTTCTTCCTAAGCAGACAGAGGCAAACATGGTAGAATATTAATGTGTGTATAGGGCCTAGGCCTCCTAATAAGATAATGACAAGAAGTATTACGATCCTTAACTTAAGTAAAAGTAGCAATAATACATGTAATATAAATACACAAGTAATTTAAGGCATGCATTCAATAATATTGAGAACGGCAATTTCTTTCTCAGTTTTCTGCCAGAAATGTGTCTTTTATTCAAATTCAGTCGGTTTCAAGCGTAAAGGAACACAGAGCAAAACTAATGCAGTCCTTTCAAAACTGGGAATATTTTACTCGTGCTATGTTACCATTACACTGCTAACGGTAATTATTATTCGGCAACTGAATTATCTATGTTGAAGTATTTTGAAAACATATTTCTGACAAAAAGATAACAATAAGTGAAGAGCTTACCGGAAAACAAGTGTTGACTGCACAATCTGGAGTTAGATGTCGGCTGCCAGTGGTCCCTTCTGATGGCAGCCAGCCATTTATTACGACGGTCTAAGTCTTTGGGGATCGATACAAACTGTAGTCCGGGGTTCCTCTGGCGACTATTGTCACAGCCCAAAGCACAACAAATCCCAGGCATATCCACAAACTTTATTATTCACGATGTGTCTTTCTCTGTTGCTTCCTCCGTGTTCTCTGTTACTGTGACCGGACACCAAAATGGCGGCGCTAGAATACAGTGACGTCACGTGGTACCCATGAATAGGTTTTAGTGCATGTAAATGGTCTGCAGAGGCTAAAATCGCCTCCCACCCCAACAACCTGCTTGAAATGCCTCCATTGGATTCCTTTTTTCACTTCAAGAATATAGTGACATCACAATGTAATACTCACGCTCCTATTGGCTAGCGCTCCAATACATTGTATGTAATAGGCTAAGGGGCGGGACATCTCTAAGCTGTAGACCAATCAGAGCAAACTGGGCTTTTTTACATTTATTTTTAAATTTTGAGAGGAGAATTCGAGATTACTTTCTGGTTTGTTCCTCTAAATTTGTTCTATGAGAAGCTTTCTGACAAATACTGCATGCTCACTACTCTTCAGAGCAATGGTATCTTTTAGTTGCAGGTAGTAAAGGCTAAAGTGCCTTTGAGCAAAACTAATAACCTCTTCTCGCTCCAGAGCTGCTCTTTAGTTATTGAAATCTGACCATTAACCTCTTTCCTTTGCAGAAAATCCAAAGTGAGTAGCATTGTGAGTGCATATTTGACATCTTCTAGATAAATGCCCCTGTGATTGATCTCATGATGGCTCAGAAAGTGTGAAATGTTACGAAGCTCGCTCCCCAAATTACAAATTGATTGAGTTCGTGAGTTTTCAGAAACAAAGCTTCGCTCTCAGATTAATCTTCAAAAACATGGCTGCGGAGAAAACCAGCCATGTGCTTTATTCAAGATTCATCAAACTCTAATTACCAGATTCCATTTAAAAATTAATCAAAAATATAATTAAAACATTAATCTTGGGACATTTTCTGCAGACTGTCAGGGACACAGCACCATCTATGGATCGAGCTGATCAGTGATCAGTCTGGAGAACCTGCAGCAATCAGTAAAAACAAGTATATAATTAAGCTAATAAAATAACAGTGTACTGCATAGAGGTAAGTAAGTAAGTAAAGTTTATTTATAAAGGGACTTTCACAGACAAAGTCACAAAGTGCTTGACAAAACAATAAAACATCATCATAGGAATCATACAATGATAAATGACCACACAAGCCACGTGTTAAGAAGTCATAAAAGCACCACAACACAATAAAAACACAATAAAACACAATGAAAACAAAATAAAAACATAGTGTAAAATAGAATAAAATCAAGCACACCGGTTACCCAAACGCCTGCCCAAACAGGAATGTCTTTAAATTAGTTTTAAAGGAGTCAACCGAGTCAGCAGACCGTAGATGAGCAGGCAGAGCGTTCCATAGCTTAGGAGCCACGGCCTCGAATGCTCGATCACCGGGTCTTAAGGTGGGTACGTGGGACAGACAGTAAATTGTGCATGTGTGACCTGGTGGGAAAAGTACTCCGAATAGTACCGATAGTTCCTGGGATTTTGCATTTCCACTTTTTTTTCGGGAACCTTTTGACCCCTTTTCAGTCCCTGCTAGAGAGGTAGTACTTTCCTGGGAGGAAAAGGTTCCAATTTCTGATTGGCTGGGCGAATTGCAAACCACGCCCCGTAAAACTCTGAAAAGTTTTCTGAAGCCGCCATTTTATTTGCTCGCATTAGCATTATTAGCATTAGCATTAGCCCAGCGCACCAACGGAGAGAGACTAACTTATGGCAACACAAAAGAAAACATGGGAGCGGTGGAGTGAGGAGGAGGTGTCGGCGCTTCTGGCGATTTACTCGGAAGGCTTCAGTAGAAGCTGCTGGGAAGACTCCCAGCAGCTACTACTGAAGCCAGTCCCCAACTCCGGGGACTTCCGGCCGGGGACTTCGGGTGGCAGTATACGCCGTGAAGTTGTTTGCGGCCTGCCAGTAAACCCAAAGCAGAAGAAGTACTCAGATCTTGTCCTTGAGTAAATGTAGAAGTACTCAGATCTTCTACTTGAGTAAAAGTACTCAGATTTTGTACTTGAGTAAAAGTAGAAGTACTCAGATCTTGTACAAGAGTAAATGTAGAAGTACACAGACCTTCTACTTGAGTAAAAGTAGAAGTACTCAGATCTTCTACTTGAGTAAAAGTAGAAGTACTCAGATCTTGTACTTGAGTAAAGTAGAAGTACTCAGATCTTGTACTTGAGTAAAAGTAGAAGTACCAGAGTGTAGGAATACTCTGTTACAGTAAAAGTCCTGCATTCAAAATGTTCCTCAAGTAAAAGTAGAAAAGTATTATCATCAAAATATAGTGAAAGTAGCGACAGTAAAAGTAGTCATTGTGCAGATTGGTCCATTTCAGAATAATATATATGATATGTTTTATAATGATTGATCATGAAAGTGTTCTCAAAGCTGGTAAAGGTGCAGCTAGTTTGAATGACTTTGTATACTGCAGGGTAGCTTGTGGATTTACTCCAGGTGGAACTAAAGTCTGATTTAACACTTGATTATATTTCACATCATTCATCCAGAACTGCAAAGTAACTGAAGGTATTACATGTAGAGGAGTAAAAGCACAACATTTACCTCGGAATTGTAGTGGAGTAGAAGTACAAAGGAGCATAACATTGAAATTATCAAGTAAATTACAAGTACCTCAAAATTGTACTTAAGTACAGTACTTACATTAATGCACTTAGTTTCTTTACACCTCTGATAATGCATGATGTATCATAAAGTCACTTAATTCACAGGATATTTAGCACCACTTCCCTAGATGTTGATTCTCACATAACCATACATGTTTTTTATCCAAAGCAACTTACACTTCAATATCGTAGACATGCCTTCAGGATATATGGGGTTAGGTATCTTGTCAAACGATGCATCTACATGTTGACTCTTGGGACGGGGTATTGAACTGTAGATTGTGACCTCTCTGCGAAATTCACTTCATCACGTACAGCATTGTTTCTGAATCATTGCTAATTTCTAAGAAAGTTCAAGAAACATTGTTTTATCTCTCTCATTTAACGTTTTGGTTTTTCTTTGAATTAAAACACGTCGATGTCAGAAGCTCCTATCTCTGTGTCTTTCTTAAGATATCTAGAAATTATAAAATAATAAGCTTCAGGGGTCACAGCAGTAATTATTCTGCTTATTGTTTACTATATATTCTCGTTTGGACATGGATGAAGCGATGACATTTTCATTTTGTCTGTGTGTGTGTTATAGTGAATGATGTTTCCCTATGGTTACTGATCAAACATGTCGGACGTGTCTCAATTATATACTTCTGATCGTACACTGCTATGTCGTACGAACATGTGTATTGTTAAAACGCACACAGCTAATGTGCGCTGCCAGAAGTGAACATCAACGCTGCTCGCTAGCCTTCTCAAATTAACAATGGCTTCCATCCAACAACAGTATAGTGGTACGTTTGTTAAAAAAACAATCGTGGATGGTTGCGTAACTCCCCTGTACGTTGCCAAGATGGCCGTCATTGAGTGTGACAGAGTCCAGCGTTCCACTTTCAACCTTCTGACAATTTTGAGTTCGACATCTTGGTACTCACACATGGAGACACAGCAATTATACATTTCTTTATTTTGTGTCTCTTTGTTTCCGTTACCCAGAAATCTATATCAGCTTTCCATTTTTGTGGGACGTCTCAATTCCTAAACTGCACGTCGACAATAAAGGAGACTTGGCAAAGGTCCAAGGATGCACACTTGTATCCTTAGGGAGGGCTTTTTCTGCATTCTTGACGTATAAGTTAGTCCTTATTTTTTATAGTAGTTTTAAACCAACAATTGTAGTGCTTCAAACAATAAAATACATTAAGGCTTTGCACGTTTTGACACAGCAGTAAGTTCCAGTTTAGCTCATGCTACATTTTATTATCATCATTAAAAGACTTGGAGTTTCCCGGCCATTCAGCTCATTAAAAAAGGAAAGCATTAACTTCAAAGAATTCAGGGTAAGTAATGTGTGTTATTTTTGCAGAAACATTTCCTGTGTTTGTGCGCAAATATAGTGCCAAAACCCATAATCTGCCCCCAGTTCACCCCCACGCCGTGCCAGCATCTGCAATTGACTTCAATTGAATCAAACTGGTGTGATGTGTTGTTCGAACTCCTGCAGCCTGACAATGTGTGCCCCTCGCTGATAAATAGATCTGCTGAAAAACATCTAATTTGTGAGGCTGCTGGCGCCCCAATTGAAAAGCAATCAATACGCCCATTAGCTTGCCTGCCATTAGTTTCCAAACATGTGAACACTTTCCAAATGCCCTCAGAGCACAAAGTCATTCAGGCAAATGTTTGTAGACAACGTCTTCTTCCACACACCAAACATAGCTGCAGGCAGCAGCAGCAAGACGTCCAACTGTAGGGATTTTTCTTTCTCTAATGCTGTAAAGCATCCGTTTATTGTTACTTCCTGTTCCTAAGTATGTGTTTGAACCTGCTACATGCCAAATAAATATCACAACATGTTAAATGTATTTATTTGTACATGCTTGTCCCTTTTAAGTGTGAGCAACAGCTCCCTCAACAAAAAGCCAATGTGATTTTTACATTGGGTTTCGGTATATTACAGAAAAGCCTAATGCACGTTTATGCTACTTACACATTTTGTTCAGCAGGATAATCTCCACATATTAACAGCAGTTTATGATTTTTTAAGTTGAATGCTAATGTTGGGCTATAAAGGAACTACAGCACGGTCACATGACTTCACGTCACCACCGCTAAGCTAAAGGTGACTAATGTTGGGCTATAAAGGAACTACAGCACGGTCACATGACTTCACGTCACCACCGCTAAGCTAAAGGTGGCTAATGTTGGGCTATAAAGGAACTACAGCACGGTCACATGACTTCACGTCACCACCGCTAAGCTAAAGGTGGCTAATGTTGGGCTATAAAGGAACTACAGCACGGTCACATGACTTCACGTCACCACCGCTAAGCTAAAGGAGGCTAATGTTGGGCTATAAAGGAACTACAGCACGATCAAATGACTTCAGGTCACAACCGCTAAGCTAAAGGTGGCTAATGTTGGGCTATAAAGGAACTACAGCACGGTCACATGACTTCATGTCACCACTGCTAAGCTAAAGGAGGCTAATGTTGGGCTATAAATGAACTACAGCACGGTCACATGACTTCACGTCACCACCGCTAAGCTAAAGGTGGCTAATGTTGGGCTATAAAGGAACTACAACAATAATATAATAGATCCCTGATTGATAATCTTGTAATATTTAAGTAATGACCTGAAGTAAAGTAATCCGCAGCATTATATTACTCTGCAGAAAGCCTGTAACATCCAGTACTCTCTCTTCCTGCTGAGACATGTGTTCAGTGCCCTCTAGTGCTGTGGTAAAATCCCTCTGATAGACTCTGTTTGTGTTCTCAGAATTAGAAACGGAGTATTACTCCCGTCATTTGTGTGTAGGAATCCCTCTGATCTAATTACCGTCAGTGTTTGTATATTTAAAGGAGCGCCGTCGCTGCACGACTTGATAAACCTGCGTCTACGCCAGCGTCCTAATGCGGAGGGTAAACAGATAACAGATAATAGCTCAGCATCATCCTCCTCCTCCTCCTCCTCCTCCTCCTCCTCCTCCTCCTCCTCCTCCTCACTGTTCTCCTCTTCCTCCTGCTTCTGCTCACTCATGCACTTTCACTTCCAGAACTCCATTTTTATATTTTTACTGTTGTGTTTTTATGAGAGCATTGTCCTCCGCAAAAGTGATGTCCTGGGACTTTTTTTACGAGCACATGCCTGGTTTTATATGTGTTGCAATTATTTTTTTCCCCCTCCTCTCTCCTGTGAAGTGATCGGATTGGCTTCTTTGAAAGTGACGTCTCTACCACTTCCTGTGATGCTGTATAAGGCGACATAGCAACAGCTGCTGGAAAGCGTCTCATCAATCATACGTGGCTGATGTGTCTGCTGATGTTTCCAGCTACGTGTCCATAATGCCAAATGTGTGTCTGCACCTCGTTGTGAGAACACAAAAGTGCATTGAGAACGGCGATAAATCTGGATGGAAACGAGACGGCGGTGCCCGAGGACAACGGCTAATGTTGATGGTGTCTCTAATGAGCGTGGTCATTACAGGAGGATGTGTTACAGCGATATGAATATGTATGGTTTCAGAAAGCTCCAGACGAACTCGCCCACAGGCTGCGTCCTGACAGCTGAAACACATCTCCTCTCCTTTCTGGATCCGCTCCTGGTCCTCCATCATAAACTGAAACATCATATCTTCATGAAATACTTCCCCCCTCCTCTCTCATATCTCATCCAGCTCTAATAAGCTCTTGTCTCGAAGAAAAATCTCCTCATCCTCTTCCCTCTCTGATCGTATTTCCTCTCTATCTGACGTAGAGATTATTTTTGCCAGAGAAACAACTTTCAGGCTCGAAAGTCACGATAAAATCTGAAGAGGGAAAATATATATTTTTATAAGTATTTCCGCATTAAAGGGGAAGCTAACCCAAGTTACAAAAGAGGAAAGAAAGCAGTTTCATTGTGTCCTAGATTTAGTGCAACGCAGATAACAAACACACCTGTACAGATACTTCTGCTACTTCTACATGTAGCTCATAATACTCATAAACATACTACTGCATACTTGTACTAGAGTTTATATGATTTTGGTATTACTTCAGTGGCTAAATATACTTCTACACATATTACTAACAGTATTCATTCTACAGTGTCTACCACAAATACCTTTACTGTTGCCACTGCTGTATTTCTACTCTTAAGACAAATTTTGTTATAAATAGAAACCTTGCACACTGATTCTGATGCCTTTGTGTTGCAAATATTTGCCATAAAAGACAAATCTAAGATAATAACATGGGTGCAATGGTTTGTGCCTGTCCAAAATGGATTATATTATGTTTTGTGTCTCCTTTTGTCCGGTGATCACGCCCGATTTCATGCTGTTCTGCAATAACCTGCCACATCATATGTCTTTGTATTCCTCGTGCCTTTATTCTATTATTTCTTTATGCAGAGAGACGATTGGTAAAGTAAATGGGTTTATCAGATGCCTGTTGGCTGAGGTGTTGGCATTTGCAGTGGCTCTTAAATATGTGGAGATTAGTTAAACAACTGGTAGATGCAAATACATCAAATGTGTTTCCAAATGTTCAATGTCAGTGTGTAAATCGAATTGACACAACGTGAGGTCGTATTTATTATTAAAGAAAGATGTGGCACATGGTAAGCAAAGACCTTTAGGGCAGTACTCCTGTCTTACAACAACTCCTACTGTACCACTATTACTGACACTACGATACGATAATACGATACGATAACACTTTAATGCTCAGATCAAGTTTGAAATTTCACTTGCATCACAGCAGCTCCATTTGTAGCATCAACAGACAAATACCAAGACACAATACATGATTACTTCTTCAATATTACTAGGATTACCACTTCTACTTCTCACTGTTATTAGTGATTGTACAACAATGGTAGATAATATATAACTTTGTTTAGACTTCAGGGCCGCTGCAAATGCACCCTCCAAACACAATGGATCACATCATGTTTAGAGGACCACTCTTATCAAATTGGCATATGATCTGTTGTCCAGGCAGCAGGTTTGAAGAGGCTCAGAGACATAATAATCTGTTCCAATAACACAGCTGTTTCTCATCCATCCAGGTCAGGGTGGAGGATCCAGACATTTCATCCTGGAAGGAAGATGGGCCATTTAATCCAGCATGTTCTGTTTCTGCATTGACTCTTTCCCAGTTGGATGTGTCCTCAATATCGTTTTCCTAACCAGCAGTTCTTCTCTAAGTTACCTTTCTCATGTCCTTAAAGAGTCCTCTCCTGCTGATGTTCAGGTGTATATCAGTATGTAGTGTCTCTACTTTAAAGAGTCCTTCCTGCAGATGTTCAGGTGTATACAGTATGTAGTGTCTCTACTTTAAAGAGCCTCTCCTGCTGATGTCAGGTGTATATCAGTATGTAGTGTCTCTACTTTAAAGAGTCCTCTCCTGCTGATTCAGGTGTATATCAGTATGTAGTGTCTCTACTTTAAAGAGTCCTCTCCTGCTGATGTTCAGGTGTATATCAGTATGTAGTGTCTCTACTTTAAAGAGTCCTCTCCTGCTGATTCAGGTGTATATCAGTATGTAGTGTCTCTACTTTAAAGAGTCCTCTCCTGCTGATGTCAGGTGTATATCAGTATGTAGTGTCTTACTTTAAAGAGTCCTCTCCTGCTGATGTTCAGGTGTATATCAGTATATAGTGTCTTCTTTAAAGAGTCCTCTCCTGCTGATGCAGGTGTATATCAGTATGTAGTGTCTTTACTTTAAAGAGTCCTCTCCTGCTGATGTTCAGGTGTATATCAGTATGTAGTGTCTCTACTTTAAAGAGTCCTCTCCTGCTGATGTTCAGGTGTATATCAGTATGTAGTGTTTTCTACTTTAAAGAGTCCTCTCCTGCTGATGTTCAGGTGTATATCAGTATATAGTGTCTCTACTTTAAAGAGTCCTCTCCTGCTGATGTACAGGTGTATAACAGTATATAGTGTCTCTACTTTAAAGAGTCCTCTCCTGCTGATGTACAGGTGTATAACAGTATATAGTGTCTCTACTTTAAAGAGTCCTCTCCTGCTGATGTACAGGTGTATATCAGTATGTAGTGTCTCTACTTTAAAGAGTCCTCTCCTGCTGATTTTCAGGTGTATATCAGTATTTAGTGTCTTACTTAAAGAGTCCTCTCCTGCTGATGTCAGGTGTATATCAGTATGTAGTGTCTCTACTTTAAAGAGTCCTCTCCTGCTGATTTCAGGTTATGTGGCCTATGCCTCTTTTGTTATTTGTCAACCTCTTAGAGATGTCCCGCCCCTTATCCTATCATGTACAATGTGTTTGAGCGCTAGCCAATAGAAGCGTGAGTGTTATGTAGTGATGTCACTATGTTCCGGAACTAAACAAAGGAGTCCAATGTCATTTACAGGTATTTTAGACTTTGCAGACCATTTACATGCACTAAAACCTATAGAACAAACTACAGGAGAGGGAACAACCTGAAAAATAATAATAGGTCCCCTTTAAATATATCCACTCGAACCCTGCAATTTGATTATTTACTAGATTTTTTTAAAATCAATATTTACTTTATTTGGTTTATTGATTTTGATGTGTGTCACAGGGCCATAGAAAATGGTAATCCAACGTAGCCAAGGAAATATTTGAGAGCTTATTGAACACTTGGCTTTATATGTGAGTTCCATGCCCATTCCAGTCTGTTTACAGGATGTAATCTTTCCTGCTTTAACAGACCCTCCTCACAGACTGTAGATGAACCACATTAGACCCCCTTCATGAATAAATGAACCCACTGTTGCTGACTTCTGCTGCCCAGAGATTTAGCTCGGTGAGGAGGAGGAGGACTCTGGGGCTCGGTGTGTTAATGTTCTCCGTATAGATTACAGTGCTTACTTATTCATGCAGAAGGAGGTAATTTATTGTGCTTTCATAGAGGTCCCCAACGGGAGATAAACGCTGTCCGTCTGCAGGGACCTCTGAGGATTCATCAAAGGAGGGGAAATCGGGTTTTTCCAGGACTCCATTGGGAATCCTTTTAAATGGGGTGTTCGACTCATCTCCCCCCCCCCCCCCCCAACCACTGGTAATGCAAAACAGGATTTAATCCATGAATATATTATACCAGCGCAAAATTAAGCTTTTTGCATCACAAGTGTTACAGAGTGCAGAGGTCAGGGGTCAAAGCATACTGGATATAACAAATGTTCCCGTGACCCAACAGTGACCGGGAGGGGGGGGGGGGGGGGGTGAGGATAAATGCTGAGGCGGCAGAGATGAGAGGAACTTTATCGCTCCCTGAGGGGGGGACTGGGCAGTATGGAGATGCATTTTATTTTACATTTATGATCCACACACTCCACTGTTACGGGTTCAGCTTCAGGCTGAGGGATGCATCGACTACTGAGCAAGTCACACTATAAATATTGTATACGTAGATATAAGTAAATACGTTGCTATGCACAGGCTGATATTAAGATTCAAGGCTTTTATTGTCATGTGTACATAGCTACAGTGTCGATATGTCAATGAAGGTCACAGGCTCCTCCAACAGTGCAATAGATAAAATAGTGCAAGTAAATACAAATAAAATAGAATAGAAATAGCGCAAGAATAGTCTATATACAAGTAATTGGAATATGATACATTAGATACATATTTTTGTCTAAAGGGGACCTATCATGCAAAATGCACTTTTTGATGTCTTTTATACATCAACATGTGTCCCCGGTGTGTCGGGGAACTCACGCAGCGTCAGAAAATAAAACCCTCTCTCTTTTCCTCCGTACCCAAATCTCTAAAAACGGGGCTACAACGGAGCTGATCCAGATTTGCGTCCGATATGACGTAATATCTGAAATGTGGACCCACGGCCCTATCAGAAAGTTGCTATCAGAAACAATGCCTGACTGTTTTGGACGTAATATGGTCGGTGTTTACATTAGCATCGCTAACACTCAGAGCTAACCTGTACTGGAGAGCATGTGTGTGAAGAAGCAGGAAATAAAAAGGAACTCACCTTGTGGTATAACCGGCAAGAGAGAAAGCCTTTGAGCTCCATACTTTCAGAAATAATCCTTGATAATCCATGATATGGCGTTTCATCACGGCAGTATTTAGTTTAGACAGTAGCTGCCGGGTCCCACATGAGCTCAGCCCCCACCCCCTTTAAAAAAAAATCAATTCTTTCTTTTTTTTTTAGCTTTTTACCCAAAATCAGCACTTTTGAAACAGGAAGTGAAATAGAGGGATATGAGGCATGGCTAGAATGGGTGATCTGTTTGGTATTTTGAGCAAAACACTTCACAGACATGTTTTTTATATATTTGTATATATCTGAGACCTATGCTATTGCCTAAAATTAGCATGATAGGTGACCTTTAAGTTGTAACAGATGAATGTTAATGATGATGAATGTTATTAGATCGATTGTTCTGTTTTGCTGCAGAGTTTTCAGCATGGCTTAAAGTTGATGTCTATCCATCAAACACTTCAGGACTGACATGCAATCTGATATTCTTTATTCTTTATTAGCATCCCTGTTAGCACTAGCATGAGCGTTGGCTATTTTTCCTCTTCGTCCTCACACACACAAACATACATAAAACAAAACAAAACAGCTCATGCAATTGACAATTCAATATGAAGTGAAAACAACAATTATCATCCTATTTTCACCATCATAAAGCCAAACATACAACATAAAAATAATTGTACATAATTACACATAGCCACACGCACAGTCCAATTATACTTTATCACACTGAGATGATTTTTTAGCAACCTTTTGATTTGTACATGTGCATTTTCCTGAATGATATGGAGCGGTAAAGAGTTCCTGCTGACAGTTGCTCTCTATATGACTGTTTTCTGTCTCATATTGGATTTAGATTTGGGTAATACGAACCTTCCTTCTATTGCATTATGCGTTTTGTTGAGCATACTGCGCTATAAATCTCTGTGATAATATATGTGGTAAGTGTAATATTTCTGGAAAAATGTAACAAAGCATGCGTGGACCTCTGTCTGACAGTTAAACAGTTCAGTTTCTAAAGCATTTCTGTCACTCTGTTCTGTAGGAGCACTGCAATGCACCTTAGTTTGAGCTACTTGTAATCTTGATATGGTTATTGAAGGATAAAACAGCTACATATCAATGACCTCTCGAACTCCTAACACTGTTTCGAGGGTTGCATTAAAAATGGATTCCTTAACCAATCAGAATCAGAATTGGTTTAAGTAGGTTTACACATTCAAGGAATCTGCTTTGGTATATGTGTTGCACACAGAAAGAAGAACAAATGACTAGTTATCAGTAAAACATTGTAATCAGTAACGTAATCTGAGTATCAAAAGATAAAAGTAATGTAACCTGATTACTTTTGGACTACCTCAATATCAAATATATGGCAAATAAACCCATGATAGAGCAAATGTCAATAAGATGCTAATAAGAAATCAGTCAAATGTTCCGCTCTGTCTGTGAGCAGCTCTAAACATGAAGTACAAATGTAAATCTAGTACCCTGCCTTTTGAGTTTACTGTTGAAGAGAAATGGGATCTATTTAATAAACAATCTTTAATTCAAACCTCTCGATTCAAACTCATTTAAATATCATTATCTCACCATTAAGAGCTGATGTTTACTACATCTTATTCCTAAACCCAGATTAAGCCGTGCATCTAATTTAAGAAATAAGTAGCTGCTTAACAGGACAACTTGAAACTCCTACATGTATTTGACCCTCATAAGTGCAGAACTACCCGGCTCACATCAGCAGGATTTGAGACCTGATTACGTTTCTGTCGGATGTTGGACGGCGCTTCTCGTCTCTAAGCTAATTGCTGGCGTTCCCTCGATGCAAACGCACATTCAAGCTGCTTGATTACCAGCGACTCCTCCGCTTTATTCGTTGAAGTGCGGAGGACGGAGAGGAGAAACCCCACAGACGCAAACATATGAAAGCGTGGGCGCCTCAGCCCGCGGGATGCTACTCCACTTCTCTTTGTTCCATCGCAGAGAGAAACTACGCCTATGAGTCGGCAACAAACAGGCTCATTAGGGCCGGAGAAACTGTTTATTTATGAATTTGGATTACCCCCCCCTCACTACGCCCTTGATACTTTAATTAACTTCATCAGTCATCGTGATAACGCAGAATGTATCAGCGCGCCATTGTTAATTGTTTCCCTGCAGGCTGGTTGTTGTGCGACCTGTTTTGAACCCTGCGTGTTGAAGGTATTCAATTTCCCCGACCTCCTCCTGTGTGTTGCCCCTAATAACCATCATTCTCCTCGGAAAACAAATGTAAAAACACGGCTGCTGCAGAGAAGAGGAAACAGAGGGGCTTTTCGTCTAGACGCCATTACCAAGAGAGGCCGGTAATTTGGTTTAACCCATGCACATTTCCCATTGGAACGTTTGGACTACCTCCATATCAAATATATGGCAAATAACCACATGATAAATAAATATCAATAAGATGCTAATAAGAAATCAGTCACCGGTTCTGCTCTGGTGTCTGTGAGCAGCTCTGACATGCGGGAAGGACGTTAATAAATACAGATGAAGTGTAAATGTAAATCTAGTACCCTGCCTTTTGAGTTTACTGTTGAAGAGAAATGGGATCTATTTAATAAACAATCTATAATTCAAACCTCTCGATTTGAAACACATTTAAATATCATTATCTCACCATTAAGAGCTGATGTTTACTGCATCTTATTCCTAAACCCAAATTAAGCCGTACATCAACAGGGCGACTGTGGCTGTGAGGGAGTGCGGTCGTCTTTCACCCAGCCCATGCAGTCAACATGTCGATGTATCCTCGGGCAAGATAGTTAACCTTGAGTTGCTCCCGATGGCCAACGGTGTGTGAATGTGTGTGAATGTTAGGTCCTAGAGTAAGGTACACTGCTCTGTGTGAATGGGTGAAGGACATGTAGTATGTAAAGCGCTTTGAGGGGTCTTAAAGAGTGGATAAAGCACTATATAAGTACAGTCCATTTACCATTTACATCTAATTTAAGAAATAAGAAGCCGCTTAACAGGAAAACTTTAAACTCCTAAAAAACAAAGGCACAGAAAGAAGAACAAACATCTTATTTCCTGAAAGTCTTTCAATCCAAAGACTCGATTTGTTGCCTTGTTGAAAGGAACATTTCCAATTGATGTTGCCTCAGGTTTACTGGCTGCCCTCAGGCCTTTCTGAGCGGCGTTAGTATAACCAGGGGAGGCCGGTAATTCGATTTTCCCAAATAAACACCGGCCCATTTCAGCCAGCTACCCAGATGGAAAAACTAATATTAGAGAGAGAACTCCGGGTCATCCAAGAAACCAAGAAACAACTTCACAGTCACAGGCAGAAGTGCAAACTTTAAGCGACTCCATTGAACATACGACTGCGTCAACAAAATATACTTCAAAAGCCGGGTTTATTCTGATTTCATGCGTTTCAAATTGCAAATTGTCGTATTCATATTCTGTCCAAACTGTAAAGTGCACTGAGATAAATGTAAACTATGTGATATTAGTCTTTATAAATACACTTTGATTGATTGATTGATTGATTGATTAATTGATTGATTGATTGATTGATTGATATGAGACTGTTTGTATATTGTATAATTGTATCTTTGTGTTCGGGATTGTTGGAAACGTCATTTCGAACTCTTTCGTACACACAAACTGAAAGATTGACATTAAAGTTGACTTTGACTTTTTGACTTTGTATGAAGAAACCTCTCTGAGAAATTCACTCCAGCACGTACCGTACACCAGACAAGAAACCTATAAGATTCCGTTTTTTCTTGGAGTTGAAAGACCACAGAAGCTCCTGTCTTCGGCCTCTTTCTTAAGTCATCCATAATATAGTATATGCAGTCATTGTATTATAGAGGACACAACAGTTGGTCTTGCTTACAGCCCCCAGTGACAGGCAGAAGCACAAACTTTAAGCAACTCAATTGAACATACGAATGCTTCAAAAATATACTTGAAAGCTGGTTTATTTTGCATTTTATGCGTTTGAAATTGCACTTGTGTCCGTTTTTTTATCTTGTTCCACCTGCCCAATCGCTGTAGAAAACACCTGCTCGGCCCTCGGGGACAAATAAAGTCATACAAGATCGATAAAGCTCCGCCTCGCCACCGGTTATATGACCACTGCAGTCCAGATGTTGGGTATACGAGTCAGTAATTATGAGCGATACCATATGACGGATCCGACAGAGGTAAATCACTTAATGCCAGAGAGGGATACAGCTGATGAAACGTTTTGATTGAATGATAAAGCTTTGAGAAAATCTACCCTGCCTATTCCTTCTCATACATTATGCCCAAAAATTCAATATTTGACCCCCATATATTCTCCATTTCTCACAATTTCCCATAAAACAATTGTATTCTCGTCAGGGTGGAAAGCTTCTGAAACATTTATATCCTCCTGGGGCTCAGATTTACTTTCAGGAGGGTTAGCAGCGGCTCTTTAAAAGTCTCTCTGCAGGTTTCCAACACCGAGGAACAAAATCCTCCAGCAGCACAACGGAGACCCTGTGGTGAGATGTCTGGAAAACATATGAAGATTTAACCTGATTAGCTGATATGGGGTCTTTAAAGCGTGTAACGTTGATATGTGAGTATAGCAAACTGCAAATTGATATAGATATAGTAGCTTTGAAGAGGCAATATTACCAGGAGAGGACTCTTTAAAGTAGAGACACTACATACTGATATACACCTGCACATCAGCAGGAGAGGACTCTTTAAAGTAGAGACACTACATACTGATATACACCTGAACATCAGCAGGAGAGGACTCTTTAAAGTAGAGACACTACATACTGATATACACCTGAACATCAGCAGGAGAGGACTCTTTAAAGTAGAGACACTACATACTGATATACACCTGAACATCAGCAGGAGAGGACTCTTTAAAGTAGAGACACTACATACTGATATACACCTGAACATCAGCAGGAGAGGACTCTTTAAAGTAGAGACACTACATACTGATATACACCTGAACATCAGCAGGAGACGACTCTTTAAAGTAGAGACACTACATACTGATATACACCTGAACATCAGCAGGAGAGGACTCTTTAAAGTAGAGACACTACATACTGATATACACCTGAACATCAGCAGGAGAGGACTCTTTAAAGTAGAGACACTACATACTGATATACACCTGAACATCAGCAGGAGAGGACTCTTTAAAGTAGAGACACTACATACTGATATACACCTGAACATCAGCAGGAGAGGACTCTTTAAAGTAGAGACACTACATACTGATATACACCTGAACATCAGCAGGAGAGGACTCTTTAAAGTAGAGACACTACATACTGATATACACCTGAACATCAGCAGGAGAGGACTCTTTAAAGTAGAGACACTACATACTGATATACACCTGAACATCAGCAGGAGAGGACTCTTTAAAGTAGAGACACTACATACTGATATACACCTGAACATCAGCAGGAGAAGACTCTTTAAAGTAGAGACACTACATACTGATATACACCTGAACATCAGCAGGAGAGGACTCTTTAAAGTAGAGATACTACATACTGATATACACCTGAACATCAGCAGGAGAGGACTCTTTAAAGTAGAGACACTACATACTGATACACACCTGAACATCAGCAGGAGAGGACTCTTTAAAGTAGAGACACTACATACTGATATACACCTAGACATCAGCAGGAGAGGACTCTTTAAAGTAGAGACACTACATACTGATATACACCTGAACATCAGCAGGAGAGGACTCTTTAAAGTAGAGACACTACATACTGATATACACCTGAACATCAGCAGGAGAGGACTCTTTAAAGTAGAGACACTACATACTGATACACCTGAACATCAGCAGGAGAGGACTCTTTAAAGTAGAGACACTACATACTGATATACACCTGACATCAGCAGGAGAGGACTCTTTAAAGTAGAGACACTACATACTGATATACACCAACATCAGCAGGAGAGGACTCTTTAAAGTAGAGACACTAGATACTGATATACACCTGACATCAGCAGGAGAGGACTCTTTAAAGTAGAGACACTACATACTGATATACACCTGAACATCAGCTGGAGAGGACTCTTTAAAGTAGAGACACTTCATACTGATTTACACCTGAACATCAGCAGGAGAGGACTCTTTAAAGTAGAGACTACATACTGATATACACCTGAACATCAGCAGGAGAAGACTCTTTAAAGTAGAGACACTACATACTGATATACACCTGAACATCAGCAGGAGAGGACTCTTTAAAGTAGAGACACACATACTGATACACCTGAACATCAGCAGGAGAGACTCTTAAAGTAGAGACACTACATACTGATATACACCTGACATCAGCAGGAGAGGACTCTTTAAAGTAGAGACTACATACTGATATACAGAACATCAGCAGGAGAAGACTCTTTAAAGTAGAGACACTACATACTGATATACCTGACATCAGCAGGAGAGACTCTTTAAAGTAGAGACACTACATACTGATATACACCTGAACATCAGCTGGAGAGGACTCTTTAAAGTAGAGACACTACATACTGATTTACACCTGAACATCAGCAGGAGAGGACTCTTTAAAGTAGAGACACTACATGCTGATATACACCTGAACATCAGCTGGAGAGGACTCTTTAAAGTAGAGACACTACATACTGATTTACACCTGAACATCAGCAGGAGAAGACTCTTTAAAGTAGAGACACTACATACTGATTTACACCTGAACATCAGCAGGAGAGGACTCTTTAAAGTAGAGACACTACATACTGATATACACCTGAACATCAGCAGGAGAGGACTCTTTAAAGGTTAAGAGTGGTTTCTTTTTTTTGTTAAATGAATGGTCAACAAATCCCAAGAATCTCAATGCATTGTGACCTGACTGTAGCTCTCAGCTTAAAGCCCACTGGTTCATTATAGAATCTTTAATATGCTGCAGTAATATACAGTTCACTTTATTTGTCCAAAACATTGGACCCTTTCCAGAACTTTTCACCAAAAACAGGAGGAAATACAGCGTTTGTTGTGGACTATTTTCATTGATTTAATAGTTTTGTTTCTCTGTGGAATAAAGGCAAAGATAAGGCTTTGTATGCAAGACAATACTTAATAGTTGAGTTATTCCTTGTTGGTTTGGGTTGTTCGTAGATGATAAATAATGGAATACCACCAACATGTTCCTTATTTCTTTTATTTCCTCCAAGTAATTGTTTAATTGTCAAGAGTGCTCAGAGATAAATAAATAAAATTGGATAAGGTGTTTTGTTTGCATCTTACAAATTTAACAATTACTCTCCAAATCTAAACTTTTCAAAAACACTAAGCAGGATAAATTGCTTTGCTCAATTATTGGTTTATTTCTGTGCTTCTTACTGCTGCAGCAGTTAAACAGCACAGGATCCCCCTGAATCTAGTAAACATACATTTACCAAAGATGGCACCCCTGGGAAAGATACAATGCTACTCTTAAAATAGTCACTAAGGTCAAGAACACTCGTAAAAGTCAACGCAGCGGACAATTCAACGTGTGTCCACCCAGCAGAACATCTCTGATATAAAGAGAGTAAGCATGCTCAGAGAAGTAGAAGTAATAAAAAGAGCATTTCATTTATATGTGAAATGTTATATGTAGATAGCTTCTAAAAGCCCTGTTAAAATAATATGATCTCCTGATGGATCGGCTAATTCTGACTCAGGTGTTTACAGATTTTCTTTATATCAAATGACCATGACTTATGTAAAGAGGGTTAGGGTTAGGAGGAGGAGGAGTTGCATGCATCTCTATTGGTCTTTAAACCTAATTGTTTTTCTTACCCCTGCAAACCACACCGTAAAATACCAAAGACTATCTGGTGAAAAGAGGAGCATCTAGCAGCTATAAAAACAGATTTTCCCAGGAGTTTGTGGAGCTGAAAGGAGAGTGAATACTCGCTGCCCTCCGGTGGCCAAAAAAATCAATTATTGCAGCTTTAATGTTGGAAAAAGTCATTTAATTTAATGTTGTATGACTGCATCATTTGGTATCTTTTTTAGACATTAACATCGGCATATTTAAACCTTAAGTATTTTTATGTTTGCACGTAGGTCTGTAAACAAGAACAACTGTTGTGTCCCCTATAACAAAATATCTGCATATACTATATTATGGATTACTTAAGAAAGAGACCGGAGCTTCTGAGGTAATTTAATGCCAAGAAAAAACTGAATATTTTAGTTTTCTTTTCTGGTGTACATGCTAAAGTGAATTTCAAAGAGAGGTTACTTCATACAGTCTCATATATATCCTTATACTTTATAATTTAATCAAGTCGGAGTCAAAACCAAAACAGATGGAGTGAATGGACTCAAGACCATAACAGGTAAACATGTCTTTCTAATGCTAATCTTGGGTGATGCATGCAAACTAGTGGAAACACCCTAGTTGTTACAAAGGTAAACAGCCGAGTTTGTTTCGGTTAATCTGCTGGGAGGTAAGTGATATTTAAAGCTATTAATGCAGATTTGTTTTTACTTCCTGCAGCAGAGCTACTTTGTTTACTTCCATAAATCAATATAATATTCAACTTCAGCAGGATCTCACAACGCTTAATGTGCTTCAGATGGCTCTACTGAATGCATTAAGATGTTTCCAGGCCAGTTTAATATGGGGGGGGGGGGGACCACTGGGCATCTTAACATTCATATTCAGAATGAGCTGAAGTTTTAATTCAGTGGTTTTTATTTTCTTCAGTAGGCAGAACACAGTTATCCGTGCATGTAAAAGCAGTCGGTGTTTCAGAGAGAGAAAGCAGAATAGTCAGCTGCAAATATGGTCTGACTTAATGGATTATTATAGTATCAGGTCTACCAAAATCTGACCACTACAAAGGTCTAATTTTCAAGATGACGTCCAAGATGGCTGCAAATACCCTAACTTCTTAAGATGTATTCAAGTCATTTTTTGGAAAAACTTATATTTTGGGGCCTAGAAATCCATTGGACCAAATTGCAAAGTTGTGTTTACATAATTTTTCAATCCATATTTTGGTTCGCCAGTCCCTTATAATGACATGACTCCCTTATTTTTCATTCCAGTCACGCAATTTTGGTGACTAATCCCATGTTTTGGTGATCTAAGAATCTAATCAGCATATTTAAATTGTGACTTCAACTATAATTATATATTAAAGCAATGATATAAGCATATTGATGTTAAAGGTGACAGTCATTTAACAATACAATTTACATTTCAGTTGTATTGGTCATAGCTGACATGAACCGATTGTCCATCCACAATCCACCGGATTCTTGTCACTCTCCTTTTCAATCCACACTATGATCTGGTAATAGAATTGAGGAAAGAAGCACCTAAAGACATCTGCGTCCTAAAATACCCCCCATTATTTAGACAAGGCGGGTCCATACCACATGTTTAATTACCCTTGACTGTTCCAGCTACATAATTAACATTTGTACATATTTCTCCAGCAGATGCAGACTCTGAATAGGTCAGGGCATTGTCTCCAGGTTTTGACTTTGGGAGAGGAGCTCCTATACCTGCTACCTCCTAATAAAGAAGTGAATCTTCCCCCAGGGGTAATTTATAGAGAGCTGGAGGAGGGGTGCTAAGGACAGCTGATAGATAAATCAACTAAATGAACAAGGGGACTCACCTCGTGCTCGGTTAGACTTCAAGACTCTTCCATGGCGACAATGTGGCTCCATGAGCTCCAACAGGAGAATTAATTAGGGGCTATGGTTATATGTTATCTGTTACTCATGGAAAATGGAGGTCAGAAAATCTTCTATGAGGCTAAGATAGTTTATGTAGATGTGATTAACCCTTCACAAATATCTGGCTGGCTGTAAAGACTTGGTAGGAAATTTACAGTTTCTCTCCACCACTGTTTTTAAGCAAGCAAATGCAACAAAGTTCAAATCAAGGCCGTCTACGTGTCACAGCATACTTTTTCAAGATGCAAGATTCAAAGGTTTTAATGTCACATGCACATAATATATAAGCTACATTGTAGAAATGGCAATGAAAATCGTATGACCCGAGCTCCTCCAACGATGCAACATATTTATATAATAAAATACAAAAATACAAAAAGAAATAGTGCAAGAAGTCTTAGACTTGACTAGACTATACTGTCAGGAATCATGTTATTCTCTTAGGTTTTAGAGACTCATTGTTTGAACACAACTGCATCAATGAATCAACCTTATGTAGCTCTACCCTTTTTCCCACTTCTGGCTCTAACAAAAAGTGTTAGTTTTTCTGGCTCAGCACTAGCCGCATTGTAAACAATTAATGTTATTTGGGATCATTCCCAGCTACACTAGGCTATGGAATGGTTTAACTGTACCACATCCATCCTCTGTTAGTGGCAGGATCTACAAGCTGGCTAGCAAATGTTAGCTATTTATCAATCAAACTAGATAGCTTAGGATAGCTATCTACTTTACAAGCTAGTTAGCTAACGTTCGTTATCTACTCAATAAGCTAGCTAACGTTCGTTATCTACTCAATAAGCTAGCAAGCTAACCTTAGCTATCTCATTTAAAAGCTTGCTAACTTTTGATAACGATATTAAAAGGTTTCTAGCAAATGTTATCTATAGGCCATAACTAGCTACGGTTAAATTGGTGGCTCCCTTAATTTAATTCACAAATGACTGAAAGCATCAACATTCCAACACAGTCTCACGGCATGTTGTGTTATAGTCACAAAATTTATCTATTGATTCGTGTTCACCAACACAATTTCCCAATTTCTTTCGTGTCACACAGAACGATTTTAAAAGCAATGTAAATAATAACAAATTAGAAGGAAAAGATTTGAAAAAATACAGATGTCAGTATTCTGAGGCTCTGAGCCCCATTTATTTCCTTGCAGACGGCAAAAAAACTCAGACATTATACAATTTAAGATAAAAGGGTTAGGGTTAGGCTTAGGGTAAGATATTGAGTAAGAAAATGTTTTTATGAACCACACAGCTTCTGGTCTTCCAAGACCCAAGATCTTCCAAAATTGTTCTGTGTGACACGAAAGAAAGGGGAAAATCGTGTTGGTGAACACGAATCAATAGATTACATTTATTTTGTGACTATTACACAAAATGCCGTGAGACTGGGTTGAACATTCAATGGTAAGCTCAACCATAATAGTCTTTTAAACTGAAGATAAGAGGTAACTAAAAGCCTGTGAAAGTTAGTCATTAGTCTCATAAAGAACGCTGATAAACGGACTAATGCTGTACTTAAATGAACCAAACAACAAAAGACCGCTGCAGGTAAATGTTAATGTCAAGGTGGAATTGCTTACTAATGTGCATTTAGATTAAGTCACTTAGATTGCAAACATTTAACAGAGTGTGATTTGTACTGAACACAATCAAGTAAGAACTGATTTATGATTACCTCAGTTTGTTTACCCGTTCAGTTTGTTGGTTTGTTGTTAAACTGGATTACAGACAAACTGTTAGCATGATTTTCAAGAAATGTGGACGTAGCGTGTAGCATGTGCTAAAAGAGAACCCATTACTTTTTCAAGCAGGTCCAAATCCCTCGGTGGATAAACAGGTGTACGCTGTCCAAGTGCATTTGAAGTCTCTACATGTCATACAAAATGTATTAGTCACAGATTATATAGTAGGAAATGTCCTGTACTTCTTCGAAATAAGAAAATGCTAATAAATGACATTGCCTTGAAAGTAAAGGACATAACGACACAACTTTTGCCAAGATCTGTTCTTTGGTAATTTAAAAAGTCATGTGTTTTAGGACGTATACCATCATTCATGCATCAGATCTTTCTCTTGCACTATGTTATCAGTTTATGTCCTATATATATTCATGTTGCACTGTTGGAGGAGCCTGTGACTTACGTTTTTCTTTGCCATATCTACACTGTAGCTAATGTGCAAATGACAATAAAGCCTTGAATCTTGAATCTGAAGGCTTCAGATCCGACAGAACAGGTTTCTTTCTCACCCCTGCAGTCTTTGGTGAAAAAAACTCAGGTGACCAGGACATATTGTCTCTTTAATTCCACCGAGATGTGCCTAGAAAGCTTCAAAAGTATGAAGTAAGAGGCTAATTGGCACACAGGCGCGATGTGAAAAATATCGTCAGCTGAAGGGAGCAAGCCAAATGGAGGATTTGACCTCCATCAGCTGGTGGTTATAGGAGTATTTCCGGGGAGCTCTGCGGCTGCCAGCGAGCACAGGTGGAGCTGACATTAATTAAGAGGAAGAGGAAAGTTTCCCTGAATCTGTCACGACTGCTCATCGGCTGCACGAATCCCAATCTGTCCACCTTTTCTCTCTCAAGGAAATATCTATCTATCCATCCATCTATCTATCTATATCCAGAGATTGTAAAAGTAAAAACATCCTTTACTCAAGTAGAAGTACAGATACTCGTGTTTAAAAATACTCTGGTACAAGTAGAAGTACTGACTAAACTTCTTTACTCAAGTAAAAGTAAAGAGGGCTTTGAAATGTACTTAAGTAAAAAGTACCCATAACTAGCAGCTGTTTTAAAGAGTACCTGACCTCCCTTTATATTAATAGAACAATAATGTCATTGTTAGCTAATGAATGTTTCCATGCTGAACAACGGCAACATGACAACGTTTTCATTGGTCCCTTCTTTAGAGAAGACCAGGAAATGATGGATACAGGATCGTGTTCAAATCAATAGGCACGCAATGACTCTAAATAATAATGATCACACCACCAAACACACATTCAAACTAAAGTAACCAGCCTGTTTGGAACATGGAAGAAGTAGAAAGTACAGGTATTTGGGTTCAACATGTAAGAAGTAGAAAGTACAGGTATTTGTGTTCAAAATGTAAGAAGTAGAAAGTACAGGTATTTGTGTTCAAAATGTAAGAAGTAAAAGTAAAAAGTCGTCAGAAAAGTAAGTAGTGGAGTAAAGTACTGATACCAGAAAAATGTACTTAAGTGCAGTAACGAGGTAATGGTACTCCCCTACTTCCCAACTCTATCTATATCTACAATATCTCTCCATCTATCCGTTGTGAAGATTTTTGCAGCGAATCGTGATGCAGAGCCTCAACAGAGTTTTGATTAATGGCCGAGCTCTGAGTGAGACTCTAATAATTGGTGACTGAGTCTCACTGCTTTTTATAATTTGTTTCCTCTTTCCGTTACCCGCTGACGGAGCTCTGGCTAAAGTGTGTGCACAGCTCGGAAATGTCTTCATAGTTAGTGTCAAATCTGGAGCAAACTGTGCCCCGGAATAACACTGTTGACACTTTCTCTTGCAGATTTGAGTCATATAACGCCCGAGGAGAGAACATAAACAGAGGCTGTGAGAGTTTGTTGGTGTTTATTTGAGAACTTGGCTTGCACAGCATCTTATGCTGCATGCTATCAAGAGACGGGCGATTTGATCAACCTGGATCTGAGCTCCTAACTTAGCCTTGTCTCAGAGCATCACCTCAGCTTCAGCCTGCTGTTTTACACCAAAGTAACTTTACCAATCCAATGCCAGAAGATTACTCTTTATGTAAAAAGTGGAGTTGTTGACATGATGATGGAAACAGGATCGACTGTACAATGCAGGTGGGTGAGGATAGAGATCTTGACATATTCATGACCTGCAGTGCGTTTATCAACAAGGCCGTTTATCAGACATATGAATTATCACTCCTGTCCGTCAAAAGCAAATGCATTAGGGTTGGGCACATGGCTATTCTCTTCCTGACAGTCAAAAACGTTTTATTTTAACCATGACTAAAACATTTCCCTAACCTTGACCCAACATACGTTCACCTGTGAGAAAGATTGATGTTTTTTAAAGAGCTTAAACACTTAAAGGGGACCTATCATGCTATATTTAAATAATATATAAGGTATATATATATATATATATAAGGTATATTAATACGTTTTAATTTTCAAAATACGAAACAGATCATGCATTTTAGCCATGCCTCATTTTGCCTCACTCCAGCTCTGTCTTTGCAAGGTCTGATTCAGCTGACCACGCCCCCATGCGGAAGAGGGGGGCGTGACACGGCCCCGGCACGAGCGTCATGTTATCATGCTTGCTGTGATTACGAGTGGAGAGTCAACATGGCCCAACCTCTCATTCCCCTGATTGGTGGAGAGTTGACCAATCAGGCGGAGTGCACCTACATTACGTCAAAAAGGTGCAAATAAAAAATCCACCCGTATCAAATCCGTTGCAGCCCCGTTTTTAGAGATTTGGGTATGGAGGAAAAGAGAGAGGGTTGTGTTTTCTGACACTTTGTGAGTTCCCTGGAACACCGGGGACACATATGTATGTATAAAAGACATCACAAAGTGCATTTTGCATGATAGGTCCCCTTTAAACTAAGCAGACCCTACGCATAGAGGTGTTAGGTCATGAAATGCACAGACAATTTATTTCTGTATGTAACTGTCATGTATAACTTGACTGACATCATCACGGGCCACATTCGGGTCTCTTCAGTGACAATGTCACAAAATGAGATGCATTGTGGGACATGTAGTTTATGGGCAACGTGCTTCTGTAAAGCCGCATGTTACCATATAATAAACGTATTTTATTCTTTACAAGCTCTTGCGGGCCGCATCAAATAAAGGATTTGAGTTTGACACCTCTGCTTTAAAGTGTCTTTGAGTTTCAAAAAAAGCGTTCTATAAATAAAATGCATTATTATTATTATTATTATTATTATACTGTTGTCAGACACCTTGATAAGAGTACTGAACTACCTGGAGAGGAACAACAACTGAAGAAATGTCTCTCTCTCTTGGAATAATGTTATTTCTTAGCAGCACAGTGGTGCAGCCTTCATCACTGTCTTCTCACAGCGAAGACATCCGAACCCCCACGGCTGCATCCATCCCTTACATGTGATGTATGACATGATCCACTTTCAAGATCAGTTGGGATATTAAAGCCTTCCTATGTTTCCCCATCTGAACACCCAGAAGCAGTACTGATTTCTCTTTTTTTTCCTCATAAACGCTGAAAGATGAAAGCATTGGAAGCAGAGATGTTGGTATAATTCCACACCTGAGCTTTCCAATAATCTGTATCCATGCATATTATCTGTCACGGGAGGTAAATCCCTGCAATCCTCCAGTGTCATAAAACTGATTTGATTTCCAACCGTGGTTTTTTCTCAGCTGAGTGATAGTGCAGATAGGAAAGCTAGTATATATATAATGTACAACCATGTTTATGTTTTCTTTCAAATGCTGACATGATAGAGGGGGTTATCACTGCTGTTTTGTATTGCATGGCTTAAAGCACCACAAGTGCAAATAGAGAGTCAAGGACAGACAAATGGAAACACTTTATCTTGTGAATAATGTTTTATCTGTAAGAAAAAGGAGTCTGTGCTGTACAATGCAGATCATTGAAGCTGCCTCCTTTGAATAGTTTGTGTTTTCTGGTTCCCAAAATAAAACAAAGATGTGAGGCTGTAGTTAAAGAATATCTTTTTGTTGGAAGCAGAAAGTATTTTAAGGTGAGATCTGAATCAGAGGCATTTCTGGGTGATTCAAAGTGGTCTGAATAGGGAACATAAATCACACATACCCCGAGGAGGCTTCATTACCTTGAAAATAAAGCTTTTACCGCTGATTGCACTCGGTAGCCTCGCATCTCTCCCACAGCCACACATAAAACCTCTGAAATCAGTCCGCTTCGTCCTTGTTCTGTTTACCATGAGAACAGAATCTTAAAAATGTGATAGAAGAATAATGCAAGTGTCTTTTTTTCGAGTGTCTCTCAGCTAGTGCCTGGTTTAAAATTCACACAAGGTGCTCTTTTTTTCGCAGAGTCATTTCTCAAATGCCATGAAGAATGGTGCCGCGATAACAGATGTGATTCACAGTCTGCGTATGTACACAGGATGGAGAATAGCCAGGAAGGTGAAGGCAGTATTAAAACTCTCATGTCTTTCTCTCCCTCTCTCCTACAGTCCAGCCTCCCACTTAAAAATGGGCAGGCCATTGCTGACGTCTGTGCTCTCAGTAACGTATCAGAGTTGTCTCAATAGCTACAAATCAATCTGAGTCCGGACAGCCTCCGCAATGCAGACACAAAGCTCCGCCTGGCCGAGGAACAGAGGGAAACAAAAGGGAACGGAGCTGTTTGTGCATTCATCTTCACTAACAACACTCTCAATTCTGCTTCGAATCACTTATCGGAAGGGCTTTTTTAACCACCAGCTATGGGAGAACGTTTGCGCAAAATGTGCATGAGCATGTGGTTTTTGAGATTTCTAAGACGATTCAATTAGTGTCCAAGAATAAGGAGATTTAATAATGCTAAAAATTATGCTTTTTACATTTTAATAACCATTGAAAAGTGGATTTACGGTATGATGATACTTTATGGTGGTCGATTCAATGAGCGTCCAAGAATAAGATTCAAGGCTTTATGATATGCACATAAGCTACAGTGTAGAAATGGCAATGAAATTCTTCTGACCTGAGCTCCTCCAACAATGCAACATATATAATAAAGTACAAAAATACAAAGTACAAAATTGTGCAAAAAGTCTATATAGAATCTTTGCCCAAAATGTGCATGAGCATGTGGTTTTTAAGATTTCCAAGACGATTCAATTAGCGTCCAAGAATAAGGGGATTGTAATGATGCAATATTGCAGCTTTTTATATTTTTAGTAAGCATTGGAAAGACAAGTGGATTTACGGTATGATGATACTATAAACTGATTCAATTCAATTAGCGTCCAAGAATAAGACTCACGGCTTTATTGTCATGTGCACAGTAGCTACAGTGTATATAAGGCAATGGAAAACTGAAGTCACAGGCTCCTCCAACAGAGCAACATGGATATATATGGGACATAAAAACAAATAAACCAATACCAATAGTGAAAGAAATAACAATAGGAATGAAATGGTGCAAGATAATGTTTTGAGATGTGCAAGTAAATACAAATACAATAGAAATAGTGCAAGAAGAGTCTATATACAAGTAAATGGAATTATATATTAGATACTTAAATTGCTAAATGCAATCAGATGAATGTTTATGGATGTCCTTTAAAAAGTATGTACAGTTCTGCACATGTTCTAAGATCTCAGTGAGAGGAGAGAGGATTTAAGAGCTGTGCCCTTTATGGAAACACTCAATTACTAAGCCGTGAAACTTTACACTTCTTGTCTGCATTCTGAAATGAATTGCTTTATTATGTGATGCAGACATAACGACAAAAGTGCCCCGATGCCAACTTGTCTGTTGCCCACTATTATGTGTGTAATCCGAACGGTGTAAGTTCTCGTTCTCCAGCAGTCAGCACACTTTCAATCACAGAGCAGAAAATCAGTCAAATCAGCCGGCGCAGAGATCAGTCTGGAGGAGAGAGCTGCCGACTCTGTGACCTCACTGAGGCACGGAGGAGAATCCACTGAACTCAACGTCTGAAATGTCAAGGTATCTTTCACCACCTTTTGTTTTACTCCTTATGTAGTTTCGGGGCCGGGATGAGGATGAGGAAGAGGAGGAGGAAGAGGAGGAGGAAGAGGAGGGAGTCGAGGCCATCTGATCCCCATTAACTCTGTGATACGTGCGCGGCACATTACTTTAGTAGCTGTTGAAAGCCTGAAGGGAGGAAGTTCACACCGTCTGATGGAGAGAAAGAGCTGCAAGAACACAAGGAAAAAGTCATTCTGCTTACAAAACCAAAAAGTGAAAAGAATCCATTAAATCCTAATTTGTCCTCCCAGTCTTGAGAGAGAGAGAGAGAGAGAGAGAGAGAGAGAGAGAGAGAGAGAGAGAGAGATATGAGAGATATGAGAGAGAGAGAGAGAGAGAGAGAGAGAGAGAGATATGAGAGATATGAGAGAGAGAGAGAGAGAGAGAGAGAGAGAGAGATATGAGAGATATGAGAGAGAGAGAGAGAGAGAGAGAGAGATAGAGAGAGAGAGAGGTACTTTATTGTTCCCAATTTGGGATTTTTTGCATTGCAGCAGAAAATATACATGTTGAAATACCAATTTACAGTAAACAAAATATAAAGCAGGATACACACACACACTCACTGATTGTGTGTGTGTGTGTTTGTGTGTGTGTGAGAGTGTGTGTCTGTGTGTGTGTGTGTGTGTGTGTGTGTGTGTGTGGTGTGTGTGTGTGTGTGTGGTGTGTGTGTGTGTGTGTGTGTGTGTGTGTGTGTGTAAGAGTGTGTGTGTCTGTGTGTGTGTGTGTGTTTGTGTGTATGTGTGGTAGGGTAGGGTTTATCACAAAGAAAGCTTGGAAATATAAACGCTCCACAAATATCAAGTAAAATATAGTAATAAATCCAACATTTATCTGTTTGTAATCAGTAATAATGAACATACAGATCGACATTCTAATGACGTTCGATGAACTGCATGAAAGAGCAGACCTGTCTTCAATGGAAACCAAAAGTTGTGTAGTGTGTGTGGTTGGTTTTAACACTTTAACACCAGTAATGTGTACATCTTCCTGACGTGACCTCTTGTGTGAATAGTGACTCTATCAGCAGTACTTCAAACATGCTGCAACATTGTTATTCTGACCTCTGTTTGTACGCCGTCTCCTGTCAATGTTGGTCCCTTTTAACCATGACTATCTTCCTCTTACCAACTTGCTTTATTCGTTTTAACACAACCAACCTTGAACCTCGTGTGGAAGATCAGAGAACGGTCACATCGGGGGGTTTTTGGTTGGTAATTGTGCATTTGTGTCTGTATTAACATTGTATTTATTTTACTGGGCATCCTTTCTGTGTTTTCTTGAATATAAAAACCTTTCCTGTCTTACAATAACTTTTGTAATGTCGAAAAAAGACCTGTCCATCCTAAAGCAGCTTCAACACTTGAAAAATGGGCTACAACATTAGCATTCATTTGAAAGTGTGTTTGTGTTTAAGAGATGATCTTATATTACAAATCTAAAGGTGCGTTCACAACCGACGTGAAGGGAAGATTCCCCCCACGTTACTCGCTAGAGTTTCACCGTTTGTTTACTCGCGTCACTCAAACTAGATACACTGGCGAGAAGGCGGGACTTATCTCCATGTAGATACCAACAACGTTTCATTGGCCATGTTAGAAATCATCGCTTTTGCTGAATCAATCTTGTTTACTGGTGTCATACAAACCCAAAATTAACACATTTTGCAGTGATTTAATTGCAATACAGTTATTAAAGTATGACATAATAACTACAAAATGATGCCGATGAGTGAAAACCCTGAGAAATTGCTTTAGCACGTGTGTCCACAAGACGACAGGAAAAATAAATATCTGTTTTGTGAATGGAGATCGGGTCGTTCTTATTTGATGTTCTGGTGTTGCGCCGCATTAGAGAATGTGTGCCTTCTCTACGTCGTTGCATTGACTTTACATGTAAAAAAAAAGAAATTTGCTTGGCGTTTGGTGTGTACATATCATAATATTTACTCTCTTTAAGCTCTGGTTCTGGTCTCCACCAGCTCACTAATCAGTTGCTTATTCTTTCCCTTTCTTCCCCAATGTAAGTCTCTAAAGACATATGTCTGCTATTTAATGGTGAACAGGTAGTAGCCTTTGAAGTCTGTTAAAGATGGGTTGATATTATGTTATTTGAAAAGTCCCATATTTCCATTGCTCAATAAGGTTACCTGGAAGCATAAAATACACTTTTTTGTGAGGTCAAAAGGAGGTTGCCGCCACTCTTTTCCTCCACCAAATCTGTAAGAAAACAAAGCTGAGGGAGGAAATTAACTCTATGATGGCTCTCCAGATGATTAAAGTAATAATATGTTCTCATGAAGCCGTATCCTCCAGCGCAGCTAAATGTCTTCTGTTTGGTCTCGGGGTGAAAACCAGATTTCCCATTTGGTTCTCCACTGAAAAGCTTAAAAAAGACAAATGAAGCAGCTCGAGGCGGCCTGCAGCAGCTTGAGAACCATCACATGAAGATGCACAGTCACTGTACAGTCACTATGATCCATCTGTGCTCATTTTGATCGTCTGTGACTCTACAACTTCCTCAGGCAAACTGTTTGTCATCAGACCCAAAGAAGCATCTGCAATCAATAGAAAGACAGAAAATGAGCTTCATGCAACTTCAAAATGAACTACTGATGTTTAAGTAAGGGTTAGGGATCTTGAGCACCCTGAATGTGTTCATTTTTTAAGTTAAATAATAACAATAATTATAATAATACCTGTTATTTAGCGCTTTTCCTGGTGCTCGAATAACAATTTAAATACAGCAATACAAACAGGTTTAATCAGTTTATTGTCATTACTGTAACATTGTATTTAAATGTTATGATGTAAGTAATATCCAGAACAAGAAAATGTGTTTCATCTCCATAGAAAAAAATCTGAAATAACTTTTTAAAATCATGTTTTTATATAAAATGTAAGGACCCAATATTGACCCCTGTGGGACGCCACATTTAATATTTAAATATTTGGATTTTCCACCAGCATAATGTACATCTAGTTGTTTCTTAATAAACTGAACCGTCCCTCATTTAGCACATACCTGTAGTGTGTAAAAAGATATGTCATGATTTATGGAATGCAGTGGGTTAAGGAACCGTGAACGGGGGGGCGTGTGGCGCAGTGGATAGAGCCTTGGTGTTGGGATCAGGGGGTCACAGGTTCAAACCCCACTGCAGTCAGCATGTCGTTGTGTCCCTGAGACACTTCACCCCAAATTGCTCCTGTGGGGATTGTCCACAGTATTGAGTATGTAAGTCGCTTTGGATAAAAGAGTCTAACAAGTGACATGTAATGTAATTTAATGTGAACCTTAAAACGAGAAGTTTTTGGTGTTTAACCTAAATTAGAATCATTATAGCATCATTATTCTTCCTTGTCTTTGAATGTGTTCCATCACACACTTCACATTTCATGTTAAAATCTGATGAATCATGCAAACCTGAATGTTGAGAGCATTTTTCTTTTTGTTAAGCTCGCCTAAAGCATCATTTGTAATCAACCACTGCAAATTTGCATTGGATTTGCATGCAACATTAAAATGCATATATTTTAGCACTGACTTTTTTAAATCTCAGAGCTCTTAATTGAAACACAACACTTACAGGAAGACACTGTCGCTCTTTGACATGAGCCTAGTTATCACCCATTACCATAAACACCTCATCATGACATGATATTTTTCATGACATGAGATTGTTTGACTGAACAAGATGATGCATTGTCTAAAAACAAGACCTGATATCTCACTGCAGTGTTACTTCTGAAGTTATTATGTCTTATAGCAAGTGTAAAGACATATTCTGACTAAATATTAGACAAATATACTTGGCAAGATATCAAGTTTTTGTAGTGAAGTTATTTTGTTATCTGGAGGAATTGAAGACCAGAAAAGCTAGTTGGTGTCCGGGGTCGAGACATTCCGGTTGAAAAACGACCTCCAGCCTCAGACCGTCCATAAAAGCGCAGAGGGGCCTAATAAGTTCACATTAAAACATTACTCATGTTGTGCTGCCTGACAGAGAGGCTGTGACCTTAATCTACGTCCAGAGGTCACACACACACACACACACACACACACACACACACACACACACACACACACAATCACACACGACCGCTCAGCAAGAACTCATTCCACCCTCAATAAATGCTTGTGCGGCCAGGCAGACAAACCCTCTCACAATTTAACTTGTCTGAAATGGTTTTGTTGGGGCTAAACAACCTCTCTGCAGCTGTGCTCCACCCTGGAAAACCAGCTGGAGCTTTGCACCAACAATCCATTGAATTTGTTTCAAAGTGAGTCCAACATATTGCATATTGCAGGTTCCACCTCTGTGACCCTGTGGCTGGGGAACAGCAAAGCAGAACGCAATCTCTGGGCTGATGTGATCACGGCTCCACACGTCCACAACGCTCCAACAAACGTTTCTTTGCAATTCAATGTCACAGTACTTTATAAAGTGGTTTAGTTCTGTGTCCAGAGGCAGGACATGTGTAGGAACGAGTGTATATCCATTCTAAGTTTGGTGCAAATTAAGCAAAACTTCTTCAGAATCAAGGAAAAATAAGAATTTGAGCAAATAAAACTCAGTGAAGTGAAAAAAGGCATCTCAGAAGTAAAACTATACAATCGATCTGTATAATCATGTTAATTAGTCTTTTTAATGAGATTTTAACAATTGAGGTATCCGTCTGTCACTCAACAACTGATTTGCATATTACGCTATTGTGGAATTGTCTTTTATTGACAGATTATTATTATTTAAATACTATTTTAATCCTTTGTAAACAGGAAATGTGGAAAGCATGTTATGTTGTATGCTGTTCATGACCTGTGTTCCTAATAAAAATGTGAATAATACAAAAACTGATTTGCAAACTCCCCAGTAGTTTGTGTCAGAATGGCAAATAAAAAGTGACAAAGTGTAAACTCGAGAGGTATGCAGCGTAACCGTAAATCCTGCAGTGAGAGCAAAAGATGATCAGTGAGAAAGAAGCAAAGAGAACTGTCAACGAAAAGATATGTTATACAAAAGGTAGAAAAGACCAATAAGTTACATGATTGATTTTCAGGGTTGTGTAACCATTGGCTAATTGGTTGTCAAGGGTTAGGTCCTTTAGATGTGTCACATTCAATATTAATTATTTTCCAGCTTGGGGAATTTTTGTTTAATAAAATAGTTAAATATTGATCAGTGGAACAACATGTGGAGATGACAGGCCTGCTATATAACTACAAAGATATCCAGCTTTAGTACAGGCTTAATACACCCTTATTAAATAAACCCACTTATACTATTTATGTTGTGTACTTTATTTACTATATACTGCACAAATGCTCCAGCTGATCTATAGTGAATAATTAGGTCTCACTGTCTTTTTTATTTTCATTATGCCATGGGGTGCAGGCATTTCCACCAACTTCCTGTTTTTGGACAACTTTCAAGATTAAAGCATCATTTTCTTGGTTCAAAATAGATGTTATTACAAAAAACACACTGGACGCTGCATTAGGTCAGAAACCAGAGGAGACTGTGAAGTCCACCGCAGACGGACCACTTTTGGACACAATATCCTCTCCATTAAAGGCAGCTCATTGTGGAACAGCCTCCCAGCTGAGATACGGGATTGTCCCTCTCTCAATAGCTTCAACGGTCAACTCAAAGAATGGTTGAGAAACAAACAGACGTGTAATCACCGCTAAATGCCCTTTAACACAGGGGTATCTCCTCTTGCACTTTATGTATCGATGCTGCTATATTGTATTATAAATTATAAATACTTGTGTATTCTGCTCTTGCTCTTTTGCACTTTTTTGCATTTCATGTATTTGTTTCTGCTATGTTTGTAAATGTCATGTTCTTAAATGTTTTATGTGAGGGACTGCGGATGGAAAGTAGCTCAAAGCTAAATCCGGCATATTTACGCTTGGTACATTTGTTGTTTTTAGTGTTCATTACTGTGCAATGTCCCTGCCAAATAAACGATTAAAATAAATAAATACATTTAGAATCTGCTCAAGATAGTCTATAGTAAATAATTAAGTCTTATTGTCGTTTATGTTGTATTTATTATGCCATGGGGTGGAGGCATTTCCACCAACTTCCTGTTTTTGGACAACTTTCAAGATTCAAGCATTATTTTCTTGGTTCAAACTAGAAAGATGTTATTACAAAATGTCTAGAAAGGTGCTTAAAAAAGGCAACATAACTTCTGAGTAAAATCTCATTGCACATGTGTCCGTTGTACATTAATATGACTATAAAACACCCGTAGAGTCGTGCATGTTTCTCAGAACGTGCACAGATCGTGTCCTTTTTAGAATCTGCTCAAGATAGTGTATATTGAATAATTAAGTCTTATTGTCGTTTATTTTTTATTTATTATGCCATGGGGTTCAGGCGTTTCCACCAACTTCCTCGTCGTGCATGTTTCTCAGAACGTGCACAGTGTCCTATTTAGATTCTGCTCCAGCAGCTCTGGTGTCGCCCGGCCCTGCTCAGTAATCAATAGCCGTCCTCTCCAACACTTCGCCTGTTATTTATATCTGCCTCTGGACGTTATGTGTATAGGTCAGAGTGAGCGCTGTCCTAAAACAGCTGACTGCAGCAAACCAGCCCGGGCACAGAGGGGACATTTATTTTTCCCATTTAGTATGCTGCACTGAATCCAAAGTTGAGCAGGCCATTGATTGCCGTTCTCTTTTCACGTCTAATGTGTGCAGTGTGTGTGTTTGCTGGAATGTAAAGTCTTAATGGGCTCTTTGGGAAAGTGAGAACGCAGAGTTTACCGTATATACTGTACTAATGCAGCTCTGCAGGACACTCTTGAAGTTAATTAATGTCACGTCCCGCTAATAGTTTTCTGAACTTTCTCAAAGATAATGCAAAGGCTTAGTCTGGCAATATTTGGAAACGCATCCCCCCGTGTTATTGTGCTGAAAGTTATAAATCACTTGATATTGATTTTTTCTCGCACCTGCAAGGAAGAAGAAGGGGAGCGTCCTCAAAGAAACAGACAAAGATTAAAGATTTAGTCTGTCCTGATGTCGACTTTTGTGATTTTACAATAAACTTTGGCGTTGTTAATGCTTCGACTCTCTTTGTGTCCAAGTTGAGCTACTTCGAAATAATGTTGGATATGTGTCACTTTAAAAAGTCAACTTTTACCCAAACTTTCCAGAATACTTATTCCAAATCAACAGGAGGCTTTTATTTCAAATGTTGTTGGTGTTGAACCTCTACTGGCACAAATTCATGTGTTGATGACCGTTCGACTACAACTGTGAAGCTGACCGTTGAGCGGCCCGACCAAGCAAGGAGGCAGAGGCAGAGAATTCACATATAACCCGGTGTGGGCATTTATTCATCGCTGTGGTACATGACACAGCCTCAATATTGCTGCCCAGGTGAACACAGTCACCAGCCACAAGGATCTCACACACACTACCTGTTCACTGACAGGGAAAACAGAGCCTAAGTACAGACACAGTAATCAGGCCAATAAGACACAGGTGAGGGGGGAGGAGACAACACAGGGCACCAGGTGAACACAATCACCAGCCACAGACAAAACGGGAGGGGGAACACTTTCAATCTAAACCACATGTGCAATATTACAGGCCGAAACCGTCAATCCACAGTGACGAAGTTACCTTCGTCACAACAACCAAGCTGATAAAACTAAAACTGATAAACTGTGTTGGCAGATGTCGGTTAAAGAGGATTTATCATGCTCATTTTCAGGTTTATATTTGTATTTTGTGCCTCTACTGTGTCATGTTTACATGTTTTAATAGTGTTGATTGCTAATTTCAAGTATTCTATAATACAAGCTAGCTTTAGCCAGTATGCCCGCTGTACTTTACTTCTTTCAGGTCCACCTCCTTCCCAAATATGGTCACCTCTGACATAAAAATAAAAAAGATTGTAGCTGCCAAAAGGCCAAACTCGAAGCCCACAAACCAATCAGTGACTTTTATTACAATACCATACCATACATGAATGACCTATACCTTGCCATTTAGAGTTAAAAATAAAATGAAAAAAGGGTGTGCTTTGATGCCTGGCGATAAACCAGTCACTGCCATGCTAGCCAGAAATAAAAATCCCAATCTATATCACAGTAAACTGGAATTAAGGATGCTAACCTAGCTAGTGCTAACGTTTTTTCAGGTCAGCACTCTCGTCACTTCTGACTGAAAAAGATAAGATGGTGGCCGCAAAAATGCTAAACCCAAGGCCACAGTCCGCAAACCAATGTGACTTCATGCACTTTTCATCTATGGTCACCCACTATCCCAATTTACATTATTTCCTGACCCCAAAGCTCACATAATGACACCTGTGCAAGCTGTTTTACATTTAGAGAAAGGCTTAGAAAGAGCTAGTAAGTATTATATTCATATATAAGAAGAATGCAATGTTTAAATATTTTGTTCCCCAAGTTGTGACCCCTTTTTCCTGATTGCCAACCCTAACCCTAACCCTAAGTTAAATGCTTTTGCCTATCGATTCTAACCACACAAAAAAAGAACACAACATATGCTTACAATAGTTCAATATCATTTTAAGAACTCCCTCTGGGTTTTTTAAAGATTAATACCTCTAACTTGAATTTAACGATAATGCATTAGATGAACAACAAACCGGACCTGGTACAATCCCAGCCTAGAGCCTCTTTTCTTAAACCTGATTCATTGAATTGGGATGTAATATATATACATACGTGGACATGCTGCAGTGCTCCGACAGATAAGATGGAGAACCACAGATTGGTGCTTCATGGTTTCCTAGGCAGCAGTTAAATACTGTCAAATACTGCTTATATATGGTCTTTTGCGCTTGATAATACAAATGATTTGTAATTTAAGAACGGCTTGATTCCAAGTAAGCAATTTATCCATTGATTCTTTGACTTTCTGGACTCTTAACCTTCTGAAGAGGCAGTGAAGAAATATTGATATTGTAGTGCTGTGCTTTTGATGATCAGCATATCTTGTTTCCACAAACCAACCAGGTGGTCCTCAGCTCAGGTGATCCACCTCTGGAGGAACACCCTGACGGATCCTGTCAGCTCTGCTCCGGTAACACATTCGTTTGACAGATGTGTCCTTTCTTTGCTCTCCACATCACACCACCTCTCCTCCTCTTCCTCCATCTTTTTTGCCTTCTCTCGTTTCCTCCACCGACCTCTCCTTAACCTTCTCCTTATCTCCTCCGCATGTTTCTCTTGAGGTTTTCTAGGCTACCCTTCCTCCTGTTTCTCTCCCTTCACATTTCATTAGCTTCGGACCTCACCTTGAAACCTCCCTTCCTCCTTGTACCCATTGTCTCCTTTTTTCCCCCACTTCACCTACTTTCTTTCCTTTCTTTATGCTCATCCGTTCTCTGAAATTGTCCAATTATCATCTTGAATCAAGTCTATTTGTCTGTCTGCCCTGTATTTTAGGTTTTGATGTTTTAACTGTTAGAGTACTTATTTTATATGTTGTAAAGCGACCCTGAGTGCCTTGATAGGCCTTTTCGCTCATTCTTTTCTCTCTGCCTCTCTGTTCCACTTTTGTCTCCTTTCCATCATATATTTTGCTCTCCATTTGCCCTCTTTTCCGGCTTTTATTTTCCTTTATTCTCATCTTAACCCTTTGTGCATGCCAACCCTTTCCTAATCTGTTTGTCAACCATTTCTATATCATCCTCTTTCCTTCTTCCCCCATTGTCTCCATACATTCCCCTTCTTACCTATCTCTTCCCCTTCTTTCCTCCTCCTCCTCCTCTGCTCTTGCCTCTGCGATCTTGCTGCCATCTGCATCCTACGCAGCGTATAAATCACCTTTTAGTACCTGGTGTTGGCACCCCTCCTCCCGCTGGCCCGACTCTGTCAGAGGAGCTGGAGGAGGAGCGGATGTCGTCATGTATGACCCATTTGGGAAAACCTCAGGACAACCTGCTCAACTTTTTCTTTTAACTCCCTCTTCGTTTCTGTTTTACGTGACTAAACACTGTCCATGGAGAGGACGTTTCCATATCTTGACAGAGACTTCTGTACCATCAACAATTTGTCCTTCTTGAATACCTCCCTCAACGATCCAATCAATAGTACTCTTATTTGTATGACCCATTTGGGAAAACCTTAGAAATACCAGCTCGATTTTTTTCTTCTCCCTCTTCGTTCCTTTCTGCTTTTGGTGACCGATTGTGAGTGTGTTTCCATATCTTTGCAGCCACTCCTGTGTTAACAACTTGTCCTTCTTTAAAACCTCACACACTCTGAAAGAAAGGTTCTGTAAGATACCACAGATTGGTGCCTCGTGGTTTCCACCACAGCAGTTACTGTGTTCAATACTGTCAAATACTGCTTGAAAATGGTCTTTTGCTTTTGATGATACAGATGATTTGTAATTTAAGAATGACTTAGTTCCAGGTTAGCAATTTATCCATTGATTTTTTTAGTTTCTGGACCCTTAATCTTCTGAAAGGGCAGTGTAGAAATACTGATATTCAAGTGCTGTGCTCTTGAATGCCAGCATATGTTGTTTCGACCACAATTGTGTGTAGAGGATGTGTGGTTATTTGCATGATTACTAAATTGCCTCTCAAGAACATGTACAATCTTTAGGTTTATGTCTTCAGCAGAACGATAAAAATGTCCCTTGCTGTTTCTCTATGAATAGTTTTAAGTTGCACTGTGGATATAGTCCCAGTCCAAACCAAAGACCCTTAAATGAACTGCATTTCTTCAGTGTAGACTCGGCTCTTTCCTATTAACATGGCTCTGCAGCATTTCCCGGAAAGCCCCTCCCTCCAAACCGACACATCTTTATGAGCGATTACGCCCTTGCATCGGTTGTGTTTCGCCGACATATTGGAGATGTGTCTCCGTAAGAAGGCGGTTTATTAGTTAATGTAGTTTGCAGCGCAGGCGAGCTGGCGACATGGGTTCACAGTACCTTGGAGAGAAGTTAAGTGATGCGATCGATCGAGGGAAGAGAACGTCTTCGCTATGCATCGAGATGTGGAGACAGAAACAAAACCCTGAGGAACGGGGGACAGTTTAATGGGACAGAGACAGAGACGAAGGGAGGATAAGGATGTGGTATAGATGTGCACGGTATAATAAGTAAAACATTTTGATTTTGTGGTAACACTGAAACATAATCGACATAAATTATGCAGGAAGAGTCTGTTTCTAAATGCTTGGAGGCTGAGGATAAAAAGATGTAAGCTCTTATAGTTTCATTATATTATAACAAATGACTGTGGGTTGAATGTAGTATATCAACACTGCCTCTACATATGCAGGGTTGGGGGGGTTACTTTAAAATACCTGATAACTCTGTTTCTGTTGGAGTGCCTCAAAATGAAATGCAATGCAAATAAACACAAGAGTAAAGAAATATGAATAAGATGTGTTTTACTGAAGTGTATTATGGAAGACAAAAGAACAATGTGACCTTAGACAAGAAACAACCAAGATATATAGGATCAGAAATGATTATATGTATAGGTACACCTGCCTTTCATTGAGTATATTCAAGTGCCTTCAAGTGCTTTCAAATGATACTGGAAAAGAACATGTTGAGAATCAGAAATCCTTTATTAGTTTATTAGTTAAATGTACAATACAACAGCAGATGGGGCAGATAAAGTGAGAGGGGAAACAATAAAATAAAGAAATTATGAGTATGCACACTTTATCAATAACACAATGAGTAAGAAACAAAAGTAAAGGATATGTTCACCATGGTAAAAAAGTAGCAGTATATTTGTTTTTAAGAAACAATGACCAAATTGAATTAAAGAGCTAGCTGGTACTGTATGTACATTGTAAATACACTGAGAGATAAATCTCAAATCTTAAAATAAACGTGAAATTGCAGGAAGGTATATTGCACAACTTTTTATGTTATTATGTTGCTCACCTTCCTTTAAGGATAGCACATGCTAACTGGCATTAAACACAACATGAGACACTTGTATTTATTTGATTATGCTGCAATATCTGTAAAGTTTAAGGAAAGCATCCATTTTGGATAAGCATACCAACTTATCTCTGAACTAAAAGAAAAGTTCCCAGTGAACATTTCCTACCAAATGCGTCTTTTATGAGTTTATTTCACAAGTTTCACAATTTCTTATTGTTGTGTTGTCTCTAAATTACAGCTCCTGTTGCTTTCCTATTATCCCAGTGTTATAAATTACTATTGTTTTGGCTCTGGGATACAACCAACATTTTTCTTGTTTTGAAAACACATTTAAAATTACCCACCGGCTCCGCTCCTCGCCACATTAGGAGAACATTTTGCAGCATTAATCACTCACGGCTGACATTGCTTTCACTCCCACACTGTAGATGAATCGCTCCCCAGACAAATGGCTGATCAAAGCAGCAGGAAAACTTCCATGTGGAGAATCAGGTAGTTTGATGACCTCCTTTGCTTTCTATCTTGCTCTCCATCGCTCTTCCTCTCTCTGCTGACTCATGAGTGGTCACCAAAGCCAAATCTCCTGGTAATAAAAGCGAAGCGATGGAGCTGTAAGTGAGAAAGAGATGTTGGGAGAGACATTAGATGAGGAGGGAATGAAAAGGCACACTTAATGTGGAAGAGAAAATCAAAAAATAGAGGGGTAGATGAAAGATTGAGACAGAGGAAGGCTAAAAGATAGGAAAAGAGAAGCAGAGGGAGATACTCAACAGGAAGAGAGATGGGCCAACATTGTAGGGGAAAAGCTTTTGTATGAGCAGGCCTTGATGTTTGATTATAGTTGCTTACTGGGATAAAGTATTTATCCCCGCCCCTTTACCCACTTCCGGTTCGAACTTACTTGTATCAGTTCATTTGGTTTAGCTATCTAGCTAGCTAGCATACGTGAGCTTTCTAACAAGCTTGCTTGCAAACAATATCTGTCAATCTATCAACCTAACTAGCTATGTTCTTTGTAAGGTAGCAAGCACAGACATTACAACTACATTACAAACACAGTCTCACAGCATTTCGTGTTATAGTCAGGAAATTAATCTATTGATTCGTGTTCACCAACACAATTTTCGCATTTTTTTCGTGTCAACAAAACCATTTTAAAAGCAATGTAAATAATAACAAATTAGAAGGAAAAAAAGATTAAAAAAAATACAGATTTCACTATTCTGACACAGAACGATTTTAGAAGCAATGTATTTCTGTTGGTAGTATGTTTCGTGCCTGCACCAAATAATAACAAATTAGAAGGAAAAAGAAATTAAAAAAATATAGATGTCAGTATTCTGAGGCTCTGAGCCATTTCTTTTCCTAACGGACGGCAAAAAAACTCCGACATTATACAATTTAAAATAAAAGGGTTAGGGTAAGGCTTAGGGTAAGTATGTTTGTGTGGTTCATAAAATGTTTTTATGAACCACACAGCTTCTGGTCTTCCAAGACCCAACCGGACAAAAAGATGTGGTGCAGGCACGAAACACTACCAATAGAAATACATTGCTTTTAAAATCGTCCTGTGTGACATGAAAAAAATGCAAGAATCGTGTTGGTGAACACGAATCAATACATTACATGAATTTCGTGACTATAACACGAAATAACGTGAGTCTGGGTTGACATTACATGGTAGCTAACGTTCACTATCTAACTTGTTAGCTAGCTTACGTTAGCTACCAAGCTATCAATCTAGCTAACACGTTTAAGCTAACTGGTAGCTATGGCCATATTGGTGGCTCTCATAATTGAAATTAGAAATATTATTTAACACCCTCAGTTAGACTTGCAATGTGGCTACCGTTCTGGCAATGAAATCAATTTATAATACGTTTTATTTTATTTAATCTCGTACAGCCAAGAGCTCCAAACATCGCTGTAATTTCCCAAATATGTGTTATTTGGATAATCTTATCACATATTGGTAATCCAAATTGTTAGTTCTCAGTTTTCAGTAAAAGGTGTTGTTGTAGGCTACTGAGATGTCTAATATAGCTGTTAAAGCTGCTATGGTCAGATTACGATCAGGCAATGGTTAAACTAACCTTCCGTTAACCTTCATGTGACAAAAACAAGAAAACTGCATGTCTCAATTTATGCCTTTGAAATTTTTTGTACTGTTTCCCTTCAATATTTCACGAGGCCGGGGCTAACCCGAAGCCCCTGAAAGAAAGAGCGTAGATATGGACGTTGAGTTTATTGGACTTCAGAGAGAAATGAAACAGTCAAAGAGATATTTGGGAGCTGTAGCCTGTAGCTCTGCTGCATACAGAGAATATAATAATGTAATATTTAGATTCTTAGAGAGTTTTCTAACGGCAGATTACGAACAGTCTTTAGAGCCCACAGGAGACCGTTGGCTTTGATTAGCTCCAACTTCTTATTTTCTGAGCCAAAGCCAAAACTAGCCAGTAGCTATCAGTGCTTTTTAGTATTCAAACTCCCAGCTGGGCCACAACCCAGACGCCCTTTATTTCTAACTTGGAGCAAGACTTTATAATTGCATTGTATATCACCAGTGAAAGCCAGGCAATCAGAAGAGGCATGAAACGGTCCTCCCATTTCATTGTAATTCCATTCAGATGACTGCATTTAGTTCAGCATTATTCTCTTGCAGGCCTCATGCTCCCTAATTACAAAACTCAGACTGTAATATGCATCTTAAATAGACTACATTAATAAAAAAAAAGTGTTGGCTAATGCTTTTCTTTTATGGTAGGAGTTCAAGAGAGCTCTAATTGGAATTCGAATAAGAGATGTATAGGCTCTATTATCAGCTGTAATCTTTGTGTGTGCACTTCAATTAGAAACTCAACAGCAGCAGGAAAACCGTGTTTTTCGACTATTGTGCTGTGTTATAACATTGTGACTTTAAACTTGAGTTTCAGGGTACAAGTAAACAATCACCACCTGCATCAACTTTATTTAAATAAATACAGCACCAGAACTCTTGACTTCTTAGTTATTGGCCTTGAACATCCAATTTTGCGATATGAAAAAGTTAGAAGTCTTTGTTTCTTTAGTTTTTCTTCAGACGGAAAAAGGTTCAAAGACAGAGCGTTGGACCTCAGAGAAAACGACAGGAAGTTAACCCTAACAGGAACAGCAGAAGAAGACAGACAGGAAGTAAACACTAAAGGGAACAGCAGAAGAAGACAGACAGGAAGTTAACACTAAAGGGAACAGCAGAAGAAGACAGACAGGAAGTTAACACTTAAGGGAACAGCAGAATAATAGAGACAGGAAGTAACACTAAAGGGAACAGCAGAATAAGAGAGACAGGAAGTCAACACTAAAGGGAACAGCAGAAGAAAAAAGACAGGAAGTAAACACTAAAGGGAACAGTAGAAGAAGACAGACAGGAAGTAAATACTAAAGGAAACAGCAGAAGAAGACAGACAGGAAGTAAACACTAAAGGGAACAGCAGAAGAAGACAGACAGGAAGTAAACACTAACGGGAACAGCAGAAGAAGACAGACAGGAAGTAAACACTAAAGGGAACAGCAGAAGAAGACAGACAGGAAGTAAACACTAAAGGGAACAACAGAAAAAGACAGACAGGAAGTAAACACGAAAGGGAACAGCAGAAGAAATTATGTTTTTTTAAGAGAGATACAGACAGAGGATACAGACAGAAACTTAAAGGATGTCTGCAGGGGAAGGAAATAAGTAACATTCATTCACAAAAAAAAGGCAAAAAGAGAGAGGGTTGGGGTCTGGCAACACATGGAGAGAGAGAGAGAGAGAGAGAGAGAAGGGAGAGAGAGAGAGGGAGAGAGAGAGAGAGGAGAGAAGAGAGAGAGAGAGGGAGAGCGAGGGGGAGAGAGAGAGAGAGGAGAGAGAGGGAGAGAGAGAGAGAGAGAGGAGAGAGAGAGGGAGAGAGAGAGAGAGAGAGAAGAGAGAGAGAGAGAGAGATAGAGGAGAGAGAGAGAGAGAGGGGAGGAGAGAGAGAGAGAGATAGAGAGAGAGAGAGAGAGAGAGAGGGAGAGAGAGAGATAGAGAGAGAGAGAGAGAGAGAGAGAGGGAGGGAGAGAGAGAGAGAGAGAGAGAGAGAGAGAGAGAGAGAGAGAGAGAGGGCACCAAGACCAGAGGGGTAAGAATGGCAGAAGATTGAGAACAGAGTGATGGCGGAGACGAGACAGGAGATAAAAGTCGCTGAGGGGCCGACTCTGTTACCATCCATCTCCTCTGAGCTGCTGCAGAGAGAGAGAAGTCACCCGCCCGGCCATCAAGCACTTATTGACAGCACTGCAGCAGCCAGCCACACACACACACACACACACACACATACACACCACACACACACACACACACACACACAACCACACACAGTACAACAGCAATTACGACGGGCATAGTGCTTGCAGGCAGGCCGCAGGGGGAACTGAGCTCCAACACTCCCTATTAGAGAGGTTAATTTTGTTGTTTGTGTTTGCAAATATTCATGTTTAATGGATGTGAAACATTCAGTTTGTCTTGGAGAGATGACAACATCTTTTTCGTTTATGGTCATCATGCCTCCAGCCCAAATATCTGGAGCGATTTTCATACCAACTAATTGCTGCTTTCCACTAACGAAACTTAACGGCCGACAAAAATGGTCCAATCCAGAGCATAACCAAACATTCTACATTGTTATAGTCACATTGGTTTGTAAAAGACATTTGAACCCAAGGCACAACCAAGATACTTGCTATTTTAGGTTACAAGACAATAGAGCGTTGCAGTAACGAGTCTTGAAACCCGGAAAAGAGTCAACATGTTTGTATTTAGAAGCCTGAAATAAGGTCTTTGGTTAACACAAGCTGATGATAATTTAATGTTTTGTTCTACGTCATAACATAGGTCAGTAAACACCCCACTGGTGAATCTCCAAAGCTCCAAATCAAAGTGTTGAAAGGCGATGACATTGCCTTGTTGAACCTGCGTACTTCATAATAATAATAATAATAATAATACATGAGGCTTGTATTGCACTTTTCTAGAAACTCAAAGACGCAGCAGAAACTGCACATGAGCAGCTCTAAGCACTGAGGTATCTGTTCACTACATGTTCAACACTCATCATCGTGTTTTTCTCCTGCCTCACACATCACCTGACCACCCACCTGATCCCAGAAGCTGTTTCCTCATTAGCTGCCTGGTATATTTAGCCCTCGTTCAGTCTCTCTCCGCCACTCGTCCCCCTGCCTTTGACCTTTGGTGCTGTTTCTCAGGTGGACTGATCTTTTCTGTCAACCTCTTGATCAAGTATTTACCCTGCTCTGCCTCTGTTGTCTGCATTTGTGCCCAAAATACAATTTCGAAGAGGATAAGGATCAGCCTGAAGGACATATCTTCATGGTGTGTATCCTTTTACGGATCTCAATCCTGAACTGGGACACGACTTATTGCCTTTCCGTACTCTGATCTAAATCCTCCATTCTCTCTTCTTAAGGGAAAAACACATCAGCCATGACATAAAACAGTCCTCTTAAAGTCGCTCTATTCTGCACATTTTCAGGTGTATATCAGTATGTAGGGTCTCTACTTTAAAGAGTCCTCTCCTGCTGATGTTCAGGTGTATATCAGTATGTAGTGTCCTACTTTAAAGAGTCCTCTCCTGCTGATGTTCAGGTGTATATAGTAGTGTCTCTACTTTAAAGAGTCCTCTCCTGCTGATGTTCAGGTGTATATCAGTATAGTGTCTCTACTTTAAAGAGTCCTCCCCAGCCGATATTCAGGTGTATATCAGTATGTAGAGCTATCATGCAAAATGGACTTTTTGATGTCTTTTAAATATGTGTCCCCGGTGTGTCAGGGAACTCACACAGTGTCAGAAAATAAAACCCTCTCTCTTTTCCTCAGATTTTAACATGCAGGCCATTAATATGCACAAAAACCTAGGAAAGAGAAAACCCCAAAAAACAGAACAGGGTCTCTTTAAAGAGTACAGCACACAGAGGACGTAAACCAAGCTAAAGTCACCTGGAAAAAGCCAATCCAAGGACTGTTGGACAATACAGAGAAAGTACACGTTATGATACCATGTGTGGTATTTTTTGTGGTATATGTTTTAAATTGTTTGGCTTTGAGTAATGTCCTCTAGGTTCTGTTGTATTTGCCTCCCATCTTCCTCTCTTTCTCTCTCTCCTGTCTGATGTTGATCCAGTATTCCTCCTTCCTCTTCCTCTTGCTCTTCTATTTTAATTCCTACTCTCGCTCATTTCCAAACCTCATTCTGTCCGGACCAACGTATACATCAAAGCGGCGCTCTAAAGACGCTGTGCAGATAGCATGGAGGGGCTATTGGCAGAACTATAATGGAGGCAGCGATTTATGGTCCGAATCAGGTGTGTGTATGCATTTCTGTGAGGGTGTTCGTTTGAGGAATCGCTCTCTGGGATCTAATGGACTTTTCCTAATCTAGATTGGACATGGGAGTGGAGAGAGAAAGAAGAACAGTGGTGTGAAATCTAAAGATGAAGGTGGAAGAAGCAGCATGTGTCTTTTTATATTGCTTTATCATTTCGAGTTGTTTGGGAATCTCTAAGATTGTTTTACAGATTCAAACAGCATTAAGGGGCTTTGCTGAAAGAGCTTACATCTTCTTCAAAGAGGGAAACAGCCTTTTCTCCAAACACTTCACATCTGTTACCTCCAACAAGCATTTTCTGTCTCTGTCCGCAGGATTAAAGAAAAACGACTAACCCAACTTTAATGACACTTGGTGGGATGGTGTAACACGGGCCAAGGAAGAAACCCATTACATGTTGAAGCAGATCTGAATCATGGGCTGGTACACACACATTTTGTTAACATTGTGAGATAAGAAACTTTTTTTGGGGTGTCGGAATAAAAAGTGAAAAGTGGTTCTGACCTCACTGGGGAAATTCTTTAACACCCAGTGAGGTCAGAACAACTTTAGAGAGAGCCATTAAGGTTAAACTAAACTAAAAGTACTGATTGTGCAGAGTTGCCATTTTGCAGTTAATGTATATGATATCATTGGATTATAGCGATATAAGTCATTCATCATTTATTTGACGGTTTATCATTTGTATTATTTATAACGTCTTAATAATAATAATGCGATTATTTTATATAGTCGCCTTTCAAGGCTCTCAAGGTCGCCGTACAGACACATAAAAAACCAGATACACAATACATAACACCAGCATAAGAAACATAAACAAGACAATGCAGTATATAAATCAATCAAATAATCAAATAAATAAAACAGAGGATGTGTGATGGATAATGATCAGGGTGGATATGCGAGTGTGAAGAGATGTGTTTTGAGACGTGATTTGAAAATGGGGAGCGAGTCAGTGTTGCGGATGTCAGGTGGGAGAGAGTTCCAGAGGCGGGTTGCAGAGCGGCTGAAGGCTCTACACCCCATGGTGGTTAAACGGAAGGGGGGCGCAGTGAGGTGGAGGGAAGCAGAAGACCTGAGAGTGCGGATGGGTGTGTTGATGTGCAGGAGGTCGGAGAGGTACAGAGGAGTGAGGTTATGGATTTGACGGGGAGCCAGTGAAGCTGCTGAAGAACAGGAGTGATGTGGTTAATGGAGGGGGTTCTGGTGATGATGCGGGTGGCAGAGTTCTGGACCAGTTGAAGTCTGTGGATGCATTTTAGAGGGAGACCAAAGAGAAGGGAGTTGCAGTAGTCAATGCGGGAAGTGACCAGGGTGTGAACAAGAATGGCGGTGCTCTTAGCGTTAAGGGACGAGCGGAGGCGGTTGATGATGCGTAGATGGAAATAGGCAGACCGAGTGATATGACTGATATGAGATTTGAATGAAAGTGTGCTGTCTTGCATAGAATTGCAAAGTAAGTTTACACATACTATAAATGTGCTTTGGTATATAGGATGCATACATAAACACAATAAGAGGAACTAAATTGAACATAAATAACTATTTTAAAGGCTATTATAAATACCATTATGACAATCAAAAATATTATAAGAAATGTTTACAAAAAACATCAATGTACAGAAAAATTATTTGAAAAATGTACTCTGAAAATAAAATATATGCATATCTGATTGTTGTCAAATTATGTAATGCAATAAAAAATGTAGTTGTGTAGAAGTATAAAGTAAAAGTACCTCAAAAGTGTACAGTACTTCAGCAAATGTACTTAGTTACTTTCCAAAACAGCACATATCATATAAGCATTGTTAAGTAACACCGTCCTGCTAACCTGTATTTGGACCTTTAATGCCACAGATACACTCATTAATTTCTTTATTGTTAAAATGTCAAAAAATAAGTGCTCACCAGATGCTCCGACATCTTCTCAGTGACCTCTGAACTGGGAAAAAATACCCCAGATGAGAGGGTATGACCTCTCATGCCCCTTTCACACCAACACGGTTCCAGGGCTGGTTCGGAGATGGAGCTTGAAAAGCACCGGTTTTCCTGCTCACACCGCAGCGGAGCCGCCTCTAAGCTCCGGAATCCGGTTCGTTTCAAGCACCAAAAAGTTGTCGGTCTAGAAAGCAAGCACCGCATACGTCACGCTTACGTCGGAAGATCTGGGCTTTGTCCAAATAACACGCGACATCCGCCTTTCCGCCAGCTTCAACATGATCTGTGGAAATAACATTGAGAATCAGTTTATGTTATCCATCCATCCATCCATCTTCTCCCGCTTATCCGTGGTCGGGTCACGGAGGTAGCAGTTCCAGCAGAGAGCCCCAAACTTTCCTTTCCCTGGCCACATCAACCAGCTCTGACTGGGGGATGCCAAGGCGCTCCCAGGCCAGCGAAGAGATATAATCCCTCCACCTGGTCCTAGGTCTACCCCTTGGTCTCTTCCCAGCTGGAAGTGCCGGGAACACCTCCCTAGGGAGGCGCCCAGGTGGCATCCTTACTAGGTGCCCGAACCACCTCAACTGGCTCCTTTCGACGCGAAGGAGGAGCGGTTCAACTCCGAGTCCCTCCCGGATGACTGAACTTCTCACCTTATCCCTAAGGGAGACGCCAGCCACCCTGCGGAGAAAACCCATCTCGGCCGCTTGTATCCGCGATCTCGTTCTTTCGGTCATGACCCATCCTTCATGACCATAGGTGAGGGTAGGAACGAAAATGGCCCGGTAGACAGAGAGCTTTGCCTTCTGGCTCAGCTCTCTTTTCGTCACAACGGTGCGTTAAGCGACTGCAGTACCGCTCCCGCTGCTCCGATTCTCCGGCCCATCTCACGCTCCATTGTTCCCTCACTCGAGAACAAGACCCCGAGATACCTGAACTCCTTCACTTGGGGTAAGGACTCATTCCCTACTTGGAGTGGACAGTCCATCGGTTTCCTGCTGAGAGTTTATGTTATACCATAGTAATTAATGCTGCAAAGCTGGGTATTTTGAGCTTGGCGCATGCAGAGGCTAACAACAGCTAGCTCTAACGCCATCGAATAGGACGTATATTTACCTTCTTTCTCCTACGGAATCATCGTTGAAGTTGATGATGATTGTAAAAAACTTTTGAATGTAGCATGTAACGACTGTAAAGTTGGTAGTAAAGTCGTCCCATTTCTTCCATTTCGTTTCGACAGAGCAAAACGAGTAGCGCTTCAATACAATCGGCCATTGTTGTTGTCGGTGTGAGCTGTGAGGGGTTTCCGCACGGTTTGGCTTTATGAAGCAGGCGCGCAAACGGTTACGTCATGATGCAAACGATGACGCAATGACGCAGCACCAGTCGGGCTCTGAGCGATGTGAACAGAGCGGGAGCTGAACTGAAGAACGGGTTCCGAACCAGAAAAGCTCTAGCACGGAGCTAGAACGGGAAAAGCCTTGGTGTGAAAGGGGCATCAGAGACTAAAGCTAAAGGTGCATTCAGGTAGTTAAGTGTCCAGATTGCTAACAAGAAAACACGTGGATTTTTATGTCTGATTCTGATATTTACAGCCTGCAGTGGATTCTTTATTGGCCCTGATTGAGTGATTGATGACAACCTGAGCAGGTGGGAAATGCAACAAAATAGAGATTTACTGAAGTGTGTTATGTAAGACAACATACCAATGTGACCTTAGAAAAGAAGAAACCAAGATATTTAGGATCAGAAATGATTTTATTGATAGTAAAACCTATTTATCATGAAGCATATTCAGGCTATACACCAACACTGAAACACATGAGCACACACTACAGTTTAAAAAGGCAGGAATAAAATCTGAGCTGACAGAAAATGCTCCGTTTTAGTTTAACACACACAGTTAAAGTACACAATACAAAGAGGGATGGATGGATGACAGTGAGAGAAGATAGAGGGAAATAAAAGGCGACTCCCTGGTCAGTCAATCGCTCTACGGTTCATTTTAATACTTGTCTCGTATGTTCCCGTAGATTTTGTTTATTGTTTGTACTGTGTGGCCCCGCTTTGCTGCAAAACCTAATTTCAAGGACAATAAAGTCTCAAACTAGATTTGGTGCGAGAGACAGAAGAAGAGGTGAAGTGCTAAAGGTGAGTCGTTGAATAATGGAAGACTTCGGGAGGAGGGAGAGCGAAGGAGTGACGGACAGATGGAGATAAAGGTGAGGGAAAGCGAGAGAGAGAGCAAAGGAGGGCAGTTTCATGAAGAGATGGAGAATGAGCTCAAGTGTTGAAATACAGAGAGCTGTGTGTGACATCAAGACAAGTTTTTTAATTTTTGCCATGTTCAGTTTTTGTTTTACTCGTCATGCTAAGTTATTTATGCCGTTAGATTCAGTTATTTATGTTAAGTCATGTCTTGTGGTTCAAGTGTTAAGAGGCAGTCACTGATGTCTAGTCTCATCATTCACTTCCTGTTATATTTTGTACTTACCTTTCCCTCTCATTTCAGAGACCTTGACTTCCTGCCATTGTCTGTTTTGTCTCGCGTATGATTGTCAGCCCCATCCTTGATTGTTGCCACCTTTGTGTAATATAAAGTCCTTGGTTCTGGTCAAATAGTCTGAAAATTGGTAACGTTCATATTTCTTCTTTTGATTAGTATAGTGTTGAACGTTCGAAACAAAGCACTTTGCCAAGTTACGTTATAAGTTTTAAAATTCTGAAAAAGCACCGTAACTTTCATGATATCATTTCTCGGTCATAATCAGTTGTTTCCGTTAACGGCCGAATGTTGTGTCACGGTAAATGCTGCGGTCGCAAGGCATTGTGGGAAAGCCTTATTTCTCCTTTCCTTTCGTAAAAGAAGGTCCAGTGTTTCCTAAACTTAAGGAAATCATTAAGGAATTATTGAAGCTTCTTTCCTATCATCTAGAGAATTCGAACAGCTCTTATCATGGCTGCCACGGAGGTACTTCCGGGTCATTTCACTCCGTTAGGAAGGTTCCTAAGATAAACTGACAATACGACTGCAACCCTCGTCTCCCTTTGTTTTCTTTTCCAGTTCGTCTTGTGTATGCCATTTAAAGAGAGCCAGCATTTAAAAAGCAGAGGTGGGAAGTAACTAAGTACATTTACTCAAGTACTGAACTCAAGCACAATTTTAGAGGTTTTACTTTACTTGAGCATTTCCATGTTATGCTTCTTTGTACTTCTACTCCACTACAGTTCAGAGATAAATGGTGTACTTTCTATCCACTACATGTATTTAATACCTTTATAATTATATTTGATTCTAAGAGAGGTGGGAGTATAGACAGCATCCAGGTTTACCCTCTCCTGTGGTTCTCAGTGACCTCGAGCTGATAGGAATCATCTGAGATCCGACCTCAGGGTGGAGGCTTGATAAAACCACCTCCTCACAAACCTCCTCCACAGAAAAAGCAATAACAAAAATGTGAATATAAAGATCTAATCCTGTGCATAAGGGTAGCTTTGCCTTACACTCCTCCCTCCTGCAGCTTTGCAAATGCTTGTTGTGTTTTTAATAAAATGTTCCTCCGTCCCCGCTTCCTCCTGCGAGACGACGAACAGGACAGGAATACAAATCTCTCTCTCCGTTCAGCGGGCGGCGGATGGATGGCTGCAGTTAGCATGCTAATGCTGGGTTTAATTCAAATGTGTATAAACAATAGCAGTGATCAGTATACTATTGCATACACACACACACACACACACACACGTACACACACACACACACACACACACACACAGTATCACATTATACTTGCAACAACCTTATTTGTCGTACCCCTTACGGATACGTAATTCCAAAGTTTATGGAACTTGAAAACTGAAATTTACTTTGTTAAATTCTACTATAAAGAGGCCCAATGATGCCAATGTGCAGGTGTATATCAGCATGTAGTGTCTCTACTTTAAAGAGTCCTCTCCTGGTGATGTTCAGGTGTATATCAGTATGTAGTGTCTCTACTTTAAAGAGTCCTCTCCTGCTGATGTTCAGGTGTATATCAGTATGTAGTGTCTCTACTTTAAAGAGTCCTCTCCTGCTGATGTTCAGGTGTATATCAGTATTTAGTGTCTCTATTTTAAACAGTCCTCTCCTGCTGATGTTCAGGTGTATATCAGTATGTAGTGTCTCTACTTTAAAGAGTCCTCTCCTGCTGATGTTCAGGTGTATATCAGTATTTAGTGTCTCTACTTTAAAGAGTCCTCTCCTGCTGATGTTCAGGTGTATATCAGTATTTAGTGTCTCTATTTTAAAGAGTCCTCTCCTGCTGATGTTCAGGTGTATATCAGTATGTAGTGTCTCTACTTTAAAGAGTCCTCTCCTGCTGATGTTCAGGTGTATATCAGTATGTAGTGTCTCTACTTTAAAGATTTACTACATTTTCTAGCCTGCTAAAAGTCACCAGATCCTGATCTGTAGTTCTTCTGTTAACATTCCTTACTTATGTTGTCTTTGAGCTGCAGGCTTTGGGAAAACTGTGCTACAGACATATATATGAATAACTCGAAACACACACGTACATCAGACAAACCCAGACTTATAAATACTAATATTGTCAAGAAACACAAACAACACACACACTCGGTCAAGGGGGGGGAGCTGTGACACAGAGGCGCTGATGCAGCTTAATGACCAGAATAATTTACACTAAAGCATTATACTTCCACACACATACACACACACACACACACACACACACACACACATATTCTCACACTCCACCACACACAGAGCTTAGCCTCCACTCTGCCTCAGATCATATGAATTTCTTAAAGGATCACTTTTATTACGCTATTTGTGAACAATAACGGCGCAGTGAGTAATACCTCGTCCATCTCAGAGCAGATATTCAAACCGGGGCAGTTTATTTGAGCTGTGCACGCTGCAGCCGTGCACATATTTCCTGAATGGCAATTACGTTTCAGCACGGTTGTTGGTTTGCATCTGAAGATGAGGACGTGATGCACAGATCTGACAGCGAGGACACTTTGCTGCAGACGTTAATGTCCTCACTGCAGTTTCACAGCTCTGAACAAAGGGAAGCTGTAGAGCTGGAGAACATGACAGAAACATAGGAAATCTATTGTTATCCCACATATTTACTTGATTTACATTTAGTTGAAGTCGAAAATGGTGCAATCAGGTACTATCAACAAAAGGAAAAGTAGCAAACAAAACTAAATGAAAACAGGAAGACTCGGAGGACACAGGAGGGCAGACCAGGGACATCAAGGACAAGACACCAACAACCAAACCACGGGGAAAAAAGACGACAAACTGACAGGGAACACAAGGGTAATCACAAGACAAGACACAGCTTGAGGGGAGGTGAAACACAGGCAACAGGTGAACACAATCAGACAATCAGACAGGAGAGAAAACACAGAGACAGGGGGTGTTTCTCAATGTCGAGGAAGGCTCCTCCAGAGCCACTATTTCAAGGATGCTAAGTCATCGAGTCCTGCCGAAGGACTGTTCCAATGTCAGTTGCGGGAAATTTCGAGGCTGCACATGTGTATCTTCTGCGGTCTTAAAATCCCCACAATGCTTTGCGCACGGACCAATTTCCAAAATCTTTGGCGGAAAATGTGAGGCGGGGCCTCTCATATGACGCACATCTGCACACCTGCACACCTGTTAGCCTGTTAGCCTGTTCCGACCATTCTTCGTTTTCCGAGGCTAGGAAGGATTCTTGCCTCGCTTCTGAAGGACTTGACTCGGAAGACATGTCCTACCAAGGAAGCGTCCTCGACATCGAGAAACACCCAGGAAAAACAATGACAGATCTTGACATGACAAAATAAAAGACAGGAAAACACAGACAGATCGTGACAAAGGTGTCTCTTTGTAGTCATGTTGTCTCTATTTCTATTATTTTGATTCTCAATCTATTTGTATGTGTCTTTTCAAAACATTTTTTGGTTAATTCTTAGTTATTTTTTGTCTATTGTGGCATTATGTTATTCTGTAAAGTATTTTGGCATTATATTGTAGTCATTCTAAGTCTCTGTACTCACTTTTGAGTCGTTTTGTAGTCTTTTTGAGTCTCTGTACAATTATTTTGTCTCTTTGAGGTCATTTGGATTTTTAAAGTCTGTATCAAACACATTGAAAGACCTACTTTCTGAAACTACAGTCTTTTTTATTATTAAAAAAGGTTGGATGCGCACAAAAAAGGTTCAAACCATTCACTGTGACTTAGATGATCCTGAACAACACACACACACACACACACACACACACACACACACACACACATACCATGTATACATCACTTCAGGGGACATTACATTGACTTACATGCATTTCCTGGAGACTTATCCTAACCTTAACCATAACCAACACATGCCTAACCCTAACCCTAACCCTAACCCTAACCCTAACCCTAACCAAGTCTTCTCCCTAAAATGAATGATTCCCCTCATGGGGACCTCCATTTTGTCCCCATAAGGGAGGCAAGTCCCCACATTTGACGGTGTAAACAGATTTAGGTCCCCACAAGTATAGTAATGCTAGGCCACACACACACACACACACACACACACACACACAGCTACACTGCTTGATGTCTCGGGCAAACACTGTTTTTGAAAAGTTAATCATGTCCCTGTCGCAACTAAAGTTCATTCATAAATAAAGAATGAGTTCACCTCCATTGAGTCTGTGCCTGTTCTAAAACCGTTTATGAACTTGATGAACTTCAATCTTTTTTTTGAATTTTTTTAACGTCTCTACAGTTTTGGTCAAACACAATTGACTGCTGACAGAAAAGGGTTTTACGAGAGATGAAATTACCTGCACCTTTAATTGATGAGCACACATGGAGGCGCCTTACTACAGGATTCAATTATGTAGTGATGACATTTTGGACACGTAACTGCAACTACACTTTGCAGAGGGTAAGGACTGCAAGGTGGTTATTGTAATTTGTAATACGTTTCTTTAGTGTGAAAACTGTCTCGTAGTCATTTTGATTATCTTTGTTATCATTTTGATTATACAATGTGACAACTTAGAAACTCCTAAGGGGACTTTCTTTAAAATTGGCAAAAACGTTCATTGGGACTGAAGGATGGACTGGGTAGCATTTGTTGGAAAAAGTCCTGACAAAACGTGTATTTGGCCATAATTCATGATAACTTCACACAAATATCTAAACAGTTTCTTTTCAGACATTTAGATTTTTTTTGTACTCATTTTGAGGAAAACTTGAACGATTGTTGGAGTGCAAGGTGGTAATTCTAGTTTTTGTTAGGTTTCTATAGTTTGAAAACTGTCCAGAACAGCATGAAAAGGATGAAGGACTGGAAGAGGGAGAATGTGATTTAAAGCGAGTAATAGAGAAAGTTCATGACCAGAAAAAAGACCTTCTGAGAGAAAATGGCGATTAATAAAGTTGATTGAGTCTTCACACGCCGGCAGGCAGCTGAAGCCAGTCTCAGAAAGTCTCTGAAGCAGCAAGTGGACGCGCAGAAGAAGAAGAAGAAGAAGAAGAAGAAGAAGAAGAAGAAGAGAAGAAGAAGAAGAAGAAGAAGAAGAAGAAGAAGAAGAAGAAGAAGAGAAGAAGAAGAAGAGAAGAAGAAGAGGGTGACATCATTTGTGAAACTGTCAGAGCGATCACATCACCAAGCTCCCTGACCTTTGGGAGCCAGCCTTAAAGAGTTTCCCCTCCTCTCCGTGTGACGGACGGCTGTCTAATCTGCTCTCAGATGACTCACTCAGCCTCAGGTAGCTGGCCTCAGATCAGACCTTTCTCATCTGTTGGCTGATTTCTGCCTGATTTCTTTCATTTATACTCTGTAATATGTTCAGAGATGGCAAAAGAACACACATCCTTGACTCAAGTAGAAGTACAGATACTCGTGTTTAAAAATAGTCTGGTAAAAGTAGAAGTACTGACTAAACTTCTTTACTCAAGTAAAAGTAAAGAAGCATGGGCTTTGAAATGTACTTCAGTAAAAAGTACCCATAGCTACCAGCTGTTTTAAAGAGTACCTGACCTCCCTTTATATTAATAGAACAATAATGTCATTGTTAGCTAATGAATGTTTCCATGCTGAACAACGGCAACATGACAACGTTTTCATTGGTCCCTCTTCTTTAGAGAAGACCAGGAAATGATGGATACACGGATCGTGTTCAAATCAATAGGCACGCAATGACTCTAAATAATAATGATCACGCCACCAAACACACATTCAAACTAAAGGAACCAGCCTGTTTGGAACATGGAAGAAGTAGAAAGTACAGGTATTTGTGTTCAACATGTAAGAAGTAGAAAGTACAGGTATTTGGGTTCAACATGTAAGAAGTAGAAAGTACAGGTATTTGTGTTCAAAATGTAAGAAGTAGAAAGTACAGGTATTTGGGTTCAACATGTAAGAAGTAGAAAGTACAGGTATTTGTGTTCAAAATCTAAGAAGTAGAAAGTACAGGTATTTGTGTTCAAAATGTAAGAAGTCAAAGTAAAAAGTGGTCAGAAAAATAAGTAGTGGAGTAAAGTACTGATACCAGAAAAATGTACTTAAGTACAGTACCAAAGTATTTGTACTCAACTACTTCCCACCTCTGAATATGTTGTACTCTTTTTAGTGGACCTGATATTTCCAGTGGCCTTGTGAAGAAGAGAAGATTTAAGGGTTTGTAATGGAGACTTTAATCATTCAGATGCAAGTACGTTTATGCACTTATCAAGATGAGGAGAGGGGCTTTACCACAAGTCACTTAAAGTAACTAACATTTATAAAGTTAGTTATTAACTAAGATTTGCGAGCAGCACCACGTCTCAACCTCAACTCTAATCATCCGCTAAACTTCTTATACTATAGTCAATACATCCGGCCTTGTTTGTCCCCAAATGTTACAACCTCCCTTTCCCTTTCTTTCATTCAACTACCTTTCCTACCTCTTATTTACCTACATCCCTAAAACCCTACAACTATTCAGCACTCTGTACATCCCTTCCACCCTGACCCTTCATTCATTCATTTCACCCTTCCTATCCCTTTATCTCTCCTTCCCTAAATCCTCTTATCCCTCTCTCCCTCCCACAATTGCTCCATACCTACATTCCTACATCCCTACATTACTTCATCATACCTTCAACCCTTCATCCCTCTTTCATCCCTTCCTTCCTCCCACCTCTCTACTTGCTTCATCCCTCCCTACATCCATTCATCCCTACATCTCTTCTTCTCTCCCTCCCTACATCCCATCATGCCTTCATCCCAACTTCACTTCATCCTTTCCTTCCTACATCCCTCCGTCCTTACATCCTTCTCTCTCTACATCCCTTTATCTCTCTTTCATCCCTTCCTTCATCCCACCTATCTACTTACTTCATCCTTTCACATCCCCTCATCCCCCTTTCCTGCTACCCCTCGCCTCCTTCTATGTAATCTGGTGCATAGTTTTTGTCCCATTTTAGGTACTTTTTGTATTCATTTTTTACATATTTTGTATTAAAATTAAAGTAACGCTTTTTTCATCAATATGTTTCACGTTTTGCATCTTGCCAACATCTTACATCATGATTTTTAGAGCCGTATTCAAGGTGTTTTCTATCGTCAATGTGACCGGGGGCCAGACTGTTCGAGTCGGTGAACATCTTCAAATTTTAACATGAAAACTTCAGGGACCTCTGTGAGGCTGAGTGCACAGATGTGATGAAATAGTGATATTTATTCTTTTGGTGGACCCTTTTAACCTACTTCTACCTCAGATAATGATTTCTGAAATTCCCAGAATACATTTCAACAACCTGGGAGCTCAGTTTTATATCAGAAGGAGCCATAGTGTTGATAGAAATCTCTTGAAATCTGAATGAAACATTGCCTCCTCATCCTGTCTTCTAGCTGCATTACATTACGTTGGGTTTATGCGGCATAAATTACTTGCTTTGGTTTAGGAAAAACATCATAGTTTGGCCTAAAATAAGTATGCCTGTGTATGATATGTAACATAATGTAAGGGTCCGTAGAGTACAAAACGTATCACTTTGCTTACACAGGCTAAGTCTGTTCAGATAAATGTGTTTAAAGATTTATAATTGGTTTCGAACTTCAGTCTCATGGTTTGGTTTGAACCATTCATCAATCATCACGCTCCCACCCACCCTAAATGGACTATATCGCTCTTTATAATCTCTACTTATAATTATAGTCATGCTTACTACATCCACTGAAGGCCACAGCCTTCTTGGTAAGCAACCATATGAATTATTAGAGGTCTTCTAATCCATATCCAGGACGCTAACAACCACTTAACGACCATTTAATGGGCTGATATCAGTGGAAGCAATTGGAGTTTTTTTCTATGAAGGTTAAGACATAAGTAACAATGACAATTTCCTCAGTGTTAACCCTTAAAGTCCTTACAGTAGTGGCTAAGATTGGAAACATTATGTATAAAAGCCAATAAGGCCCCAAAAAACATGACACAAATTATGAGAAACATTTGTGTTTTATTTTTCGTGTAGGTTAGGGTTAGGGTTATTGATTGGCGTTTACCAACACATTACTCATTCCCAGTGGTGTAAATTAACTAAGTACATTTACTCAAGTACTGTACTTAAGTACAATTTTGAGGGACGTGTACTTTACTTGAGTATTTCCAATGTACTTTGTACTTCTACTCCACTACAGTTGAGAGGTAAATGGTGTACTTTTACTCATGTATTTCGTACCTTTAGTGACTTCACAGATCTGGATGAATGATGTGAAATATAATCAAGTGTTAAATCAGACTTTAGTTCCACCTGGAGTAAATTCACAAGCTACCCTGCATTATACAAAGTCATTCAAACTAACTGCACCTTTACCAGCTTTGAGAACACTTTAATGATCAATCATTATAAAACATATCATATATATTATTCTGAAATGGACCAATCTGCACAATGACTACTTTCACTGTCGCTACTTTCACTATATTTTGATGAGAATACTTTTCTACTTTTACTTGAGGAACATTTTGAATGCAGGACTTTTACTGTAACAGAGTATTCCTACACTCTGTTACTTCTACTTTTACTCAAGTACAAGATCTGAGTACTTCTACTTTTACTCAAGTACAAGATCTGAGTACTTCTCCTACCTCTGCAAATCTTCCGGTGGATAAGTCCAGGGCTGAATGTATTTCCCAGGTGACCCCTACTGAGCTGAAGTATACACTAGACATTAAAATGGATGATTGAAAACCTCACAAAACTGCAAGTAAAAAATAAAAATATCTGCAGAATGTATCGGCCGCTCCACCAGAGTTTTATTAAGTGCTGAAAGTTAAAACCCAGGATGATGATAAGAGGTAGTAAAATTAATAATGGTGATAATACTGGTGCAGACACACACACACACACACACACACACACACACACACACACACACACCCCTGTAGAGGAGTGTTGTAAGTACATGAGAGACTTTGTAGTACTAATTAGTCCCTGCTTGTTTTCCACAGCTGCTCCCAAGGGTGTTAAAATCACAAAGTCCTTATTTTAACTTCCAACCGTCAACACAATATTTTAGCTTCTTGCAAGGACAATGAAAACAAAGCTACGACGAGGATTTTTAATGTTTGTTAAAGCCGTAACAACCGAGCAGAGGCAGTAAAAGCGACGGATATCACGTTCTTATTGTGTCTCTGCCATCTTCTGTGGATGAACGAAGCCTTACACTTTCATTCCTCAAATCTGTCGGCACCAGCTGGCTCGGATGTACGATGAGAGCGAGCCACTTCCAAGGTCACAAAGTACCCAAATGAACGAGAACAGAGAAGCTTTTTTTTTTTTCTTCTTCTTCTTCTTCAGGTAATTCCATCTTTGTGAAACTTTAAATCAAACGGAGAGAGAGAGAGGGCGGCACTCAGGAGAGACGGCCGCACCACTTGGTATTCAACGAGGATTAAAGGTAGCTAATGCTGACCTTTAAAAGTCAAAAACACTTTGGTTATGAGTCACTCCGCTCTCTTTCTTTTTATGGTTCGCAACCTTGATGTTTCACTTAGCTTAATAAAGCGGAAGACGTGACGGAGGCTGTAGGTCGGAGGAAATGACAGGTGAAATGTTTCCCTTTTCATCTCAAGAGCGTTGAAATAACCTGTGAGATATAATACAGACGGTCTTTAGACTTCATGTGGAGACACTCATTGATACCCAGTGATGGAGCGTTTATTTACTCAAGTACTGTACTTAGACCCCGTCCACACGGAGACGAAACGGAGAAGAAAACGAACCGTAGTCGTTTGCAAAAAAGTCTTCCGTCCACACGGAAACGGCTCAAGAAACGTGTCCGTCCACACGAAAACGCTCGACCCGCTGGAAACGCTGTAGTACATATGCCGGGCCTGTAAGTGGCGCTGTACTTCCGCCACAAAATACACCAAAAGCACCGAAGAAGACCCCCCGAGCATGGTTGCCATGGTTGCCTGGTTGCCCTTCTGGTTATTCTCCGCGGTGGATTTAGCAACATGTAGTTCATGTAGTTCTCCATGTCCACTTGTTGCTGATGGTTGTGGTAGAGGAGATGTAGATTTTGCACCAACATCTGTATCATGGTCAGTAGCGTCTGGAGCACGAACGCAACCCTGTGATCCGCCATTGTTGTTGTTGTTGGCGAAACGCATCAGCAATGATCGTATAGGGCGTACACACGGAGCTGCAAGCGTTTCGTTTCCCCACCTTCCCACTTTGGGATGCGTTATCGTTTGAGGGCTCCGTTTCCGTGTCAGCCTCGTGTGGACGAACCATCTATACGATTAAGAACTGTAGCGGATACAACCTGTTTCGTCTTTCCATTTGATGCTACTTCAAACTGTTACTCCACTATTGAAGAGGAATTAATGTAACTGTACTCCTTTCTGTTTATTTACCAGCTTGAGTGACTTTTTAGATTTACATTTTGCATAAGTAATTATGATAAACCTTAAACTATTGGACTAACTATTTAAAAGGTACAAAAAAATAAAGTATACAATATATTACAAATGTTTTTTATTGATCATTTGATTTGAATAACTTGATGCGACAATCTTATAATGTCATATACTTCATCATTTAGCTGATTATACTTCTGTACTTTTACTTAAAAATGTAGGACTTTTAATTGTAATGGGCTATTTTGACATCAATGTATTGTTACTTTTACTGAAGGAAAGGTACTTCTTCCACCACTGATCAAAATCCAGTGATTTTATATGTGTGATTCTGAAATGGGAATAAAGGCATACCGAGTACTTTTACTTTTATACTTATTGTAGAAGAATACTTATAGCAACTTTAACTTAATGCCAAAACCTTTTTTGTCACTCGAGAACATATGAGTTATGAGTAAAATGTATTTCTGTCCAAAGTAGAAGTAGTCAGTTTGCAGGAGTGCTCTTTTAAATATCGATAAAGAATATTAATATTCTGTTTTTATTATGTTGCATCATTTTAACCATCCATCCATCTTCTCCCGCTTATCCGTGGTCGGGTCGCGGAGGTAGCAGTTCCAGCAGAGAGCCCCAAACGTTCCTTTCCCTGGCCCCATCAACCAGCTCTGACTGGGGGATCCCAAGGCGCTCCCAGGCCAGCGAAGAGATATAATCCCTCCACCTGGTCCTAGGTCTACCCCTCGGTCTCTTCCCAGCTGGACGTGCCTGGAACACCTCCCTAGGGAGGCACCCAGGTGGCATCCTTACTAGGTGCCCGAACCACCTCAACTGAACTCCTTCGCTTGGGGTAAGGACTCATTCCCTACTTTTAACCATGTATTTTTCAATGTGGAGCCAATTTTAGTTTCTTTTTTCAGTACTGCAGCATAGTATGTGTTTGTATATGTACAATGTAGCTAGTAACTATGAGTGTTAAACAAATGTAACAGAGTAACAGCTTTGTTTGAAGCACAATGGAATAACCTAGTTGTAGTACACAAGCCAAAACATCGTTATGACATCATAAAGTGGCCAAAATCTGATCAGCTCATTTTCAGACAGGTTTTTATAGAAATGGATCAGGAGAAAAAGAGAGAGAATCTTTGTTCCTGAAACTTTCAGAGTCTCTTTACACAGAGGGGACACATGTTGATGAAGAAGAGACATGAAGAAGAGGGGACACATGTTGATGTAGAAGAGACATGAAGAAGAGGGGACACATGTTGATGTAGAAGAGATATGAAGAAGAGGGGACACATGTTGATGTAGAAGAGACATGAAGAAGAGGGGACACATGTTGATGTAGAAGAGACATGAAGAAGAGGGGACACATGTTGATGTAGAAGAGACATGAAGAAGAGGGGACACATGTTGATGTAGAAGAGACATGAAGAAGAGGGGACACATGTTGATGTAGAAAAGACGTGAAGAAGAGGGGACACATGTTGATGTAGAAAAGACAGGAAAAAGAGGATTTTGCACAATAGGTGACCTTTAAGGACAGTTTCTCTCCTCCCTCTCTTTGTCTCTTTAGTCTCTCGCCTGCAGTCACAGTTTCTCATCAGGCTCAGATGTGACGGTGTGCTGCGACAGGATTTGGTGTTCCTGTTTTTTCTCTTGTGTTGTGCAGCTGCTGCCAGCTCCTGTTAGGACTGGAGAGACGAGACACGACAAGGTGGGGGGGGGAGACACACACACACACGCACACACACACAGTCACACACTAACTGCATAATTGTGTGTTTTCCTTTGTTCCTGAGGACCCTTACATCCATTGTATAACCCTCTCACACCAACCCTAAATTAAACTGAATTCTAAGTTTAAACCAAGACATGACCTTAATCTGAACAATAAACCTCTCATTTAAACCCTAATGTAACCTCCTCCACTCCTATGGATGGTCCTTAAAACCTGAGATTCAGTCTACAAACGGAGTGCTGGAAGGAAATTCCCATAATGCCTTGCGAACTGAAGCAGTTAAACGTGCTATATGTCTACCCGTACAGGGAAAAAAGCCGATAAATTGGTATGAAACAATCAAACAAACATTTTAAAATGTGTTTGAAACGGGGCTGTCAATCGATTAAAAATAGTTACTCGTGATTAATCGCAAATTATTCGCACTTTTTTTATCTATTCTAAATGTACCTTAAAGGGATATTTTTGCATGTTTTTGATGATCTTATCAACATAGGAATGGACAAATATGATTGCTTTATATAGTCTATTCAATACAAAAAACATAATTGATATTGCAACAATCCGCAACAAAGATAAATATTCTCCAGAATGTTTAAGTGAGTTTTTGGTTTCTGCTTCTCCGCGACGTTACCGGGGTTTCATGATTCATTCATTTTTTCAAAATACGGAGCGAGCCGAGGGTCATAGAACATGCCTGAAAAAAAGGAAGTTTCGTTATCTAAATTTCACCTGCATGCAAAAAGGTAAATGTTATTGGATCTTTATAAGAAGCACTTCAGAAAAATCACAACTACACAGTTGTGAAATAAAATAAAAAAACACTGCTGGATTTCAAAGATTTGCAAAAACACATGTCAAACCATAACATTGCAACCCAGCTGTAAAGAGCAAATTAAAATGATTTTATAACTCAAATAAATAAATTAGGAGACATACTGTCCAAAAAGCAGAACCAGAGTCAATGTAAGAATAGTGTAAGGTTATTTTATATCTGTGAATTCATACAGATATTGTATTGGATGACTGTGGTTATCTCGCTATTAAACACCAGCAATCATAAGCTCCTGTTTCCAGTTTTTTTTGGTGGAAATGTCTAGATATTATACAATCATTAGCTTAACGTTACGGTTATTTTAACTTCCCATAATACTTTGTTGTATTCCTCAAATATGAGCAGGGTAGAAATGTCTATAGGCCGGACTACACTGAACCAGCAGGTGTGTAAAATATGCTTATTTTCAGATTAATATTAATCAATTTTCTTAATCTGTACAAAATATATTCAGATGTGTCACTATATATGGCTTTAATTCAATTCAATTCAAACTTTATTTCACTCACAACAAGGGGTATAGCAATGATATATAGAAAAGAAAAAAGACATAAAAGATAAACCACAGCTATTCCTTATTCATTTTAAAAAGACCCTCACATGTAGGGTCTCTCTTCAGTGTTTTCTGACTCTGGGTGAGTGCAGCAGCTCCTCTCTGACTCATCCATGCGACACATTAAATCATACATGAAATGTCTTAGTGTCGCACATGTAGGAACACAGAGACACTTCACTGGCACCGTGCCAACTAAACCTGGAGCTACACACTCATTGTTAGCTGCTAAGAGGCTAACGCATGCTACGTCTCCTGTGGCTATACCAAAGATGAGCAACAGCAGATCTAAAGGACGCAACACACACTGAATATCTGAAGCAAAACTTTCGTAATCAGTGTGCATTAAAACACTGTCTGTAGAAATCTCTGCCACTTTCTAATTGATGGTTTGACAAAGTTATTTTATAATTTTTTCAACATATATCCTGTTTGACTTCTCTTTGGTTAGGTGAACTTTAACTCACGCGACGCAAACATTTCACAACTTGGGATCAATAAAGTACATCTTATCTTATATCCTAACACTTTAATTCTAGTAAAAGTCCTATATTGCAAATTACATTACATTACATGTCACTTGTTAGACGCTTTTATCCACATACTCAATACTGTGGACAATCCCCACAGGAGCAATTTGGGGTGAAGTGTCTCAGGGACAGAACAACATGCTGACTGCAGTGGGGTTTGAACCTGTGCTCCCCTGATCGGACCTCCAACACACTATTCCACTGCGCCACGATTATTCGGCAAATGTTACTTAAAGGTGTGAAGTATCAAAAGTAAAATAGCTAATTCTGCAGAAAAAAGTGTATATTTAACATCATTAGATTATTAATATTGTTGCATCAAGAAGCAACAACAAATGTGTCACGTCTGGGACTTTCTTTCATCATTTTTATTTATAGAATTGGATGATTCAACCTTTCTGTCCCTCAAACTGGGTTATTCCACTAGTTAAATCTTTAGAGATGCATTATTTAAAACATGTAATACATGTTAATCTGTAAAATAAATATAGTGGAGAAAGTGTGTAAAGTTGCATTAAATGGAAGTACTCAATTGGCCCAAACATGTCTGCCTTTGCTCTTCAATCTGCCTGTCCTTGCAACAACATTGGTCCTCAAACGTATAGAAATAGAGCAAACACACACACACACACACACACACACACACACACACACAAAATGATTCATACAGAAGAACACTTTTTCCATACATGATAGAGCCATCATGATTAATGGACACTATACCAAGGACAGAGATGTATGCACACACACACACACACGCACACACTCACACACACACACACACACACACACACACACACACACACACACACACACACTCAGGCCCCTGGCTTAAAGCCACAGTGACCATACCCCTCCTCTGAGGACTGACAGGACATTAACTCGGCTGCCTGGCCTCTTTCTCTAACAAACGTCCTCCACTGCTGTCTGCCAGAGGTGTCGAGGAGTCGCTTTTTTTGTCTTCACTATTTTCTTTATTTTCTACTTTTATCCAAGAAAGATTTATTTTCACTCCTTTCCTTGGGGAAATGTGTATGGAGCTAATTTCCTGCCATAACTCCACAAACAAACTAAACATGTTTTTGGCATGCCAAAGATTTTGCCACCGCTCACGAAGTTGCTGCCGGAGCCTGAGAAACTCCACCGGCGGTCACACGATGGCTTAAGATGCCCTCACGAATGGTCCGATGTACGATCAGAGCCGAATTTGAACATTTCCTTTATCGTGTGTCCATCTGGTGTCAATTTCGGGACAGTGTGACAGGGGCTTAAAGGGAACAACAGAAGAAGACAGACAGGAAGTAAACACTAAAGGGAACAGCAGAAGAAGACAGACAGGAAGTAAACACTAAAGGGAACAACACTAGAAGACAGACAGGAAGTAAACACTAAAGGGAACAGTAGAAGTCAGACAGGAAGTAAACACTAAAGGGATCAGTAGAAGACAGACAGGAAGTAAACACTAAAGGGAACAGAAGAAGACAGACAGGAAGTAAACACTAAAGGGAACAGCAGAAGAAGACAGACAGGAAGTAAACACTAAAGGGATCAGTAGAAGACAGACAGGAAGTAAACACTAAAGGGAGCAGTAGAAGACAGACAGGAAGTAAACACTAAAGGGAGCAGTAGAAGACAGACAGGAAGTAAACACTAAAGGGAGCAGTAGAAGACAGACAGGAAGTAAACACTAAAGGGAGCAGCAGATATTTGCAAATGATCCCAGTTCATGGTGATATCAACGGCTGCAATCCTTTTTTTATTCGCCCTCAGGTTACTAAAGTTAAACAGGGAAACTTTGCAGACAACAGCGTGTAACAAAATGCCTCAGCAATGAAAATGTAATCACAAAGGGATATTAGACTAATCTGTATTCATATTTTCATCCTGTGGGTCAGTTTTTCTGCCTCTGGCAACAAGTTGCAATTTCTATTGTCCCAATGTTATTACCCTCCTTCGGTCCTCTCCAGATGGCATTAGTATTGACAGAAGAGCTCAGGCAATTAGCTTTTATAATTTTAACTTCAGGACTGAAACAAACAGCCGTCTCCACGAGAGGCTGGTAATTTGATTTAGCCTGCGGACATACTGAAATGCATGCACATCACTAATTTCATTCTGTCATCTGGACAGTAAAATGATTCAGTGGGGACAGTATGTGTGATACAGATGCAGAAGCTCATCTCCATTTCTATCATTAATCTTATTTTCCGGAACTAAACCTTAAATGGGCTTTCCTTTTAGATAAATGCTTTTGTCTGGGGCATTGTGAGTGGACTCGTTGATGGTGAACGGTAAAAAAGGAAAATGTCTGACAGTATTTTCGGTCTGTAAGTCACCAAAATCGTAAAACAAATACAAAAAAACTGGTTGTTTATGACCATTGCTACGTGGTGCAATCTGCGTCATGTGGTTCCTTCTCTACGCTCTACCCAGAAGGCAACCTCAGCCTAAAATAAACAATTCATCCTCTGAGGACTATGAATGTCCAAACCAAATTTCATGGAAATCCAGGATTAATAGTTGAGATATTAGAGGTTTGTACCAGATAAATAGATATTACTTTGCCATCAGCACAGAAGAATCTGGAAGCGTTTTAGAAAAATATATGTACAGATACAATTATCTGTATGCCAAAGTCCTATTTCCAGTTATGTAAGGGATATTGTTACTTGTTCTGGGCTATTAGATGGTGACATACTGAATACACCAACAACTTTGATTTAATAGATTTTTTGTCTTCTTCTGCTGTTCCCTTTAGTGTTTACTTCCTGTTTGTCTTCTTCTGCCGTTCCCTTTAGTGTTTACTTCCTGTTTGTCTTCTTCTGCTGTTCCCTTTAGTGTTTACTTCCTGTCTGTCTGTCTTCTACTGTTCCCTTTAGTGTTTACTTCCTGTCTGTCTTCTTCTGTTGTTCCCTTTAGTGTTTACTTCATGTCTGTCTTCTCTGTTCCCTTTAGTGTTTACTTCCTCTCTGTCTTCTTCTGCTGTTCCCTTTAGTGTTTACTTCCTGTCTGTCTGTCTGTCTTCTTCTGCTAATCTCATTAATGTATAGTTCCTGTCTGTCTTCTTCTGTTGTTCCCTTTAGTTTTTACTTCATGTCTGTCTTCTCTGTTCCCTTTAGTGTTTACTTCATGTCTGTCTTCTTCTGCTGTTCCCTTTAGTGTTTACTTCCTGTCTGTCTGTCTGTCTTCTTCTGCTGTTCCCATTAATGTATAGTTCCTGTCTGTCTTCTTCTGTTGATTTCTCTGAAGCCAAAAGCTGTTAATGTTAAGTTCTGCCGATTGATATGACTGCACATAGTCCCTTGATCAGAGCATCCTCCATAGCAACAGTCTGTTCTCCTTAGCAACGTACATTTGTCAAAAAATAACATACCTCTGGAATGCCAAAATTGGCCATCAGAATTGAGAATTTAACCAAGCCGTGTCATAAATTGCGATATTAGAATGTCTGTGATTTTGAATAAGGGTTTCACATTTGAGGTACAGAACCTGATAACATTGGCTTCACTTTGACTCTTCATCTGTCCACTATATTATAACTATGAGTCAGTTTTCCTCATCTTGTGATGTCCTCTTCTTCTTCTTCAGCCTTGTGTTTCTATAGGGCCTGATGTGAGCTAATGAAGCTAAAAGCTAACGTTTCTGACACATTCATCTCTACTGCATTACTCATTTGTCTGCAGCAGCAACACGGGGAGAGTACATGAGCGCGGCCCAGTTACACACATTACATACACACACACACACACACACACACACACACATATAATGTATGAGCCGCAGCACCATCACAGTTTAAGCGTTTCGTTCAAGGACGCTTTGATGGCGGCCATTAAACGAGAGACGGAGCATCTCATTCTCTGTTTCCATAATCAGATTCTCCTTTTTGCAATATAAAGAGACCAACAAAATGTTGATGTCACCACACACACACACACACACACACACCACACACACACACACATAAACACACAAACAAACACACACACACACACACACACACACATAGTGCACAACCTGGAAATTGAAAAACGGAGGGCTCACTAATGTCCTGCATTAGAACGACGTAGCTGCAGGGGGAGACATTATACTGGAAAACAGAGACAGTACACACACACACACACACACCGATTGCTCATTTCCCCCGACTCTCATTGAAATCTCTCATATCTCTCGTGTCATGAATGCTCCTCCAACAATGGGGATTAACATTGATTACAAGTCAGGTTAGCTACGTCTGTGGTTAAGTTATTAATTGCAACCTCAGAAAAAACACGACTACCTACAGATGATTAAAAAAAAATTTCATTTACCAACTCACGTACAAATGCAAGACATTGTTAGCATCACAGACACAGACTACACAAGGAGGCGTCAGAAAAACACTCCTCTCCTGGGACAAAGGGAGATCAACCGTGATCATTATCTCACTCCATTGTTACACAGTTCCTTTTGAGTGGCTTAGCAACGTATCGATCCAAGATTATATCAACCTTGAAATGAATTTAATGTCCGTGTGAGAGCTCACGATGTGTCTTTTGTTTAATGCTTCAGTCTAGAAGTCATTACTGTAGCTTAACAGGGTAATAAATGCTACTCACACACTGAGAATGTGATGTTTTGTATTAACTTTATTTAATTATGTCACTCTATATGGCTTTACTCTGGTCGAAGTAGAATAGTCAACTGAAGCGTTAGGTGCAAATATTTTATCCAGTACCGTCCTATTTATGCATTATTTCATTACAGGAGACCCTCGTTTTCTTATATTGGGATACGTTAAGGTATTTCATTCAAGTTACTTTCTTTTTTTTAATGGAAATGCCCATTCCCCTTACCTTCCAATGCTCCAATGCTCATTCAGTATGTTCAACAACTTCAATTTTTAATATCCAAGTAAGAAAACAATGAAGATTATATGATATTTGTGTCTAATAACAAGACGTTAGCCACTTTTCTAGCATCCAGATATCTTTCTCATTTCAAGAATAGTCATTTAAAATGTAAAATCTTATAATGATCTCATGCAGTGTCAGATTATTATACTGTTTTCAAATTTGTTTTTTAAAATCATGTTACTATCTGGTTTTAAGATTGACTTTTTGTGCAGTTTACTTCAGTTTCTCTCGGCATCTCTCCTGCTTTTTTTTGGAACTTAATCTCTGCAATTTGCTGCAGTTTTCTCAAAAGTACAAGTAAGTTGTCAACAGTGACAGAGGCCATTTGGCAGATTCATGCCTCAGAGAAATATGATGGCGTTTTGACCTCGGTGGACGGCTGACCTCTGATCTCTCAGTGTTAGTGTCTCGCTGTCCTCCCTGTCTCCAGCTGCACAGGAACATATGAGCTGGGTTTCAGCAGATGCTCAGGGAGGCTTTAAATCTCCGTGATTCACGTCTGACCCCTCAGACCCCCACTGCAGCGTCTCAGGAGTCTCCTCTATTCCCTGACAGGTGTATGGAGTCGGCTCCTGTTGCTACTGAAGTGGCAAGGCAAGTGTATTTATACAGCACCTTTCAACACAATATAATTCAAAGTGCTTTACAAAAATGAAAGACATTAAGAGCATTAAGAAACATATTATAAAATGGCATTTAAAAACACTGATTTAAAAGCAAAGGTAATAAAACATGAATAACAAAGGTACATGAATCAAAGTCACAGTGCAGTGTGAGATACACACATCTGAAATGTTTAGCTCTGACTCTCAATCATTGCTCACTTTATAGCAGAAATAGTTTTCTATGACCTCACTTTCTTTCTACTTACTTTTTTAACTTATCCTTTAGTTATTTCAAGTGTTTCATGCTAAACGAACCCCCCTTTGGAACATTGTAATCTGACCCCATGGTACCTTTTAGTTTTCGCCGAAACGATTCCTCTTTTTTAAATGCATTTGTTAAGTTTACCTTGTCTTTTTAGGACTTTTTTGGTGTCCTCCGCGAACCAGGGTCTTGAAACCAAAACGGATTCCAGTACCCCATGGTACCTTTTAGTTGGTAAGCGATGATGCTACTGTGCTATACAGATGACTCACTCCAGATGAAGCAGCTAGATAAGTAGAGTCCTGTCTCCACATTGCACCATTTTCTGAGTGCCTGCAATTTCTTCATCATCATCAATCAATCTAATTTAATTCAATAACCCATTATAAAATATGACACATTTATCTCAGGGGGCTTTGGGAAAATGTAAGAAACCCCAACAGAGTGGGATCACTCTCTCAGGACAGGTGTATATAAATGAAAAAGCTAATACATTTACAACATAGACAGTTTTCAGTTGTCAATGAGGAAAGAGCACTGAACCAAGCGTCTTTTTTCGGAGTGCAAAGCCGCTCAGAACGCTTCAACTCTCCAGAAAAAGCGGCAGTGACGTACCTGTAGAATGTTGAGCTTATAAGCTTGTATTTGGACATATCTTTCAGTCTAAACATATCATAACAAAGATCAAAAAGCATATTCGTTTGAGCCGATCAGTTTGTGACTTCCTCCACCAGGCAATGAGATTTATTACAAACCTTAGAACCCTTGAACGCACCTTTGCTCCTTGTATGGTAGGGTATGATGGTCTGTAGACTAAAGCATTGACATATCCTTATTTATAAGATTTAAATCCCTCTGAAGAGTATGGAAACTCATCGGCTTCGCTCCTAGGACTTGTTTTTACCATACAGTCTATGCTTTTTACTAATAGTCCTATATGTACTATAACCCTAACCCTAACCCTAATACAAACCCCGCTTTCTTTCCCATCTCCACATCTCTGACCATTCATAAAATACTCTAAAAGCTGGATAGTCGGGAGTCCATCAGACCATTCAACAAGCACTTGAGTAAAGGCGAACTGACGTCTTTACTCACATTTCTTTACATCACTGTCAGTTTATGTTTGTTTAGAATATGAGTTACAGTTTAGAACAGATATGAACAATCATTCAAAGCATTGAAGCACAAACAGATCCGAATGAACATGAGAGCCTAATGTGTAAAACAAACATTATAAAGGAAAGAGAGAAACTGTGGAGCATGAAGACGGACTCGGCTGATCTGCAGAGCTCAGAGGAACTGTCACTCACACGTCTCCATCATGTGCACGACTGCAGATCCCTGGCAGTCCTTTGAATGCAAGTGCTTTTCACTTTCCACTCTGCACACACACACACACACACACACACACACACACACACACACACAGCGCAGTGATATCAAGCAAAGATAACACAATGTGCATCTGTCAAAAACGATGTGCCTGACATAGTGGTGGAGGCGTCATATTGATGAACGCTGTATCAAAGCCAAACAGATGTAAACTCTCAAGAAAAATGTGCAGTTCGGAGTTCACTGTCGCTTCTGATCCGACTTCCCCATTTATGTCGTCATGTGTCCCTTGACCTCAAAAGACCTAGAGCTGACGAAGGCTGATTTCTCAGTGCGTCACATCATGTCGTCTTTTTAAAAAAAAGCAAAGACTTCAACGAAAATCTCTAGAATGCAGGAACTTCTTTTGTGCAGTAAGGTCATATCTTCTTTCATTTACAAGTAAGATGAGATGAGATAAACCTCTATTAATGCCTGACGGATAATTCAAGTGTCTGTGCAGCAACAGCAATAAGTGGTGTGGTGATGACTCTTAGCATTTTACCACCTCCCATTCACTTGTCTCAAAGTCAAGGGTTTTTTATTTGCTTGTGTATAAAAATCTGGAATAAGGTCTGTGGTTAACTCATGCTGATGAGATGTTCATGTTTTGTTCTACGACATGAAATAAGTCAGTAAATACACACATTTCCCAAGAAAATCCTCTGATGTGTGATGTCTTAACACCTGCATCTCACCATACAGCAATGTTATGATCTGTTTTTGCCTCGCATGCTTTGCTCCTATGTGGAGAATCAGACCGTGTTGGGAGAAGATTGAGTGATGCTGGTATATCTTTCTCTATATATTGCTTTTTCTAATCTGTGATGAAGATAAGACGATGCCTGAAGATGTCCTATAGATATAAACCTAGCTCTTTTATTATAAGGTTGGTAGCCATCAGTACAGTGTGCGGATATTTTGTCTGACCCTAACCCTAACCCTAAGGATGTAAGATTTAAAACTTCTGCAAAGTTTCGCTTGATTAGTTGTCAATCTGTGAGCTTTTGACCGTTAAAGATGGGGAAGGAGCACATGGACATGTAATAAAAACATGCAGTAAGTTGGTGAATCAACGTGCTCAATGAGCCAAACTGCTGTCTAGAAGAGTTAACTAGAACCAAACGTGCTAAACACACCTCAAATCTTCAGGCGGGGGATGATGCCGATGGCTTCACGCTCATGGTTTGTCACGGCCATTAAGGTCAGACCTTGGACATTTTGAACTGCTGTGTGAAAACAGCCTGAAGCTTAATTTATGCTTGACATCTCAACACTCTTTTCTCTCGTCTTTTGACAGAAACGACACGTTTTCAGCTGTAAAACTGTCACAGTGATGATGATGATCGTCACTGACACGAGTTTTGTCGTGTTGAGGGCAACGTCAAGATCTCTCCGCACGATCCAAGTGAACATCAGACATGGAAGGAAGAGGAAAAATCATCACTTATATGGAAAACATGAGGAAAACGACAGCTGTCTTCCATCTCTGAGGAGGTTAATTGTGTGATCACCTCACGATGAAGCTGTACTCGTCTTTCTTCATCACCTTCCTGTCTGAGGAGCAGTTCTCTGGCAGAGAATGGAAACGTCATTTATTCTCAGACAAACTGCAGCAGACAGGCAGGCAGGTCGGGGCGTTCGGATCGGCCCTGAGGTGGAGGAATTTGCGTCACAACTTTGTAGTTTATTAGGTTTCCCAATCCAAGAAATCATATGTGACACACAACATGTTAGTGATTATATGTGACAGAAGTGACAGTGGAGTGGTATTTCCTCCCATTATTGTATTACTGTAGGCTACTCTTGAAATGAACATTATGTTTTCTGTTCCTCCCAAAACCTACTAGAGGAATAACCAAAAGCTAATTGTTTTAAGGTAGTCTGTCCGTGTCTTTCTTATGAACACGATATCTCAGAAGCGTCTGGACAGATTATGTTTCCGAGTGGACTCATTGAAAACTGAATAAATGTGGGGGTCCAAGAGTCAAGGCTACTGTCCCCTCACAAAACTATATATTTTTTGCAATAACTAAAAAACATGTATGCTAATTAACCCACTGATTGTAAAAAAAATCGATATACTGATAGCAATTATCCTTACAGAAAAGCATGAACAAATAATCTTGATTTTACGAATGTATTCATGTATATTTTCTATTTTTGTCTCAAAAGTGTCAACACCTTCTTATATCCTACTCCAAAATTAGTAAACTATTATCAGTCCTATTTCCTGAACATCTTAATTAATCATGTTCATACTTTTCTTCTTCTTTATTTGAAGTGGGTCTTCAGTGACACAGCAGCTTTTCTGCCTGGTTTAGTAAGAAGTGATTCAGCAGGACCATCCATCCTACTTAAAATATTCTAGCAACCGATATTACCATGCAATGTGTTTAGGACAGTCGTGCCTCCGAAACTATGACTCATGTTATTTTTGGTGATCATCCAACCTACAAATTTCTTCTTGTGCACAAATAAATCTAATGTTCTGACGGACCAAGTGCCATGAAATTGACTGAGCACATTGAAGCTCCCCAGAGGATACACCTTTTCCATTTTGGCCACCGCATTTTCACTGAAGCAGAACAACCAAAATGCACCCATCACAAAGTCGATCAAAATCAGTCGGACGATTAATTTCCAGATTTGATTTATATCAAAAAGTGGGCAAGGGGTACAGTGACCCCATAATATTAAATAGTCCTCTCCTGCTGATGTTCAGGTGTATATCAGTATGTAGTGTCTCTACTTTAAAGAGTCCTCTCCTGCTGATGTTCAGGTGTATATCAGTATGTAGTTTCTCCAAAGTATAACCCCAAAAGTGTAACGCAGCGTCCACAAGTACGCGGTGAAAAAATCTTGGCGGTGGGCGTGTCTGAAGCTTGGGGATTGTTTGCGAACAACGCGAACAACAACCAATCACATGAATCTTCCCCCCCGACATACAAAGCAAAAAACTGTCTATATATATATAATATACTGTCTATGCTTGCTAGCAATGTTAAAATGAAGTAAACTGGATATAAAATCCCCAAACAGGCGAAAACCTACCAGTTTCACCCACTGTCTCTGCCACCTCCCTCATGCCTGGTTCCTCCGGTATGTATCCCGGTAGGTGAATAGGGACTGGTCATAAAGAACCGAGTGATTTGCTACCGCAATAACTAATTTCTCCTCCATTTTGTTAGGAATATAGAAATGAACTGCGGTATGTCACTGCCAGCTTACACGCGGTTTGATTGGCTAGCGCTTGTACTGTCAGATTTGCATAAACGGGATTTGATTGGCTGACGCTTCCACCTCAAAGATTTCTAGGCGTTCCAGGCGTCAAAAGTTGAACAATGTTCAACTTTTGAATCCTGGAACGCCTGTAAATCGCCGCTCTACTTCCCACAATGCAGTTCGGGGAAAAGTGAGGCGAAGTGACGTCACCCCATTCAAAGTGAATGGGCAGAAGCGTTGGAAGATTTTTTCACCGCGTACGTGTGGACGGGGCGTAATAGGGCCTCTTTAAAACTGGCGCCTCCTCTTAAAATAACTGATTGATTTCGATACAGCAAGAAACAAATGTAAACTTCTTCTTTTATCTTATTGTAAGTTGGGTAGATTGCAATACATTTTTCTGGTTATTCTTTAATGTTTCTTGCAGCAGATCTCCACATATTTATATACAATGATCTCTTTTGTTTTGCCTTTTTTTGCACCCTGAGTCATGCTATGAGAAGATTAGAGGATCCCGACATGAGCAGAGTTTGTCTCGCAGCGCTCAGGTCTGTCACTTGATCTCTGCTCAGATTTCAGGTCCAAGGTTAGACTCTCTCTGCCTGAGGGCCCGATGTCAGCCAGGAAGCACATCTGAAGACAGCTACCAAAAAAAAACACAGACAAATAACCTACAGGAGCAAGGCTAACTTATTTATTCCTTTTTTATCCTGGTCATACTCCGGGCAAGGTGAAGAGATGTGAGAGAAAGTGATGGTCAGAGAGTGGGGGAAGGAGTAAAGGAGGAAGGCATTGGGGAGAAAAAGGAGGATGAGAAAAAATGAAGTAAAAACAGAAGAGAAGCGGAGTCACTGGAGAGAAACCGAGCAGCTGTCAGATACTGTAAACCTCGGAGAGAGAAAGGAGAGAGGTATTAAAGTTTTCCTATTGGATTTATTTGTACAAGACAGAAGTTTCACAGTGTAGTCTAAACAGAACCTTTTAGCAGGAATCCCATGGTGAGCAGGAGTTATTGAGTTACAGAATCACTGTTCATTATTCATCAGTTTTGATTAGTTCCTGTAATGTTACTTGCCAAAACGGAGGATCCTTACAGAAATTGACTGGGTACTTGGTAATGTCCTAATCGAAACAAGAACCTAGACTTGGGGGGTGTCCAGGAATGCAGTCTTCACAGATTTCCAATCAATCAATCAATCAAATTAATTGTTTTATCTCAGTGGGAAATTAGGTGGGATTGTGTGTGTAACAGGCCCCGCTATGCAGGGCGCGATAACAGATCATATTCCTGCAAATCAGGAGAAATGATGTACAGCCAAATTCTTTGCTGCTCGTTTGGAGGGTCTTGCCAGCATTTATTATTCATTTGGCACACACACAATTGTTAATGCCCTTAACCATTTGACACAACACACACACAATTGTTAATGCCCTTTTCTGTCTTCAATATAAACACATGTGTATATATATTCATGTCTTCAATATATTTGAAATAAACACCATGACTTAAAATAAGAATTTCACTATTCAGATATTGATTTTGTAATCAAACCCTTTTAAATACCTTCCCAGGCAAAGCATCAGAATCTATCTAATCTGTGCTAGCATTAGCATCCAACAAGCATTTATGTATTAACTCTGACCATAGAACACATACAGATAGTACAAAACACACACACAAAATACTTAGGATATAAACCCGGAAAATATGTAAGTACAAAATGTACAGGAGCTGTAAACAATTACATGTACTTGCATTCACTTTGATCCAGGGGCGGATCTAGAAAAATATTCATGGGGTGGCAAGAGGGTGGCAGGAGAATTTGAGGGGTGGCATCCCCTGGCAGAAGTATATGCTGATTTCATCGCAGTCATATCAATTAATGTTAACTTGGAAAGCCACAATATTTATATTTTAACTCAATAACATTAGGTGACATTATTGTGGCACAACAGTGAATCCTTAAATATAAATATGTAAGGTGGGAGACATCATTTAATGCATTTTAACTGAACAATAACTGAATGAGTTTGTTTCACTCTTAGACCAGCAGGGGAACCAAATCTATGCAGACTGCTGCAATAAGTACATTAATTAACTGTCTCGTCGATGTTTGTCTGAATGAATATGATAATATTAACAATCATATTATTCCTATCAGCTGTCAATCACTGTTATGATTCACATATTCATTTATTATTGAATAAACTATATTTTTTGGAGGAGTTAATGATGAATGTTCCTCAAGATGCTTGCTCACCCTCCTTCAAATTTGAAAGACAAGTAATTACTATCATATATCAAAAGAATCAAAGGAACAGTTCAGCGCCCCACAACTTTACTGCAAACAGTTACAACCTTGACTTTACATCAGAAAGAACAAACATTAAAGAAGTGACTAACTGCATCAGTTAGGGTTAAAAACGTGTATTCAGCTAAAACATATACATCGCTGCAGTTATTATCCGGTGGAAAGTCCTTACCTACTGGCCTAGTTCAATCAAAGTGGTTACCTTCTTTTGGCTGGGCAGTGAAGTTTTACACACCGTCTTATTTGACTTTCTTAGGACTTGAAACTGTTTTTTGGGGGCAGACCCCCACAAAGAAGACAAATGTTTTACACACGTAAGGTCATCATCTTAACAGTTTTTTATGCTCATCGAGTCATCCGTGAGCAGAGTATCAAGTTGGCATGCCTATTACAGCTGAATGCGGCGATTACCATCTTGTTCAGCCAAACGCCTCGGAAACTTATTAAGATTTAAAGCTTTAGTGCGTTTTGATTCAATGCTGAGTGCAGCCAAACCAGACAGTCTCTTCTCTGTCATTGTAGACCGCAAATACCTCATTCCTTCCGTCTACTTGGATCCGAATGCTTCTCGTTTTGCGCCGTCCCGTTCAAATGAAATCGCCGCCAATCATATTTCCACGCTTGCGCCAGCGCTGGGGGAGGGTTACAAGGCTCGCGTCTTGTGCTGCATTCACTTGCACTCTGACATTAGAGATTTTCTCTCATAAATGTCCGATGAGCCACAACTTTTCTTTCAAAACAAAGCTGCCAACTGGGGTGGCAGCTGGGGTGGCAAGGCATTTTTCTGAGGTGGCAGCTGCCACCCCGTTGAACCGCCACTGCTTTGATCAAAGAGCTCAGTTATGCTACATTAAAATAGGGACCGCCATTACACACACATGCGCACACAGCAACCACGAGGCAGTCTCTTACGCGGCATTGAAGACAATAAACAACGTCCAAACACCACTTCAAACACTAGGACATCGTGACACAACACTACCGTGGATATTTATAACACTTGTGACAATATGTACACACAACTGACCTGCAAAACAGGAGCAATGATGAACAACCAAATTATTTGCTGCTCGTTTGGCGGGTCTTGCCAGAATGGCAAGCCAATGGCAGCTCCGTCTCCACATCAGTCGTTTACGGCAGGCGCAAATCATAACAAACCCCTTTACGGCAGTGTTACCCTGCCATCTACTGCCCCCTGCTGTCCATTGTTAAACAGGTTTCTAAAATGATATTAAATATAAACATAAAATTGTGATCACACACTTTGTGTGGGTCACATGTGCAGTCTTATAAAAACGCAGAAACAAGTCCAGTCAATGTAATGTCCGCTGTGCTTTTTCCATAGTTTTCCTCCATCATGGATGGATTCTTGATGGCTAAACTGTCCCCAGTAAAGAAAAGAAAAAAGAGAACAAGAAAAGGAAAGAGCTTAAAAGATAAACGCTGGACGTCAGAGAAATCAACAGAAGAAGACAGACAGGTAGTAAACACTAAAGACAGACAGGAAATAAACACACTAAAGGGAACAGCAGAAGAAGACAGATAGGAAGTAAACACTAACGGGAACAGCAGATGAAGACAGACAGGAACTAAACACTAAAGGGAACAGCAGAAGAAGACAGACAGGAAGTAAACACTAACGGGAACAGCAGACGAAGACAGATAGGAAGTAAACACTAACGGGAACAGCAGAAGAAGACAGACAGGAAGTAAACACTAAAGGGAACAGCAGAAGAAGACAGACAGGAAGTAAACACTAACGGGAACAGCAGACGAAGACAGATAGGAAGTAAACACTAACGGGAACAGCAGAAGAAGACAGATAGGAAGTAAACACTAACGGGAACAGCAGAAGAAGACAGACAGGAAGTAAACACTAACGGGAACAGCAGACGAAGACAGATAGGAAGTAAACACTAACGGGAACAGCAGAAGAAGACAGACAGGAAGTAAACACTAACGGGAACAGCAGACGAAGACAGATAGGAAGTAAACACTAACGGGAACAGCAGAAGAAGACAGACAGGAAGTAAACACTAACAGGAATACGGTATGAGCTCTGGCAGTGTATAAAGACTCGTTAATGGAAAATGTGAACAGACAAACCAATGACTTTTGACTCAAGTCCACTAACGCCTGCCTTCCAGAAATACAGATTGGTTTGAAATCATGCAGTCACATTTTAACAACTCTAACAACAAACTTCTACATTTACCTTTGGAGCGCCAACTTTTAAACATTCAGTTTCCCTCCTTGTTTGGGCTCCTGTGAACGCTGTTCGGAGGAGTTTTCATGCATTTAACCTTTCGGCACAAACAGCCGCAGCGGCAAAAACTAAACTTTGTTCAGCTTCCTTTTTCTTTTCTCCTCAACAGCAAGGCTCCTTTCCAACCTTGTGGCCAACATTGCAGAGTCAACACATTACCACCCCCCCCTGACAACACACACACACACACACACAGTCACGCCACAGGACAGGCAGCCTATTCTCTTTTACTTCTGTCACTGCACATTAAGGATGCTCACCCTCAAACGACCTGCTGGAGGCTGCAGCAGCAACCTTGTTTTACATAAGCACCTCACGCTCACACACACACACACACACACACACACACAAGCACACACACACACACACACATGCACACACACACACACACACACACAAACTCTTTCACACACACATGGGAGGCTGTGGCTCAGTGGATAGAGTGCTGGAATTTGAATCAGGGGGTAGCAAGTTTGAGTCCCGCTGCAGTCAGCATGTCGTTGTGTCCCTGGGCAAGACACTTCACCCCAAATTGCTCCTGTGGGGATTGTCCACAGTACTGAATGTATGTAAGTCGCTTTGGATAAAAGCGTCTACCAAAAAAAGAAATGACATGTAACATACAAAGAGTATTGCTTCTGTACTTGTGAGGACACTCTTTGACAAATTTACCTATCTCTTTACCCTAAAATGTATTATTAAAAGTGAAGAAGGCCCTGTAGAGAAGAGGTCATCAAGACACCCAAAGTCAGCTCTACCGATTTTAACATACTTATGTGATTTAAATTAAGTAATATATACGTATGAAATGTATTTATTTTAACCCGGTTTGCTATCCTGGCTCCAAAATGGTGGAATGAGCTCCCCATTGAAATCAGGACAGCAGAAAGCTTAGACATCTTCCAGCGCAAACTGAAAACTCATCTCTTTCGACTCCACTTCGAGCGATAGAATTACTAACAAAGAATTGCTAACAAAGCACTTATATACTAATAAAGGACTGGCTTATATAAAGCCAGTCCTTTATTAGTATATAAGTGCTACTTATATGATTCTGTTTTCTTCAAGTTTGTATCTTGTTGGTCGAATGCACTTATTGTAAGTCGCTTTGGATAAAAGCGTCAGCTAAATGCAATGTAATGTAATGTAACCCTAACCCTGATGTTTTAATTAACCAATAAGTCCTTCTGCCTATTTTGTCATGTTTAGTTCTTGTTTTACTGGTCATGTTTAGTGTGTAACTAATCAGGTTTATGTTTCATGTCATGTTTAAAATCCATGTTTAGATTTAGTTTTTTGTTGTTTAGTCATGTCTTGTTCATGTGTTAAGTTACAGTCACTTATGTCATGTCATTGCACTTCCTGTTTTATTTTGTACCTGCCTTTCCCTCTCGTTTCAGAGCCCTTGACTTCCTGCCGTTGTGATTATCAGCCCTTCCCTTGATCAACTGTGTCCCATTTACTCTGCTATAAATATTCCTCGTCTCCCTTTGTCCTCTGTCTTCGTCTTGTTCAGTAGAGCCAGAGTCTTCCAAACCAAAAACTTGATATCATTTTTACCAAGAGTCGTGTGTATTTACCCTCTGCCAAAGGTTTTCTCTTAAAGAGGGATTTTTCGTTATACTTTGTTTCCTAAATTTGGTAAAGACCTCTGTTTTGTACCTGTATCACGTTTATAACAGCCTCAACATAACCAAGTAGTAACCTAAAATACTCCACTCAGGTCGCATGTTGAAGCCAATGTGACCCCACTTGTTGAAAAGTGATGCTAAAGGTATGTGTGTCCATTTGGGAGTGAGGACATGTTGTGCTAAACATACATCAAAGTCAGAGTTTCCTTTGCTCCAGAGCTGCATGTAAAGGTGTGATCACACCCTCAGATGGCGCTCTGTGACCTCGCTGCGAGGCTGCTCTGTGATTGGCCCACGGGAAAGCTGTTTTCCACATAGCGTCTCTGCAGCAGCTTTAGTTGAAGTCTTCTCTAAAACCCCGACACGTCACAGGCGAGGTCTGTCCTCTCTGAGGGCGAGGAACATTTGTAACTCCTGACACTGAGAGGAAACTTCACTGTCCTTTCCTGATCCTGTCCTCATTACTACCGAAGATCTGCCTCCACGACACTGTTGAAGAAAATAATTTAACATCTTATGAATAATCTCAAATGCTAAAAGTGTTTGTTCTTCTCAAAAAGAAAATTAAATATGATTAATATAAAAATGTTGTTGGACGTCTCAGTATCTGTTCCTCACCGGCAGATGTCAGGCCTCACACAGAATCATGATGGTTTTAAGCTGTTCTCCATTGTGCATTTTAAAAAAGGTACAATAACATTTTTCATATTGATTCCTATCCTCTGAGTCTTTTACCATGTTGCTCTTTTGGTGAGGTGGCTAATGTTGGGCTTTAAAGGAACTACAGCACGGTCACATGACTTCACGTCACCACCGCTAAGCTAAAGGCAGCTAATGTTGGGCTATAAAGGAACTACAGCACGGTCACATGACTTCACGTCACCACCGCTAAGCTAAAGGCAGCTAATGTTGGGCTATAAAGGAACTACAGCACGGTCACATGACTTCACGTCACCACCGCTAAGCTAAAGGCAGCTAATGTTGGGCTATAAAGGAACTACAGCACGGTCACATGACTTCACGTCACAACCGCTAAGCTAAAGGCGGCTAATGTTGGGCTATAAAGGAAATACAGCACGGTCACATGACTTCACGTCAGAGTCCTGCGGTGTTCTGGGTAAAACAAAGAAGATGCGGGTCGGGTCGCGGGTGTTGCATAATAAAAATATTACAAATAATAATATTTTAATTTAATGTTTAAATCCTCAGACCTCTCCCCCGCGGGGCCGCACATAATCATAACCTCTACACCGCACAAACTGCTGCTGAACGCGTCACATTCAAAATGGCTGAGGTGAAGGCGAAGCTCGGAGAACACAGCATTGTAAATAACTCTTCCTCAAGAGCGAAATCCAATGTCTGGGAGGCTTTTGGTGTCATCCTAGATGGAGAAAATAACCAACATCCCACGGTTTTTGAGCCAAATATGCAACTGCGTGTGTTAATAATGGCATGTTTTCTGCTCATAGGATATGCAGGTTCGGGTCGGTTTGCGGATCTTGTGCCGCCGGGTCGGTTTGCGGAACTAATTGGCAATATGTGCGGGTAGCGGGGCGGGTTCGGTATTGCACGTCGCGGGTGCGGGGTGGGAGCGGGTCTTGAAAATCAGACCCGTGCAGGACTCTGCTTCACGTCACCACCGCTAAGCTAAAGGCAGCTAATGTTGGGCTATAAAGGAAGTACAGCACGGTCACATGACTTCACGTCACCACCGCTAAGCTAAAGGCAGCTAATGTTGGGCGTAATGACCTTTAGTCGTTTCATTCAGACTCTAAATTCACCAGTGGGGGGAACAAAACGTTCAAATCTCTTCAGCTTGTGTTAACCACAGTCCTTATTTCAGGATAAACATGTTAAAAGAACTGTCTGACTTCAACACTAAGGAATAAAATGTGCTAAAATGCTGACTTATTTTAGGAGTTTAGGACATATTCCTGCCCCACTCTGAGTATGTAATAAAAATAAGTTTTCCATGACCCACAGGGGGCAGTGTTTGCATTCATGTGGCATTTCTGTCCCTTAATTGTTATTTAGGGGACACAAACATAAACAACCCTGACAGCACATTGCTTCAGGGACATATAAATGATGAAATATTGATCAGGTCTCTTGTCAGGGATCATTAAAGATGAATCTAATTAATACAAATTGGCAATCACACAGGGAGTGAGGTGTGGTGTGTTGGTCTCGCTTGGTTGCAGCAGTTTGAGTGCATTAGCTATGTAGAAATGTGCAGACGTGTGCAGACTGGTGTGTATGTAAGGCAGTGTCGGCTGGTAATAAATATTTGGAAGCAGACAGTTGTGGGCTCCATCAGCAGAAAGCCCCACATATATCATTATTAAGCTATCACACACATGGCTGAGGATCACTACATACTTAAACGTATTTGTGTATATCAGCCAGCGAGGCACGTGTCGGTGTTTGTCGGCGTGTGGCGGCTTGGCAGATAATCAACTCTGGCCTTCGGAGCGGAGGCAAACGGAGTCATAAAGTGTAAAATAAAGGCAGAGAGGCAGATCCAACAGAAAACATATGAAGCCTACTGTGAACAAAAAGGTAATCAGATACCTAATATAAGTATCACAATATAAAAGTAACCTGACTACTCTCCGTTACTTTATCGATTATCTCAGTATCAAATGCAATAAATATCAATAAGATGTTTTTAACCTATGTATATAATGTAAGACAACAGAACAATGGAACCTTAGAGAAGATGAAACCAAGATATTTGGTACCAAAAATGTGTAAATTAAAAGCAAACACAGTATTATCGCTTAAAGGGGCCATATTTAGCATATTTTCAGGTTGATATTAGTATTTAGTGTCTCTACTATGACATGTCTGTTGTGTCTCGTCAGATTTGTTAGTATTATTTCTCTGTTTACTTAAAGGTGGGGTAGGTAAGTTTGAGAAACCGGCTCGAGATACACTTTTTGTTATATTCCATGGAATGCTCTTAACATCCCGATAGCAATGAATATCTTCAGTGCTTTGACAAAAAATCCATAAAGAAATGTCATCTGTGGAAGCCGTGGTGTAAAAAGCACGACCAATCATCTGAGCCGGCCCGGCTAGAATAACTGGATGGCCTACCTGCCTGTCAGCCTTCCATCTGTGCACAAACTTATCTCGTGCCCTCATTGGTCATGTGCGCGTTCGTGTGTGTTGGAGGAGGGGCTCTGTGAGGAAGTGGCAGATTTGTTCCGGCTGTGTATTTTCAAATTCTAGCGCACTCGAGCTGGTTTCTCCAAAATTACCTACCCCACCTTTAATATCGTCAAGTCTGCGTCTGTTAACCCTTTTTTGTTGTCTGTCATTTCCTGTTTTACTTTGATAATCTCCTCTCTCATTTCAGGTAGTTCGACTCCCATGTGTGTTAACTGACCTGATTACCTGCCCCGCCCTTATTGTTTGAACCTGTAGAGTCCCTTGAGTGTGTATTTATTCTGTGTTTGCTCTGTGCCAAGTGCCAGATCGTTTCGACCCTTATGATACTTGTCAGCCAGTTGTTGTCTGAGCTACAGTGAATTTAAGTTAGTTTATTTGTAAAGTCATTTTTTGGAGTCCTTGCTTGACTTGAGTGTTTGTATTGCCTTGCTTATCACCTTAAGTCAATTCCTTTTTGAATCATCTTTTGTCTGGAGTCGTGCATTTGGGTCCTATCATTTTCGTGTGTGCCCCAGTCGTAACAATGTCTCCATGCTTTAATGTTCAAAAAGCTCTTTATTTTTCACATACTGCCTGTGCTGCAGCACCTCTTATCACCACAGGGATTTTAGCCTTTGCAGACCATTGACATACACTAAAAACTATAGAACACACTACAGGAGAGGGGAAACATTTGAATAATAGCATAATATGTCCTCTTTAGGAAGACGAACAAATCTTTCAAGACAATCAAAGGATAAGTTAACATAATAATACACTTCACAGAGTTATTAACACACAATTCAAGGTCATCTTATAAGAGGAAATGTGTAAGTGAAAGTAAATGGGAATCTTTAGACAGAGTCAAAAGGTGAAGACAATGTGAAAATGTTCACGAGAGCATGATTTGGTCTCAGAACGATCAAACAGTCTTATGAACAGAACGGATGAATGATGAGGACATTTCTTTTTGTCCGCTCTGTGATTTAATGGAAATTCAAAATGAGTCTCATTTCATGTCCTATTGTCCTTTATGTGATGAGAGAGACGCCTCGCAGCGTAATGGCCTCCATTTATGTTAATTCCTCCTGAATGGATGGTAATGACAGACTTGATAAAGTGTGCTAAATGTAGAAAGTCTGCAAAAGACGAGAACAGGTTCCATTGGCCCGTGCTATTAAATAGTACAAAAGAAGTAGTCCAGAAAAACACCTTGATTTCTGATATAAAGAAGCACATTTTCAACAGCAAAGCAAGGCTTGTTTCCAATCAAATGTATTGTGGGTTTTCATTGTCCTCTGAGGTTGAACCCCAGTGTTTCGGTGATTCTTTGGCCTTTAATTTGCACAAATGTGTACTTTCTTTCACAAATTATACCGAAATGTAAAGGTCAAATAACTTTGAAATTCAACCCTGACTTAAATACCAAAAAGTAGGCTAAAAAAACACCTCGAATACTGATATAAAAAGAGCATAATTCATCACCTCCGCAGATTATTCCCCATACATCGCTGTCTCTCAGAAAACAATTTATGCTTCTAATTGGCTTAAGATGTAGTGTGGATGTTCATTGTCCTCTGAGGTTGAACCCTAATGCTTTAATGACCTTAGGCCTTGACCTCAGCACAGCCATTGGCAAAAAATATGATAATAACCCCCAATGTTACGGAGACAGTTGTTCAGCTTTATAATCCTGAACGTCACCAAGCTCTCCCAGCTGTGTGCGTCACTCTTTAGTGTCCCCTGGTCTCCAGCTGTGTGCGTCACTCTTTAGTGTCCCCTGGTCTCCAGCTGTGTGCGTCACTCTTTAGTGTCCCCTGGTCTCCCAGCTGTGTGCGTCACTCTTTAGTGTCCCCTGGTCTCCAGCTGTGTGCGTCACTCTTTAGTGTCCCCTGGTCTGCCAGCTGTGTGCGTCACTCTTTAGTGTCCCCTGGTCTCCCAGCTGTGTGCGTCACTTTTTAGTGTCCCCTGGTCTCCCAGCTGTGTGTGTCACTCTTTAGTGTCCCCTGGTCTCCCAGCTGTGTGCGTCACTCTTTAGTGTCCCCTGGTCTCCCAGCTGTGTGTGTCACTCTTTAGTGTCCCCTGGTCTCCCAGCTGTGTGCTTCACTCTCTAGTGTCCCCTGGTCTCCAGCTGTGTGCGTCACTCTTTAGTGTCCGCTGGTCTCCCAGCTGTGTGCGTCACTTGTTAGTGTCCCCTGGTCTCCCAGCTGTGTGCGTCACTCTTTAGTGTCCCCTGGTCTCCCAGCTGTGTGCGTCACTCTTTAGTGTCCCCTGGTCTCCCAACTCTCTAGTGTCCCCTGGTCTCCCAGCTGTGTGCATCACTCTTTAGTGTCCCCTGGTCTCCCAGCTGTGTGCTTCACTCTTTAGTGTCACCTGGTCTCCAGCTGTGTGCGTCACTTTTTAGTGTCCCCTGGTCTCCCAGCTGTGTGCGTCACTCTTTAGTGTCCCCTGGTCTCCCAGCTGTGTGCGTCACTCTTTAGTGTCCCCTGGTCTCCCAGCTGTGTGCGTCACTCTTTAGTGTCCCCTGGTCTCCAGCTGTGTGCGTCACTCTTTAGTGTCCCCTGGTCTCCCAGCTGTGTGCGTCACTCTTTAGTGTCCCCTGGTCTCCAGCTGTGTGCGTCACTCTTTAGTGTCCCCTGGTCTCCAGCTGTGTGCGTCACTCTTTAGTGTCCCCTGGTCTCCCAGCTGTGTGCGTCACTCTTTAGTGTCCCCTGGTCTCCATCTGTGTGCGTCACTCTTTAGTGTCCCCTGGTCTCCAGCTGTGTGCGTCACTCTTTAGTGTCCCCTGGTCTCCCAGCTGTGTGCTTCACTCTTTAGTGTCCCCTGGTCTCCAGCTGTGTGCGTCACTTCTTAGTGTCCCCTGGTCTCCCAGCTGTGTGCGTCACTCTTTAGTGTCCCCTGGTCTCCCAGCTGTGTGCGTCACTCTTTAGTGTCCCCTGGTCTCCAGCTGTGTGCGTCACTCTTTAGTGCAACGTTTGGTTTCTGCAGCTTTTAGTAAACGCTGCGCATGTTTCCTCAAGTTGCTGAAGATGTTTATTCATGTGTTTTGGCACATTTAGTTTTTATATTTGAAGTGTTTTGATGCCGTTGTAGCGCGTTTGTCCGGGTCTGCCACCGTACAATCATCCAAAAGAGTCAATCATCTGAAACAGAAATATGCTAATGTCTATCTAAACACATTCATTCATTCAGGTTCATTGCAAAGTCGGTTTTTGTAATGAAAAGAAGGATATGTTCATTACATGAATGATGAGACTCTGATTGATACTCCTTTCCTTTGTGCAGACATTTTAAAATGTATGGCAACAGCCAGGAGGCAGATTTAATTTCCCTCTGAGTCGGATGCTAAATAAATTCTTGTGCGGACGTCCTCCTCTCCGTCCGCCTAATCGCTTGGCAGAAACAGGAAACGTTTCTTTTCATGAATTCTATTAACATCTCGTTTTTTTTGGCTCTGCAGACCGGGGCCCAAAATGAGGAGCAGGCTCATCGCTGCGAGGCTCGAACATGACAGGGATAGAAATGTGTTTTAATGAGCCGAGGCCCGAGGCGACAGAGTAGCGTTTTTATTTCAGGCCGTGGCTGCGGGACTTTAATAAAGGCATTGAAATAAGGTTGTATTATGGGGGCTAACACAACAAGAGGTGAAAAAGATGCGAATCATGCAGGTGAAAGTGAAGGATGTTTACCTTTTGATGTAAGATGTTCAATTATATTATGTTTTTGTTGTAAAAAGCCCACATTTTTGCCTGAGGGTGAACGCTATTGAAGTGCTCATAGTGTCCATACTAAAAAGGGTTCATCCTCTGAAGAGCATGATGTCATTAGTACATTTTAAATGTATCTTTCCATTAAATATTTTTGTGGAAAGTACACATTTTAGCCTGATGGCTGTCCTGAGGTAAAGGACAATGGGTCACCATAACATTAGGCTTCAACCTCTGAGGACAATGAACATCTATGATACATTTGATAACACTAACACACTGGCTGGGAGACTTTAAAAATAATATTAAAAACACAGAGAAAACACAGAAAGAGATGGAAAAAATGCTAAATTTGCAGAAGAATAATCATTAAAAAAAATTCCAATCAGAAAACCAATATTATTTGTTATGATATTTGGAAACTTACCTAAAATGTTTTTTTTATTTTAACAATGTGATCACATGACTCCTTCTGATGTCACTGCAGATCTGCTGTAAGCTGGCTAGCTAACGTAGCTAACCTAGTCATTTCAGATATATTGACAAACACTTACAGTTATGAGACGACTGACTCTGTGACTGTCAGTTTTTACAGCGTTTGGTTTATGCAACACGTTTCTCCTTATGAAAGTGTTTTGAGGAGTTGCAACGCGTTTGCGCCTGTCTGCAACCGTATATTGATGTCTTTATCTAAAAGGTTGACTAGTTAAAGATATATAATCTAAAGATATACAAACCATACATTCAAAAGAAAACATATCATCCTAAAAATATGTCGGTTTTTCTAATCTGACACACAATGAGAGCGCTGCTTTTTCTACAATCTAAAGAACAGGTTAGTTTCAATTCATGAAAGAAAACGATCCTTTTAATATGCTGTTCTTTTTAAATGTAGATCCTGTCAGTCATTCTATAATATCGCTAGATTTCTGCATGAAAAATTGGATAAAGAACTAATCGATTATCTATCGACCAATGGTTACAGCTCTAGATAGAAAACGTTACTATCAATATGTTGTTTGTTTTAAATGTAGATCCTGTTAGTCAATCTATAATATTGCTAGAAAATAGTGAAAAATGTCCATCATAGTTTCTCGCATTGTTGCAGGATAAATAAGATTAACAAATAATTGATTGCTGATAATTTGTCTGTCTATCGACCAATGGTTGCAGCTCTAGATAGAAAACGTTACTATCAATATGGCATATTTTAAACATGCTCAATCTTTATCAATATAGTTTTTTCTAAACAATCTGCACCTTCTGCACACAGCCGGCCTGAAGCCACACACTGAGGCACTAAAGAGCTTTGTGGTGTTTTTCCACCGCTGTGTATTGTTTCATCGCGTGCATCTGGACTGAGGTCACATTTATTTACTGCCTGCTTTAGGAATTCAATCGGAATCACATGTTGCGTGACATGAATGCTGCCACGCGAGGAGGAAAGGTCGACCATAATTGAAACTGTGACATTGAAGAGGCAGGACAGAGGGGGAATTAATGGGCTGTTGTGAGGCTCAAACATGAAGTTATTCTGCCCCCTAGTGGCCACAGTCGGAAAATTATGCATTATTGTTTTAATCACTCAATGTGAGGAAAATACAAATAACATTTTTAAATGCAAACTTAAAAAACAACATGAAGCTGCCCATCTTTGTGTCTCTGCATGTGTTTTTGTGTTTATTGCATTTTTAAGGCCATTGCGATGTATTTTTCTTTTCTTTAAATTTACTTTAATTGCCCCCTTGAATTGCTTCCCGTACCTCAAACAAAAACACCCAAAGGATCGTGTCACTGAACTCTCGCACGGCACAAAGTGAAGCATTATGCCGAGGACACTGTAAATACAGATTCTACAGACAAACAATATTCCAGAGCGAGGCTCAAACAAGACATAGGGAAACCTTCACAAACATATATGTAACAGGTCAGTACACTTTACACAGGACGTCAATACAGTTCGTCAAACAGTAGATCAGATTTGTGGATCAACGTGACTTCAAATCAGAGCAGATTTCTGAGAAAGTTCATGAACAAATGTGTGACGTCTTTTAGTCTGCAATTATTAGGTACTTGTACTTTACTTAAGTATTTCCATTGTATGCTACTGTGTACTTTTACTCCACTATACAGTTCAGAGGTAAATGGTGTACTTTTCCTCCACTACAGTTCAGAGGTACATGGTGTACTTTTCCTCCACTACATGTATTTAATACCTTTAGTTACTTTACAGATGTGGATGAATGATGTGAAATATAATCAAGTGTTAAATCAGACTTTAGTTCCACCTGGAGTAAATTCTCAAGCTACCCTGCAGTATAGAAAGTCATTCAAACTAGCTGCACCTTTACCAGCTTTGAGAACACTTTCATGATCAATCATTATAAAACATATCATCTATATTATTCTGAAATGGACCAATCTGCACAATGACTACTTTTACTGTCGCTACTTTCACTATATTTTGATGATAATACTTTTCTACTTTTACTTGAGGAACATTTTGAATGCAGGACTTTTACTGTTACAGAGTATTCCTACACTCTGGTACTTCTACTTTTACTCAAGAACAAGATCTGAGTACTTCTACTTTTACTCAAGAACAAGATCTGAGTACTTCTACTTTTACTCAAGTACAAGATCTGAGTACTTCTACTTTTACTCAAGAACAAAATCTGAGTAGGCTACAGCTAAAAAAGGACAAGGAAAGCATAATTCCTGCTTTTTAAAACTGTAGTATATGCTCATGTGTTTCATTGTTGGTGTATAGGCTACTGGCTGAATATGCTGAATGAAAGATTGAAGCAACAAATAAAAAAGGACACAACAAACGATAAAAAAAACGAGTTCAAGGAAATTGCAAGTACATTTCAAGCTACAAATGATCAAATGATGTACAAAAAGCTATTTACCCACTTTGTTTCAACACTATCAGTGGTCAACTCCCTAAAATGTATTTATCGTCACGTTTTGCTACATAGCATTTTTTTAAGGAGAACGGTTCTTGTGAAATTGTGTAACCGCTGTAAGAGTCACTTACCATCATGAATGGCCATTATTTGGAAACACATTATGAAACCAAATGTTGAGGACATACGCTGAATACATTCCTGGGGAGGATAAAATGAACTTAGAAGAGGATAATTACTTAATTAAGACCTTTCTCAGAAGTCAAACATCTGATAAGTCACATATTACGTTGAATAATTCATCTTTGAAGAAAACTTTACTAACCTCAGGAGTTTGACGTTTTCCAGAAGTCGGCATGATTCACATTTCCTATGAATTGATGAACACTTTTAGAACTTTGTACACCCTTTTTCTACCCTGAAGTGAGCATCGCAAGGTTTCCATCGACATAAAGCAATGGGATTTCATTTCACCATTGGATTTTGAATCTTCTCAAAGATAATCTCTGTGTCAAACAAATGTTTATGATACTTACACGTTTTGTTCAGCAGGATAATCTCCACATATTATTTCAGAAGTAAAAAGCTAATGTTGGGCTATAAAGGAATTAGAGCACGGTCACATGACTTAACGTCACCACCGCTAAGCTAAAGGCGGCTAATGTTGGGCTATAAAGGAACTACAGCACGGTCACATGACTTAACGTCACCACCGCTAAGCTAAAGGCGGCTAATGTTGGGCTATAAAGGAAATACAGCACGGTCACATGACTTCAAGTCATTACCGCTACGCTAAAGGCGGATAATGTTGGGCTATAAAGGAACTACAGCGGTCACATGACTTCACGTCACCACCGCTAAGCTAAAGGCGGCTAATGTTGGGCTATAAAGGAACAACAGCACGGTCACATGACTTCATGTCACCACCGCTAAGCTAAAGGCGGCTAATGTTGGGCTATAATGGAACTACAGCACCGTCACATGACTTCATGTCACCACCGCTAAGCTAAAAGAGGCTAATGTTGGGCTATAAAGGAACTACAGCACCGTCACATGACTTCACGTCACCACCGCTAAGCTAAAGGCGGCTAATGTTGGGCGAGCTCTGATTGGTCAGCAGGCGGTGCTTTCACTGAGTTGATCTCTTAGCCTCCAGACCAGGGGACAGGAAGTGATAAAATACCGACTAATTTCCCGTTTTTAGGACTCATTCCTGCACCACAACATTTTATTTGTATTATATATTTTTTCTTTTAACACATTTTTTAATTGTACTTTATTGCTGTTCATGTCTCCCATCTTTTAAGTGTAAACAGAGGTAAGAAATGTCAAATGTGTCTGTACAGACAAAGGTTCAGAAACTCACTGTGAGTTTACTGCAGTTCATTGCTACTTGGCAAACAGTGGGGCTTTTTTGGGTCACAGTTAAATTGTCCTCGATGAGAGGCTGCACCATCGATGTCAACCCCACCTGTCCCTGCCGACCAATCGGGAGCCAGAGTGAGCACACACCACACACGTCAGAATAACACACAGTTCAAGGAGACACACACGTTGTTTTGCAGAGATGCCGACCGTGACCTTATGTGTAGATAAGTGTTAATATCAACGTATGGACTTTGTCTGGCAAAATCAAGGCCTCATAAACCATTCATTATTATCCAAGTATTTCACTTTAATACAATGCATAAAGATTTATATGCTGCATACTGTATAAATGGTTTACATTTTTACATTTATACTTTTAAATGCTGTGTACATTTTGATGTTTATAATAATACGTATAACTCTATTGGACACATTTTTTATTTTCGTTTTAATTTCAAAAAATTTTTTTATTCCACAGTATTTTATTTCATCTTTTAATTTAATTTTTTCTAAAATTGAGAAAAAATATATAATATAAACATAAATAAAAATTGAATATACATTTTGATTATACAATAAATAAGCAAATTCATGAATAATAAAAAAAATAAACAACAATATTTTATTGATAATCAGAATCAGAAAAAAAGACATCTCTTTTCCCCTGAATGAAACCGCAATGTTATACTTTTTTAAAATACTTCTACCTGCAAAATCAAAAGCAACTTTCTATTTTAAATAATTAATTCTTTAACTTCACCACAAAGGTAAAAGCACTTGTTTTGATGGAGCCTTTTCTGCATTGAATGTATTGACATAGAAGGTTTCTCATTTCTCTAATTTCCCCTCCTCGACTCCTCGACTCCTCGAATCCTCGATCCTCCGGTAGTGACCCGGACATCTCATTTCTCTAACCGCCTGCTGCTTCCCCTCCTCTCTCCTCGGTTCCGCTCCTCGACTCCTCCGCTCGCATCTCCTGTGGGCGGGACTAAGACACGAGGATAGGAGTCGAGATGGGGGGTCGAGGAGGGGAATTAGAGACATTAGAAACCTTCGTAGTGTTTGAAATTGTTTACATCAACACCTCCCCCCGGTTATTGCAAAGCTTCAGTTTCTGAAACGTGATGCACAAACATCTGAGACGCTTCATCAGCAGCTCGAGTGTCTCTATGTTTATGAGTGTTTACAATTCACTCATCGGTGTGGAGTTCGATCTCATTGAGGAAAAATGTAAAGGAAGTTCTTTAGTTTGGGAAAACAGATCGGACAGAGCTAGCCTTCAAAAGTGGAAAACACTGACGAAAACTGACTTGGACATTGATAGAAAAATCCAAGGAGACATATTGATAATAATTAAATGCAATTAAATCATTCAAAGGTGACAACCCATAAGACAGTTATAAGACGCAATTAAATAATACAATAAATTAAGTATGTGCAATGTTAATGCAATAAATAATATTAAATAAACAAACAAATACAACTTTAAAATTAAGACCAATATTAAAAAATATATAAATATGATAATATATAGAAAGCAAACAAAAATAGAAAAGCAAAAAATTAAAAATAAATAAAACAATACAAAAACTAAGATTAATTGTAAAAAGAAAATACAATAAAATAATAAATTATGAAAAAGGAAAAGTAGTGACCAATATTTTAAATATAAAGTGCAATAAGTTGTGACTAAAGCTGAAGCTGTAAATGAGTCCCGCTCAGACTGTAAATACCTCGGAGGAAACTGATCTCCATCCTCCGGTGACCCCGTATTCTCAGTAGCAATAGAGGATCGCAGGAGCTAAACTAGTCTAAAGATAGGTGGTGTGGGTTTCCTCTCCACGGTGGGAACCCCTTTCAGTCGGTACACTTTTACAGTATTTACACTCAGATCCTGTTTCAGAGCTCAGCAATGACAACCTGACATACTGACTTCCTACTACGGAGTTTAAACCTGAGTTTCTTTAAAAAATAAAGAGTTTTTCAATGTTTACAGGGATGCAGACAAGAGGAAAGGAATTAAATGTTATATGGGCTTTTCGATGTTGAACACGGACGTCGATTCTGTATTGATATTGTACATTTGCTAGAGATACTCTATAGATAAACATCTTTCACTGTCAATATGTATATATGTTTTCCACTGTTCATATCTATGTATTTACTTTCTATCAGAGGTGGAGAAGTACTCAGGTCTTGTACTTGATGAGTCCTATAGGGTGCATTTGATATATAACGCAGTGCAGCATGGTAGAGTGGGTCAAGTTTGGCCAAAACAGTGGGACAGGCAAATCTATAACTGGTATCACCGTAGTCCAGCTGGGACAGGAGTAAGCCAGAGACCAACCTTTTACGGGATGAAGTTGAAAAACAACATTTAAGTCTGTAAAGGAAGCCAAGAGTGAATTTCAATTTCTTTGTTAGAACTTCAATATGGTGTTTAAAGTTCAGATTACTGTCCAACCAAAAGTAAAAGTAGAAGTACTCAGATCTTGTGCTTGAGTAAAAGTAGAAGTGCTCAGATCTTGTGCTTGAGTAAAAGTAGAAGTGCTCAGATCTTGTACTTGAGTTAAAGTAGATGTACTCAGATCTTGTACTTGAGTTAAAGTAGAAGTACTCAGATCTTGTACTTGAGTAAAAGTAAAAGTACCCAGGTCTTGTACTTGAGTAAAAGTAGAAGTAGGCTACTCAGATCTTGTACTTGAGTAAAAGTAGAAGTGCTCAGATCTTGTACTTGAGTAAAAGTAAAAGTACCCAGGTCTTGTACTTGAGTAAAAGTAGAAGTACTCAGATCTTGTATTTGAGTAAAAGTAGAAGTACTCAGATATTGTACTTGAGTTAAAGTAGAAGTACCCAGGTCTTGTACTTGAGTAAAAGTAGAAGTACTCAGATCTTGTATTTGAGTAAAAGTAGAAGTACTCAGATCTTGTACTTGAGTAAAAGTAAAAGTACCCAGGTCTTGTACTTGAGTAAAAGTAGAAGTAGGCTACTCAGATCTTGTACTTGAGTTAAAGTAGAAGTACTCAGATCTTGTACTTGAGTAAAAGTAGAAGTGCTCAGATCTTGTATTTGAGTAAAAGTAGAAGTACTCAGATCTTGTACTTGAGTAAAAGTAAAAGTACCCAGGTCTTGTACTTGAGTAAAAGTAGAAGTACTCAGATCTTGTATTTGAGTAAAAGTAGAAGTACTCAGATATTGTACTTGAGTTAAAGTAGAAGTACCCAGGTCTTGTACTTGAGTAAAAGTAGAAGTACTCAGATCTTGTATTTGAGTAAAAGTAGAAGTACTCAGATATTGTACTTGAGTAAAAGTAAAAGTACCCAGGTCTTGTACTTGAGTAAAAGTAGAAGTAGGCTACTCAGATCTTGTACTTGAGTAAAAGTAGAAGTACTCAGATCTTGTACTTGAGTAAAAGTAGAAGTGCTCAGATCTTGTATTTGAGTAAAAGTAGAAGTACTCAGATCTTGTACTTGAGTAAAAGTAAAAGTACCCAGGTCTTGTACTTGAGTAAAAGTAGAAGTATGCTACTCAGATCTTGTACTTGAGTTAAAGTAGAAGTTCTCAGATCTTGTACTTGAGTAAAAGTAGAAGTGCTCAGATCTTGTATTTGAGTAAAAGTAGAAGTACTCAGATCTTGTACTTGAGTTAAAGTAGAAGTACTCAGATCTTGTACTTGAGTAAAAGTAGAAGTGCTCAGATCTTGTACTTGAGTTAAAGTAGAAGTACCTGTATTTTGTTGTACAATGACACAAGTTATTTTTCTCTTTTGTACTTGGAGGAGAGGAAAGATGTCGGACAGAAATCAAACACTTGTTTCCTGGTACGGTTTGTGTCCATTGGAGATCATAACAGGTCGGAGGATATTTTCATCATTTGCAACAGGAATTGAGACACAAAGTCAAATTAATAATGTGGTAACAGTCTGTTACTTTTTTATTATTAAAATGTGTAGCCTTTGAATCTGTAAATCAAGAAGGTGTTTATTTATTCAGCATTTTAGCAGATGTGTTGGGGATGAAAGTAGAAGTGAATGCATGTTTTGTGTATTTACTTCCTGTCTCCAGCTGCAGCTCAAACGTGCGTTTCTCTGGTAATTTTCCATCAAGTGGGAAAATGTGTTGGCTGTTATCAGTGTCTTATCAGAGGAGGAGGAGGAGGAGGAAGAGGAGGAGGAAGAGGAGGAAGAGGAGGAGGACTTCTCCAAAAATACAGTGAAACATTAACTGTGGTGATTTAATGGGAAAGAATGTCATCTCTTTCATTTCCCGTTAACTTGCTTTGAGGAGACAATCCTTTTTCTGCATTAGCGTTAATAAGTACTCTGATCTTCTACTTGAGTAAAAGTAGAAGTACTCAGAACTTGGACTTGAGTAAAAGTAGAAGTACTCAGAACTTGGACTTGAGTAATAGAAGTACTCAGATCTTGGACTTGAGTAAAGTAGAAGTACTCAGATCTTGGACTTGAGTAAAAGTAGAAGTACTCAGAACTTGGACTTGAGTAAAGTAGAAGTACTCAGATCTTGGACTTGAGTAAAAGTAGAAGTACTCAGATCTTATACTTGAGTAAAAGTAGAAGTACTCAGATCTTATACTTGAGTAAAAGTAGAAGTACTCAGATCTTATACTTGAGTAAAAGTAGAAGTACTCAGATCTTCTGCTTGAGTAAAAGTAGAAGTACTCAGAACTTATACTTGAGTAAAAGTAGAAGTACTCAGAACTTGGACTTGAGTAAAAGTAGAAGTACTCAGATCTTGGACTTGAGTAAAAGTAGAAGTACTCAGATCTTATACTTGAGTAAAAGTAGAAGTACTCAGATCTTATACTTGAGTAAAAGTAGAAGTACTCCGATCTTGTTCTTGAGTAAAAGTAGAAGTACTCAGAACTTATACTTGAGTAAAAGTAGAAGTACTCTGATCTTGTACTTGAGTAAAAGTAGAAGTACTCAGATCTTGTACTTGAGTAAAAGTAGAAGTACTCTGATCTTGTACTTGAGTAAAAGTAGAAGTACTCAGATCTTGTACTTGAGTAAAAGTAGAAGTACTCAGATCTTGTACTTGAGTAAAAGTAAAGTACTCAGATCTTGTACTTTAGTAAAAGTGAAGTAAGTGTAATACTCTGTTACAAGTAAAAAAATAACCCGACAGCATGAACAAGAGTGTAACAACGTTTTGGAAAATTATTTTAGAGTCTTTTGCATATATTTTTTTATATTAATACATTAGATAAAATAAACAAGGCGACAAAACAGAAGAAAAAAAATGAATATTTAATGCTATTTATTTATTTATTATTGATTAAATAATATTAACAATATTTGTTTTAACTCTATATACTTCAATTGAAGTGATTTCATATCAGCCGATGTCTTTAAGTCTTTAAATATGTATTTTTGCATTCTTGTCATCATACGTTTTGTTGTTGTTGTTGTTGTTTTTGTGTCTTTCAAAGTGGAATTATTAAACATTTTTGGAAAAATACTAGAGAGAGTGTTGCTAATGTTTATACTTTTAAAAATGAATAAATAATAAATGACATGGAATAAATAAGGGACTAAAACAGAAAACAAACAAAACATGTTACCTTATGTATGTGTTATAATTGACATGATGTGTATGTATTTGTATGACCTGTATATATTTCGATTTAAGTGATTCAATGTCAGCCGATGTCTTTAAGTATTTAAATATGTATTTTTTTATATATTTATTGTATGTTTTGTTGTTGTAACTGTGTGTGTGTGTGTGTGTGTGTGTGTGTGTGTGTGTGTGTGTGTGTGTGTGTGTGTGTGTGTGTGTGTGTGTGTGTGTGTGTGTGTGTGTGTGTGTGTGTGTAAATAAAGCTAATGGTACATAATATGTTATTTTAGGGTACATATGTTTGATTGTTGTCTCTATCACAGTATATTCTCACTTATACTCTATATTATACATTGTGTTTATACTGTATACTCTATACTTATATTTCTACTGTTCATATGTTCATATATTACCTCATGTGAATTGCCTCATGTAATCATCAAGTGTTATTTATGTAGCCCAATAATACAAATGACATACATTTCTAATGGGATATATACAGTGTATTTAAACCAACAAAGTACTGACTTTAAAACACGGAGTTTAGGCTCCTTTAAGAGATGTACAGTGTCTCAGTTTAAAGTCTGCACTTCATGGCTCATTTCCATCCCTCTCATCTATAGGCTGTGTGGCTGTGGAAAGCTCTCTCCTGATTGGCTAACTGACACAGCTTGTCCTTCAGAATCACACCGTGCTCTGATTGGCTGCTGCTGCCAACTAGTCTGAAGTATCTCTTGTTGTGATCTCATAAACAGATCTGTCGGATACTTTGTGAATAAAACACCAAACTGTTGAGTGTGTGAGAGGAAGAGAGAGGAAGAGAGTTGATTAGAGGCGGGAAGTGAACGGTCTCGGAGAGAAGATGCAGACCTCCAAGAGCTTCCGGATGGATGACTTTATCGCAGGATTGATAGGCGGTGAGTGACATCAAGTTATTTCCAGCTTTCTATTAATGAAAGGCTGTTTCCCAGTGTGTCAGAGAGCTCATGCACTCAATGGTTTTTTTAAAGCTGCAAAAACATGCCATATGCACAACTGCTGCAGTGTAGTATTTGCAAGGAACATGTTAATCATCCTCCAACAATGCAACATACGATAACATACAAGTACAATACCTGAAACAAGTTGCACAATATGTTCATTTAAAACGAAATAACATGAAACAGAATGTAAAATTAAAGAAGGTACAGTATTATATCTACGGTGCATGGAGGAAAACAGGTTTAAAAACACCCATAAGCTGCTATGTTCGTGCTTTTGCAGAAGAACATGCTGTGTTGACAAAGGAGGGCTTGCAGACCCCCCTCACACAGATAGATAAACACACACACCTCCAGTGTTTTACCCCAGAAGTGAGATAAAGCCATGGTCGGTGTGTTATCTCTGACTGCTCAGCGGATTGGAGACACTTCTATTTTATTTAAAAAGCGTTTTACAAGAGAGTGGGTGCAGGGACAGGTCCTGCCGCTAGGGGCGCTGCTGCTGCTTGGATTTTAGTGAAAAAAACATACAAAAGTATGTTGTTAAAAATGATCACAAGGAAAGAAAGTTGTGGAATACCGATGAGGATCTGTTGTGAATGTTGCAGGAGTTCCTGTAACATGATGGCTTTCAATTGATTGATAAACTTAAACACAAAATGCAAAATTCAAGAAACAGACAAAGTTGTGTTGACCATATTTTGCACAACAATTCCCTCAGATTAAATAAAGTCTTAATCCTAGTTTCAATGTTATCTTATCTTTATCTCATCTTGTCTTAAATGGTTTTCTGCAGCACCTCTTGTCTGTAAACTGATCTGGTGTCAGTGTTTGGGGCTTCATTCATAAAAAGGAAAATAAATCTGCTCTTTTGTTTGTTGCTAGGCAGAAACAAATGACGACAAACAGGCAGTTGTCCAGTGAAAGCTGCTGTTAAACATACTAATAAAGTGTTCTTATTTGAATCACAAAATATAACACGATAGGAATTTCAGAATGTATCATTGCGTTGCATCTGTAGACATCACGATATGATGAATGATCACAGTTTTTTTCCCATTAAAAAAGCAACCTCGTTTATAAAAACTTTAAAATGTTGAATTTTCTACAAGTGAACTTTTGCTGCGGGCTTCCTCACTCTGTACTGTGACTGACTATTTAGCACATGTCTGCACATAACTACCACTTTATTTTAGATAAGCTGCACACAGTAAGTTGGAATATTCTTATTTGATTTCCCTTTTGTGTTTGCATAGTTTTATATTAACACGGTGCTCTACTTGCTCCTATTCTACCACCTAGCCTCTCTTACTCTGTTAATCTATACACTGTTATACACCAAAGCATATTCCTCGTGTGTGCTCATTTCATGTATCCTTGTCTTGCTTTATACATTGTTTTTTATCTGTATATGTGACACTGTATTTGTTCTCACCCGACCTGTAATAACTCAATCACACAGTTGGACACTTTGAAACAAGAAAATGTCTATTACTGCATTCTTTTCAGTTGTGAGTGAGGCTTCTTTCCTCCTCATGTTGTGGAACAGATCCTGAGCTCATGCACTGTTGTGTAGTTAGTTTTGAGGCACACACACACACACACACACACACACACACACACACACACACACACACACACGGTTAATCAGGACACAAAGGCTTGTTTTCGCCCCAGAGGCCCCATGATGGCAGCCCAGTGGTGTTTCTGCACCCTGCAAACAACCAAACTCTACATCTCACACAACAGGAAGCACACAGATACATTTGAATGGCAACAGGTGCAACACAAACAAACAGACTATTTTATTATAATATGCACAATTACATGGAAGCAGTCCCATGATTTCAGACTCCCTCAAACAACGCAAATTACATATTTATAAGTGAAAATGAATCTGAGAAAGTCACGCAGGTGGAAGCAAAATGAGATTCTAAGACAGTAAATATTGTAAAATATAATAAAAAAATTGATATTGAAACAGCCATCATATACTGTATGTAATGTGCATTTAAAATATATTTACTTTTCAGTATTTTATATCCTAAAAAAGGAAAAACAACCTTTCCCCAGTGTTTAGTCTAAACCCTCAAACCAAAATGCAGATTTTCCCCGTCAAATGTTAAAGTGATGCCAATAGAGCGTCAGACGGCAGAGACAGCTTTGGTTTTACAGAGCTCCGACGTCACGTTGTTGTTGTTTACGCCATCTTGTATACGGGCGTCATGTTCTTATCAGAATTGATATATCTTATAAACAAGATCAGCGCCACAGTACTATATCTTTATAGAAATGCCCCATCACAAACTCTCTTCAGATTTTCTAAAGCACTAATTGTTGTCTGTTTGTCTGCAGGAGCTTCCAGTGTGGTTGTGGGTCATCCTCTGGACACAGTGAAGGTATCTGAGAATAATCTAAACACATCTTTACCAAACCGTCTGCTCCTGGGTTACAGATGTTTCTAAAAGACAACAGAAACCTACAGAAGATGTTTGTTTGTCTCGCACACTGTTTGATTTGTTGTTGTGTAAGAGCAGTTTATTGTTGCTTTGCCATGTTGACATTATCTAACCACTGAGAGTAATTCATGCTGAGAGGATGTGTGGTAGGGCTGCACCATATATCGTGTCGTGACGATAATCGCGTTATGCGCGATATTGACATCGCAGGACGTGCAATTTCTTTTTTCTTTTAAAAAAAACTAAAATAATAATAATTATTATTATTATTATTTTTTTAGGACGTGCGAGATTAAGTAAGCAAATTAACCCTCAAACACGTCATGTTACAATTATTTTGCTGCTTGCTACAAAAGGAAAACTCGCGCGGCTCTCATGTCAGGGGTACTGAGTGAGTGACAGCAAACCACCAATCACAACCATTCTTGATCAGAGCACAGCAGGATAACCGAGCTAGCTCAGCTTGTTGCTCTGATAACTTAAGATCCAGACGTCCGTGACTAAAATCCTTCATCCGGTTAAATATTGTTACAAAAATACCAATTGTATAGCATTAAAGTTCAAGAAAGGATGGTTTGAGGACAACTGTCTTTTCTTCAATTCCTGTATTTTTTCATATCGAAATATATATACCACAGGGGAAGAAAATATCGCAATGTCAGTTTATCCCAATATCGTGCAGCCCTAATGTGTGGTAACTCAACAAAATCGCCATCCTGAAGTAATGAGCTTAAAGTGAGGCGTTTTTTGTTTTTGTTCTGTACATTTTTTTTGTATTTTGTTATGAAACTGTTTGTTCTTCGTCCTGCAGACGAGGCTCCAGGCGGGGAAAGGATACAAGAACATGCTGCACTGCATCCTCACCATCTACAGGAAGGAGACGGTAAGCATCAAACTCCATAAAAGCAGTCGGTGTCGGAAAGACGGATTTTTGTAGGCTGACCTTGAATGTAGCATCTCCCTGGTTCTCTCCAGAAAAGCAATGGGCTTTTTGAAAGTAGCCTAAAATAAGATTTGTGGCAAACACACATTTATGATAGAGGAACTACAGCACGGTCACATGACTTCACGTCACCTCCGCTAAGCCAAAGGCGGCTAATGTTGGGCTATAAAGGAACTACAGCATGGTCACATGACTTCACGTCACCACCGCTAAGCCAAAGGCGGCTAATGTTAGGCTATAAAGGAACTACAGCACGGTCACATGACTTCACGTCACCACCGCTAAGCCAAAGGCGGCTAATGTTAGGCTATAAAGGAACTACAGCACGGTCACATGACTTCACGTCACCTCCGCTAAGCCAAAGGCGGCTAATGTTGGGCTATAAAGGAACTACAGCACGGTCACATGACTTCACGTCACCACCGCTAAGCTAAAGGTGGCTAATGTTGGGCTATAGAGGAACTACAGCATGGCCACATGACTTCACGTCACCTCCGCTAAGCTAAAGGCGGCTAATGTTGGGATATTTGCTGACATATTAGGCAAGGGCAAGGCAAGGCAAGTTTATTGATATAGCACATTTCAACACAAGGCAATTCAAAGTGCTTTACAAAAATGAAAGACATTAATAGCATTTAAGAAACATATTATGAAATGATATCTAAAAACACAAATTTAAAAGCAAAGATACATGAATCACAGTTACAGTGCTGATCAATCTGAACGAACCCCCCTTTGGAAAATTATAATCTGACCCCATGGTACCTTTTATTTTTCGCCAAAACTATTCCTCTTTTTTATTTTTAAATATACAGAGGGTGTCGTATTGTCATACTGATATTCTGCACAAACTGTGAAGTCCACTGAGACAAATGTAACATTTTTGATATTGGGCTATATAAATAAACATCGATTGATTGATTGATTGATTGATTGATTGATTGATTGATTGATTGATTGATTGATTGATTGATTGATTGATTGATTGATTGATTGATTGATAGTTAAGTTTACCTTGTCTTTCTTGGACTTTTTTGGTATCCTCCGTGAACCAGGGACTTGAAACCAAAACTAATTCCTGTACCCCATGGTACCTTTTTAGTTTTCGCCAAAAAACTAAAAAGGTATTAGAGCAAGAGCTACTTTTATTGGAAACGCGTTAGCAACACTTCACAGAAAATGCATTTTGTTTTCCACAGTGACATTGGTTGTTCTACTTTCTGCAGTAAAAACAACACATTGATCCTCCTGGGAACCGGGCATGGCTAATGATCTCTAGCTGGGTAAACACAACTGCTTTTGTTGGCTCACATCAATTTGTTGTTTTTGTTTTGATGCCTCAATGACCCAGTTTCTCAGCAGGACTTTCTAAAGGTTCATTTCATTGTGGCATTAACTAGAGGTGGAAAGTACATGTATTCAAGTACTGTCCTTAACTACACATTAAAGGTACTGTCTTTCCTTGAGTATTTTGTTTCTGTGCCACATTATACTTCTACTCCACTATAATTCAAAGGGAAATATTGTACCTTTTACTTCTCTACATGTTTGTACTTTATAGATTCAGATTTTACACACACAACTTGGGCCAAACTTTTTAACTTTTACTTGTAATTGAATATTTTTGAACATTGTAGTAAAGGATATTGGATTTTGAAACGATAAATAAGGACAGAATATCACCAAACCTTATCATTTGTATTTTTTTTATTTGTTATCGCGACATATTTCCAGTGAAACAGAAGGATTTAGTCATGTTAATTAGTAACAGGCCTTTGTTAATGTGTGAGAATTAAATAAAAATTTCCACTACATCTGTTTGATGTAAGCTTAGCTGTTTGTTGTGTTTTCCACAGAATTGTGGTGATTCATTTAAAGTTGACAGCGCTGCATGAACTTCAGGTCACATGATTTCTCCAGACAGCTGTTTTGTACTGAAGCCTCTCTCCTGCTGAGAGGGAACACTTTCCACAAAGAGAAAATATTTGGCCCAAACTTCTCCAGTTTCTCTGCTCACAGCTGGCACGGCCCGAAACAACCGAAGTTTACCTTAGAGTTGTGAAAAGATTCATACTGTGAGTTTTCATGGATTTTACTTCAGAGACCCTTTTTTTTTTTTTGATCACTTTGGGACAGATTTTTGATTCTCGTCTTACATCCCAGTTTCATATCAAGGCTATTTTCAAGACAGACATTTCCACCTCAGTATTATTTTCATGCTGATAATGTTGTACATTTACGCAGCGTCCACACGTATGCGGTGAAAAAATCTTGGCGGTGGGCGTGTCTGAAGCTTGGGGATTTTTTGCGACCAACAACCAATCACATGAATCTCCCGCCCCCGACATACAAAGCAAAAAACTGTCTATATATATAATATACTGTCTATGCTTGCTAGCAATGTTAAAACGAAGTAAACTGGATATAAAATCCCCAAACAGGCGAAAACCTACCAGTTTCACCCACTGTCTCTGCCACCTCCCTCCATGCCTGGTTCCTCCGGTATGTATCCCGGTAGGTAAATAGGGACTGGTCATTAAGAACCGGGTGATTTGCTACCGCAATAACTAATTTCTCCTCCATTTTGTTAGGAATATAGAAATGAACTGCGGTATGTCACTCCCAGCTTACACGCGGTTTGATTGGCTAGCGCTTGTACTGTCAGATTTGCATAAACGGGATTTGATTGGCTGACGCTTCCACCTCAAAGATTTCCAGGCGTTCCAGGCGTCAAAAGTTGAACAATGTTCAACTTTTGAATCCTGGAACGCCTGGAAATCGCCGCCCTGCTTCCCACAATGCAGTTCGGGGAAAAGTGAGGCGAAGTGACGTCACCCCATTCAAAGTGAATGGGCAGAAGCGTTGGAAGATTTTTTCACCGCGTACGTGTGGACGGGGCGTTACCTAAGTAAGATTCTAAATGCAGGACTCAGTTGTAAAAGTATATTTTAACAATTTGATATTAGTACTTTTACTAAACGGCCCTTCTAACTTTCAGCTTCACAATTGTATTTTGTTTACATGCTGTTTCCGTGCTTTAATGTTCAAAAAGCTCTTTATGTTTCTCATACTGCCTGTGCTGCAGCACTTCTTTTCACCCTCTGTCTGAAACCAGAGCCCAGTCTGCTCTGATTGGTTAGCTGGACGGCTCTGTTGTGATTGGTCAACCAGCTTAGAGATGTCCCGCCCCCTTAGTTTATCACGTACAATGTGTTGGAACACTTGCCAATAGGAGTGTGAGTGTAACATAGTGATGTCATTATGTTCAGGAAGTAAACAAAAGAGTCCAATGGAGGCGTTTCAGGCAGGAGAGTGGAGGGAACACAGAGATGTTACCCTTTGCAGACCATTTACATGCACTAAAACATATAGAAAACACTACAGGAGAGGGACAACCCCAATAAGCAGAATAGGGCTTCTTTAAGAAAAATATCTGAGTCCTTTCAATTCAATGTGTTGCCAAAGCATCAAAAATAATTACACAATAATAGGATATACAAACAACATTAACACACATTTCAAATGTTGACATATTAATGATACATATACAGTAATACAATTACACTTCAACACACGTGTACTTCTTCTCCCTCTTTTTTTTGGTTGCTTGTGTTGTATGCACTTTCCGTATTCTTGGTTTTTGTGTGTTCCCTTTTTAACTAAAGCGTTTTGGGTTCATGCTACCTCTATTGTCCCCTTTATATAGCACAGATTGATTGATGAATCCCTTCCAGTAACCCCCCCCCCTCTCTTTGTCTGTCTCTCAGGTGATGGGCTTCTTTAAGGGCATGTCCTTCCCTCTGGCCAGCATCACCGTCTACAACTCGGTGGTGTTTGGCTTCTTCAGTAACACACAGAGACTTATTAGCAAGTATCGCTATGGAGACGGACGGCACCCCTGCGGCATGATGGACCTGACGCTGGCCAGCATGCTGACCGGGCTGTTGTCCGTGGGGTTAGGAGCTCCAGTGGACCTGGTGAAGATCCGCCTGCAGATGCAAACACAGATGGTTCTGGCAGGTAAATCAGGGTTTGGTTGTTTGGCTGGGATTTCGTTTTCCCCCCATTTTGAGAAGCAAAAGGAAGAAATGATTCCTTTCCTAAAAGCTGGAAATGGGAAATTCTTTGAGAGCAATACAATGAGAAACACAAGGGGATCTCTGACTGTTTTTGTTCAACTTGGAGGAAGGAAAAAGGACAATTTCAATGCAAAACAGAACTTCAAACATGATTGGTTCAATACTTTTAGAATGAAATACTAGTTATACAATTTTATATCAGTTTCCTGGACCATCATTTACATAGAGCTGGAAAATATTTTAGATGTTATAACGATATTGCGATATATGAGACTAGATCAGTGTTTTGTCAGTAGAAAAAGTTGGTATACACTTCATACATACATTTCAACCAGGTGTTTATGGTACTTAAAAAACCCTATTCCCTAAAAGAGTGAACCCAATCCCACTCAATTGAGACCCCTCTACTCTAAAGTTCATTGGATAATTCCACTTGTACTTTACACTTATATTGTACAGTACAACCTGAACATGACTGGCAGTTAAATAGGGAGTAATAAAGGGAGATTAAGTGGCAGTTGAAATGGAAGATATGTTAACCTTCTTTTACATACACTGTAAATCCTCTAGATTTGATTATTGTAATGCCAGTTTTTCTTGTTCATTCTTCAGCTTGTTCAGAATGCTTCGGCTATAATCCTGTAAAAAGAGTACCAGTACAAGCTTAACTCACCTTAAAGTCATTTTAACTCATAAGGTCTTGCAACAGGTTACCTATCTATCTATCTAGCTAATAAGATCGTAAAGGAAACACCGTCATGCCCTCTCTGCTCTCCTGCTCTTTGCTTCAGTTAAACATATATCATTTGGCTTCAGAGTGTTTGCCTACCGTGCTCCTTATCTCTGGAATAACCGCCATGACTTGTAAAAGAAGTTGAGACATTTAAATCCAAGCAGCAAACCTTGCTTTATGACCCTAATTACAGCCTAACCTACATCAGGTGCATCATCACCCTTTTTGATATCCCATTGGTCCTTTGAGAAAGGTTCAACTTGCAAGTGCTGAGGATTGTTTACTTATTGGACAAAATGGATAAAGGCGAATAATAGTGAAGCTATAAGTCTGGTGACTACTGAAAAAAACACTAGATTTCCCAAATCATTGATATATTATCGACATTTCGCCCAGCCAAAGTCAGTCATATGTCAAAGTTAAATTGCTGAATGGAGCTGAGAAGGTTAGTTACAAGGTAACTTGGCACGTGAAACACTGATATAGCCTTTAATTTGTTTACAATGTCTGGCAACACACCCTTCACACCTCTCCTCACGAGATTACGTTTTATTGACTTCTTCAAACATGCTTTGGCCTCGACTTTTAATACATCTGGTATCTGATAGTGCAAAGTGACTGAAAGCATCAGACAAAAACCTTGAGTTTCTTTGTGGTCTTAATTGTTTGGATTTGATAGTCCTGATAAATGTTTGTTCAGAGAGAAATAGGTTTTTTTATTCTAATCTCTATGATAAAAAGTTAGTCATTTAACCGCCAACCACAGGGAATGTGTCCTGACAGTGCCAAGAAATGTAATAATAATCTAAATTTAAACTTTGGATAAACCCTTTCCTAGATTGGTGACTCCATTCCCATTTTACAGCAGTAAGTATTTACATGTAAGAGTTCTTTAGACAATATCTTTGCAAAGTCACCGATTGGTTTCATCTTGTTTTTCAATGGCAGTGTTGAGAAATGGAAATACCCAAGTTCACTAATATCTGCTGAACTTAACACATACATCATTAGATTTGATCAAGTGTTTATTAAATGCATGTTTTTAAAGAGTTTGAGGACAGGAATTGTGGAAACTTCTGAAAATATTAATTGAATTGATTTATTTAAAACAAGGGACAGCGTACATGAATCAACATATTAAAAACATGTAAATGTACTCAAATTAGCCAAAAGGCTGGTTTTCACAGATAGTCCCTTTGCCACAATAGACGACATCACTGAATACAGGCAAGGAGCAAGTCATAATAATAAAGAAAACATTCACAATACGCACTCACACACACACCTAAACCCACACGTCAGTGCTGACACTGTTGGTTATCAATGAGCCACTTTTTAACACTGTGCTTGAATGAGTAGTAGGATGAGGACTCTCTTATTGATTGTGGTATTGAATTCCAATGATGGGATGCGTTTAATGAAAGACAGCCTGGCTGAATGCACTTTTCCTAAATGGGATGGTGCAGTCTCCCCTAGCCGCACTTCTAGCCCTGGTTGAGGTGGGCTTTAGGCTGATGGAGCCAGCCAGAGGAGGAGGAGCCAACCCACGAGTGATCTTGTAAACTAAGCAGACATTTTTGTAACTATGAGATTTTCCCAGCTGAACAGATTATACTTTTTAACAATGTGGCAATGATGATACCGGAATGGTTTTTGTCTAGTGTTTTGAGTGTGAATCTAATGATTCCAGTGGTTTTAGAGCTGTAGAGTGTGCATTAGAGCAGCTTATCAGACAGTAGTTGATGTGGGAGAGAACCATTGAATACAAACCAAAGCAGTTCTTTCCAGATTTTCCAGTTTCAATTTGTTTTTGAATGTTTAAAATGTATTATAACTTTTCGATTTACTTATTATTGTTATAATTATTAATGTGTAATACATTTTTATGTATTTATATACATATATACATCTCTTTTTTTTAATGTATTATTATATATTTTTGTCATTATATACTTGTTTTTATTCTCTTGTCACCTTTCTTGTTTATATTTTTTCCTTCATGTGTTCCTTTTTCTTTGTCAGATGCTTTGAAGCAGAAACTTTAATTGAAATATATCGGGGGAAAAAACAAAGAAATCACAAAATCACAACAGAATAAACATCATTACAGCAAATGGGACGGCGCAGATAAAAGGCAAATAAAATGAGTCGACTCACATATTAAATACAGTATATAACCACACGTTAATAAAATACAAATGTAATAAGTACACATCCTAGGTATAAAATAATGAGCAGCTATCAGGCTGAAATCAGAGGAAAACAGAAGCAGAAAATGAAGTATACTGCTAACAGGTCTACTTTTTATTCCCCACAGAGAACTTGAACCTTGCGAGCAGTTTGTCCAGCGGCTCCAACATGCCTCTGCGCTCCATCGCCATGCCCAGCCAGAGTCTGTATCGAGGCCCGATCCACTGCATCAGCAGCACATTACAGGCGGAGGGTCTCCAGGGCCTCTACCGGGGGGCCGGGGCCATGATCCTGAGGGACGTCCCCGGGTATACACTCTACTTCATCCCTTACACCCTCTTCTGCAACCTGCTGAAGCCCGACGCCTCCTCCAACCTCCATCCAGGAGCCATCTGGCTGGCTGGAGGACTGGCAGGTAAATCTCACAGAGTCGATAGAATGTGTTGTAAAACCTTGAAATGAGTCCCCTGGAAGTCAATAATAATAATAATACACTTTATTTATATAGCGCCTTTCATGCTTGACGCAGCCCAAAGTGCTTTACTGAGTATGACAACAAATCACAATAATAAATGAGGAACATAATTAAAATTTGTAAAAACACTAAAACATTAAGCAGTTTTAAGACATTTTTCTCTATTCATTGACAGCTTTAAGAAATATGTCACTATTTATGGTCAGTTTTTAGACAAAGAACCAAAAACACATTCAGAAAACGGTTTTCTGAATGTGTTTTTGGTTGTTGTGGTCTGAAATAAGGTCTGTGGTTAACACGAGCTGAAGAGATTTTAACGTTTTGTTCTACGACATAAAATAAGTCAGTAAATACCCCATTTAATGTCTAAATGAGACGACTAAACGTCATCACGCCCAACATTAGCCGCCTTTAGCTTAGCGGTGGTGACGTGAAGTCATGTGACCGCGCTGTAGTTCCTTTATAGCCCAACATTAGCCACCTTTAGCTTAGTAGTGGTGACGTGAAGTCATGTGACCGTGCTGTAGTTCCTTTATAGCCCAACATTAGCCTCCTTTAGCTTAGCGGTGGTGACGTGAAGTCATGTGACCGTGCTGTAGTTCCTTTATAGCCCAACATTAGCCTCCTTTAGCTTAGCGGTGGTGACGTGAAGTCATGTGACCGTGCTGTAGTTCCTTTATAGCCCAACATTAGTCTCCTTTAGCTTAGCGGTGGTGACGTGAAGTCATGTGACCCTGCTGTAGTTCCTTTATAGCCCAACATTAGCCACCTTTAGCTTAGTAGTGGTGACGTGAAGTCATGTGACCGTGCTGTAGTTCCTTTATAGCCCATCATTAGCCACCTTTAGCTTAGCGGTGGTGACGTGAAGTCATGTGACCCTGCTGTAGTTCCTTTATAGCTCAACATTAGCTTTTTACTTCAAAAATCATAAAGTGGTGTCATTGTGTGGAGATTATCCTGCTGAAGACTCTTTGTCTATCTTTCAACTTTTCCAAATCAATACATTAGGATATATGTTCTGTATTTAGTGTGCTGCAGTTTGCCTGAAGAGGTTGATGGACATTAGTTTGGCTGTAGTCCAAAGACTGGGGAGTCAAATACATAAAGAGAAAACACTTGTGAAGATAAACGCTTTTGAATCAGAGATCATGGGGTTTGAAGTAGCATTCAGTCCACCGATTCTCAAAGGGCGTGATTACATTATCAGCTGCTGTTTGTCTCAATCACTGATGTGTCAATGGGAGTTTTTGCCATGACTTCATATGGAAAAAAACCTACTGCTGTGTGAGTGGTGATTTGTTTTAATGTGTTAAAGGTCCCATGTCATGCTTTTCCGGTTATTACCCGTCCCCTTGTGTGTTATGTAGCTTTTTCTGCATGTAAACGGTCTGCAGAGTCTCAAACCCTCAAAGTACACCCTGTAGCCAGTAAAACTCTAACACAGAGAAGACCTGTCTCTGCTGCCCCAGAACGCCTCGTTGGAGATTTTTCTTTTTCCATTTTTTTCTTCCGGGAACCAAGTGACGTAACGACAACTCAATGGACCAATCCGTGGAGCTCCTCACACACACACACTCTCTCAGCGGCGAAACTGTGACGCGCTGGGGGGGGGTGCTAGTGGAGCCTCGCAGCGGCGAAACTGTGGCGCGCTTACACTGTAGTTGCGCCGCATTTGGGGGTGCGGGTGCTAGTGGAGCATCGCAGATGGGGGAGCTGCAGCCCCCTCAGCACCCCCCATTCCCGCGTCCATGCTCAGGCTGAGTTTCGCGATGTCTCGCTGTCCCGCAGACCCCACGCAGCAACCAGGAAAACGACACCAGTAATACAGCTCACACTGTCCGCTCCTCGAGCCTCAAAGGGCGCAGCAGCGAGCCCCGCAACGTCCCGCCAACACGGCACCCAGACCCCACGCAGCATTCTCATCTGTTTGTCATTACTGGTGTCATTTTCTGGTTGCTAACGCCATTGTAACACATAATCACTGATGTTCCGCTGTAACGGTGGTGGACTCATCAGAACAGAGTGGGCGAGCTGACCAATCAGAGCACAGTGGGCTCACAGGGAGGGGGGGGCAGGAGCTCCAACAAGGCGTTTAGGACAGAGAGTGAATACACATACTATACAGAGATGCTGTATGAGAAACCAATGTGAGTTTGGAACATTGAACAATGTAAATCTATTCTAGTAGACCTCAACAATGGAATTATGATCAGTAGAAATGGCCATGACATGGGACCTTTAATGTTATTTGAATTGAAAGTACTAGTAAATGAATTGAATAGTGGTTTGACAAAAATAAATGACAGACATTAATGAAGTTAGTAGGTTTCTTATGTTTTTCTAGTGATTGGTTACTTGAAGTGTGATTGTCAGGAGCTCTTTCTCTAACTTTTAATTTGCACATTTAACATAGGAGCAGCATTATTAATATCCATCAATGTAATTCAGTGACATGGATGATAAAAACTGAAATGTTTGTGTAAGAATGATGCAGCAGGAATGGTTTGTTTGACACGTTTCCACACCATGGAAAAGCCTATTTGCTTGTAAAAGGTTATATTTTGAGTTGTGTGTTCTGGCTCATATCTTTCATTTGAGATCAAATAAACTGTGGTCAGAGCAGGTTCATCATGACAACTATGTCTGTGAACTTAAAGGTCCCATGTCATGGCCATTTCTACTGATCATAATTCCATTGTTGAGGTATACTATTGGTTTCTCATACAGCATCTCTGTAAAGTATGGGTATTCACTCTCTGTCCTAAACGGCTTGTTGGAGCTCCTTCCCGCATTGCAAGTGGGCCGCCAAATAATTAGCAAAACATTATGATTTGTGTGGAAACATTTCATTATTAAGAATTCTTTTTTTATTTGAACCTCTTTTCCTTTCTCTTTCTTGATCCTCCTTAGCAACAGTCATTACAGGCAGTGTTTCTGCTTCCTCACGTTGACAGCAGCAGCTAAAGCTTTTTCTCTTCTCTTCTCTTCTCTAGGGTCTATCTCCTGGGTGACGGCCACCCCCGCTGACGTGGTGAAGAGTCGTTTGCAGGCGGACGCTGCGCTGCAGAGGAAGTACAAAGGCATCGTGCACTGCATCGTCCACAGCTACCGGACGGAGGGCGCTCAGGTGAGATACACCTGCACTGTCTTAAAGAGGAGTTACCTTAGGAACACAATACAAACCTAAACAAGTCTGTGAGAAAGACGGTGATGCTGAACGCGTTATTTCACATCAGTGTTCTTGCAGTCTTAGGGTGTTAAAGACTCTTCTTGCACTATTTCAATTTTATTTGTATTTTCTTGCATATCTCAAAACATTCTCTTGCACCACTTTATCTGTTTTATTTGTTCTCTGTCCTATATATATTCATGGTGCTCTGTTGGAGGAGCCTGTGACTTACGTTTTTCATTGCCATATCTACACTGTAGCTAATGTGCAAATGACAATAAAGCCTTGAATTGAATTTAATTGAAATAAATAGCAGCCAGTAACAATACTATTAAATTGTTAAAATGTAATATTTAAAAGTCATATATTACACTTTCTGCCGCATTTTTGATATATGAATTACAAATCTCAATTCTGAATCACCCCTTGAATACATTTGACCACAGTCAGCATCATATTTCACTCATCATCTATGCTCCATCTTCAAACACCCTATATAAAGTCAGGAATTCCTAAATAAAACGTTGTTAGAGACTGTAATGTCGTAAAGCACTGGTTATTCTCACAAGAGAGGCAGTGTTTTATACTGGGAGTGATGGGTAATCAAGCAATCTTCAAGGGAATGAGCAAAGGCAGCAGATGCCATGAGTGTGACTGTTTCTACGTCACCTACTAATAAAAACTGATAAAGTTGTTCGTCATCGCCTCAGATAACAATTTTCAACCTTTGCAGCGAAAGAAGAAATAAAAGTAGTTCATCTTTATTGTCCTATGGTTGCAGTAAATACATTTGCGTTGTTACGCTAGTGACATGACAAGCTTTCAATAGCATCCTCATGTTTGTTTTCTACACTGCTTGGTGATAGTTACATACTCAATAACTAGCTTATTTACCTGGAAAGTTTCTTATTTCTACATTATTTATTGTGATTGTTAAATTGGCCACACATCCCATCCTAGATTGCTGTTAAAGATTCTATTAAATATATAATTTTCCTCTCAAAATCTGCAGATAACTTCAGTTTTAGCATTTACTGGTCCAGCTTTCTGTACTATCGGCTGCACGTCAAACACATGGTTAAACGTTTGGAGGTGAACTCTAAAGAAAGCTCGAGCCGTTTCCTCGGAACTCAATTTGCTGAAAGTTTATCTGGACCACGTGATTCTGCGAGTGAATGAACTCTCGGCATCCAGGCAAGCATCCAGACGGCATATAGATATTGATCCAGAAACATCACTATCTGCATGATATGAAAAACAAACTGCTGACAGCATGGAGGCAGTCAGTCGTCAAAAAACAGAAAAATATAGGTTACTTTATTATAAAAATACAACGTTTTGATGGATTTTATCCAAGTAGAAAGTTCATCGCTTAGAGAAGATGCCATGGAGGTTACATCAGGTGAATATCCAAGTTTTTGGAATAAAATCAACAACATGTGGCGTCCAGGAAACAATGTTTATCAGCTTACAAAATGTAGACGAACTGTCGAGACTTTGTAACTGTGATTCAGCAAACGGCAGATATGTGATCAATAACAGAAGGTCAGAGCGGATCAATGAGTGTGTGTCATTTCTCAGAATATGAATCTATTTATTGATAAGTAGGTTTAAACATATATAAGGGAATTTGCTTTGGTGTTTAATGGTGCATACATAAACACAGTATAGGAGGAAACATCTTGTAGAAAAGGAGCAAACAAAGGACCATTATACAAACCATTTCAAAAAACCGAGAGAAATATTTACAAAATCTAAATTCACAGGAAAACTAAGAACAGTACAAATGTGACAAAATACTAGAATATAAAGTTGTGGAGAGCTGTCCAGATTTTAAAGAAGTACTCTTATATATGAATTAATATACACAGGGATGTGCAGGAGTCTCAGTATTAAAATGAACATGATTTGCGGGGTGAAACTGTAATGAAACCCTAATAAAAATATGGAAACTGAACAAACAAAGATTATGAAAAGGGTCTAATAATGACTAAAATGTAGGTAAAGAACAAAACACTGTTGAAAGTTACAGAGCATAAAACAATATGGATAAAATAAACTACATAATTAAATATCTTGGATTTATTTGGGAACCTGACACATTTTCAAAGATAAAACTTGAAAATGTGATTATTTTCATTACCTAAATGACCTACCTCACTTTTAAACATTATTTTGTAATGAGCTACCCTCTCCAAATACCACAGATACAAATACATGTTATACTATATTTCATTTAATTAGTCTTTTTTTTTAAATCTTTTAAAATATCCTTATCTTTAATTCTAAGTAACCTGTCCGTCTTTTAACTGTCTGGACTCATATTGGTTTAGATACATTCTTTAAAGGTCCCATATTGTAGAAGGTGGTCATGGTGCCATTTTAATAATGTTAAAGTATGGAAACACATCACAGCATTTATGTTTTACGAACATTAAAGCATGTAAACATGTTCTAGTACGAACCCAAAATACATGGATGAACCTAAAAGGGCACAATATGTCCTCTTTTAAATCAGGACTGTTGCTAACTATTCTAACAACGCACGTTCTTGTTTGCAGGTTTTCTTCCGTGGCGCGTCAGTAAATGCTATCCGAGGATTCCCGATGAGCGCCACCATGTTCCTGACCTACGAACTCTCCCTGCAGTTCTTCAGAAGCTTCTAGGACAGAGGAAACACTTTGGTGCGAAAAGGAATCAAAACTCAGTGAGGCTAAATGAGCTAGCAGGCCTCACGCAGCGTCCACACGTACGCGGTGAAAAAATCTTGGCGGTGGGCGTGTCTGAAGCTTGGGGATTTTTTGCGTGCAACGCGACCAACAACCAATCACATGAATCTCCCGCCCCCGACATACAAAGCAAAAAACTGTCTATATATATAATATACTGTCTATGCTTGCTAGCAATGTTAAAACGAAGTAAACTGGATATAAAATCCCCAAACAGGCGAAAACCTACCAGTTTCACCCACTGTCTCTGCCACCTCCCTCCATGCCTGGTTCCTCCGGTATGTATCCCGGTAGGTAAATAGGGACTGGTCATAAAGAACCGAGTGATTTGCTACCGCAATAACTAATTTCTCCTCCATTTTGTTAGGAATATAGAAATGAACTGCGGTATGTCACTGCCAGCTTACACGCGGTTTGATTGGCTAGCGCTTGTACTGTCAGATTTGCATAAACGGGATTTGATTGGCTGACGCTTCCACCTCAAAGATTTCCAGGCGTTCCAGGCGTCAAAAGTTGAACAATGTTCAACTTTTGAATCCTGGAACGCCTGTAAATCGCCGCTCTGCTTCCCACAATGCAGTTCGGGGAAAAGTGAGGCGAAGTGACGTCACCCCATTCAAAGTGAATGGGCAGAAGCGTTGGAAGATTTTTTCACCGCGTACGTGTGGACGGGGCGTCAGTATTCTGTAGCTGTGAGTTAGCAGATTTAAAGCTAATGCTAACTTTAGCTGAACACACCTCAGCTGTTGAACACTGTACTGTGAACACTGTGAAGCTAATTTCCCTTCTGTAACACAAAGACTTGTCAATGATGTTTTAAAATACGTTTTATATGAGAATAAGGACACAACAATAATCTGTGAGTTCCTGGCTAGCACCTTGGTTGCAGTAGGCTACTTATTAAATACATGTAGGCTATTGTGTGTTAAGCTAGCATGTTTAATGCTAATAACTTAAAATCCCTCTGCTATTTCTGGTAGCTCTGGTAGATTAGTAGCTACTGATTTTTGTATTGTACAAATTGAGCTTGTAATCTTTATTGATAGCTTGCCACTGGTTTCATGAGCAACAATGGCTAGCTATAGCTAAATAGCTTTATTACGTTATGGTGATAAGTCAGGTGTAAGATCAACAATCACTCGTCCTGATAGCTGCCACATAACAGTAGTTGCCAAATACATGCTAATATAATGCTAATGCCAATATAAGCTAATGCTATGAGCGTAACATAGCTAACGGGGCACATGGAGGATTTTGATGTCATTATTTAATAGAAGAGTTGAGTATTGCTAAGGAAAATACATCAAAAAAAATGCTTTGTGTTCCCTTTTTGGTGGCTTGCAGGCAAGAAGGTCATATTGGATGTTTGGGATCAGTCTGCGCTGAGACAGAAGAAGAAAAACAATCATTGTTTGTTTAATTAAGGCTCTTTATACCCCTTTGTTAACGTCACATCTGTATCTACATTGACATCTTTAAATATTAATTTAAATGCGTTACTAGAACTAACCTTAGCTAAGTTTAAAACAGGACATCCTGTGACCTGCGACCACCAAATTAAACTTTTAGTCGCAATGTGGTCTTTATAAAATCATTTAAAAGTAAGATGTGTGCAGGATTAACATTTGAATTAACGATTTTATAAAAGGATGTGACATTTTCAACACACCTGAGTCTAAATGTAACATTTGTGTTAGTTTTCAGTGTTGATTTGTTTGTTTCAATTAAGCTTTCACTTAATTTCAGTTGTATTTTGTTGCTTTTTTGCACATTAATGAGAAAATATATGTTAATTATTCACACTTAATCAGTGCGTTAACCCATTTAAATGTGTACCTTCACTAGGTGAGTTTGCAATGAATCTAATGCTCTTTCTTTTGTGTGGTTTCACAACGTGAATTGTTGCCTTTAAGTGCACATGGACTGAATGTGCGTCCCATGTTGCTGCCACTTGTAAATATAATGTGTGTGTTTCTTATATTAAGAAAGGTTAGTTATCACAATACCAATAATACAGGTGCATTGATCCAGATACATATAAGCCATTCTGTTACATGTTATTGCTTTACAAGGCAGCATAAATGTTTAATTATTAATATCAACATAATTTACAGCACAAAGTTTCACCTTAGACTGAAAATCTTTACGTTTATAGATTAAAAAACACATAGTAGTTGTTGAGAAGTTATGCCTTTGTCAGACAATCATAATAGACCAAAAGTCTCTTTATATATAAATGAATAATAAATATTCAAAGAAATATATTTGAATTTGTATTCATGTCATGTACATACTTGTAAATATGTATACTGCCATTCCAGTTGATGGAGGCACTAAATTGTCATATTGTAAATATATAAGATTTTAAACGCGAGTGTTTCTCTGAACCTTCCCTTCTCAGAACGATGTCAGTGACAGCGTGGAGATAATGAGCTTATCTTTTATCTTTAGTGTTTACATGTTGTTGGTTTTCATGTTTATCTCAGCCTAGGTTGGCCCTCTGACTGCAGACAGCTGATAACAGGTCACTGTCAGGAACACGGTCTGTTTGTTGTGTAAGTTGACCTGTATCTGCCTGTAATGTCACACAGTTTCCACTAGAGGTCAGCGCTTCACAACATAACGTCACACAGGAGTTTATTACCTGCTCTGTCTGTTTCTCTGCATTCAAACCGGTGTTTATATCCACTAAAAACTGTATATTCCAGTGACGTGCGGTGAGGTCCATGGCTGGTGAGGCACTGACTCTTTCAGAGTCAGATTTACAAATATTATATTTTGACCTTAATCGAAATATTCGGATATTTTCAAAAGCTTTTTAGTCTGATGCTTCGATTCATTTTAAACAGACCGTTCAACAAAAGGATACCCAAAATCTAAATATTGGATTGTTCTCTTAGTAAGATCTCATTTTCATTACAATGTGGTCTTACCTTGACTTGAAGATGAAGTCCATGCTATCCTTCTGGACAACATCTCTATTACTTTTTGTAAAAGTCCCCTTATCTTCCTAGTTTCAAAAGTCTAGTTTGTTGTTTGCGTCTACCGTCTCTGCGTAGAATAACAGTAGCAACAAGAACCTGTGGGCTCACGTGCGCCCCCTTCAGTGCGGCAGAGGTTATGGCTGCCTCCTGGTGCTTTTTTCAGTGCCGTTGTACGATGAGACCAGCGAGCCTAAATATATCATATAAGTGAAATAATTATTTAGAGACTATGGATGGCGAGGATAAATGTAATAAAGGGATCTACAAACATTACATTGGTGACCTACAGTGAGATGGTAACAGGCATGCGCTTAGGGCCCGCGCTCCAGCCAGTTTCTGTGGGGTGACGCATTCTGAGGTGAGGCAGACCTCGTCTGTGCCTCACCTTACCACACAGTAACTGGCTTGAGCGCGCTCACAAAATAAGTGCCCACGCAAAATTAGTGCCCGCGCTCCAGCAAGTTACTGTGGGTTTACGAGAGGCAGAGCTCGTCCCTGCCTCACTTCTCATCGCTCCCATGTAGTTGTAGCGGAGCTCGGCAAATTTGCTGATTTTGACTATAAAAAGCGATTGGAATCATACAGAAATCACACTTACGACACAGATCAGTGGAGACATTTTATTATTATTACTATTTAGTTTTTCTTTAGTTGTTTTTCCGTTACATTGGAGTATGACAGGTGAGGCTCTGCCTCCCCTGCCTCCCCTGACTGCACGTCGCTGGTATATACATATTGTGTATGTACAGTGATAGAGTTGTACATAAAACAAATGTGTACTATCTATATATTTTATATAGTATAATATGTCTATAGAGGTTCATATTATATTTAGTCTAGAATAAAACATAGTATGTACTTATATATAGGTCATAGTATATCAAACTGTCCCAAAAAGTTAATAGAAAAGTCATAGTGTTGTGTTACGAAATATCATAGTATAGTTTTGTTTTTTTAAAGTCATAGTTCAGGACGTTGTTATACAATAAAGAGAAAAGTCATTCTAAAGTCTGTCAGTAGTATCACAGTATAGTAGTAGGAGTAGTTTGTCAAAAATGTTTGGTATGTTGAAAGATAAAGACATGGTACAGTAAGCAAACATTTTTTTAATCATACAGTAATACCTCAAATATCATAGTATAGTAAATCTGGAAAAAATAAATAAAGTAATCATAGTAAAGTATGTCGGAAAAAAAGTCATAATATAGTATGTCATAACATTTTTGTCGTATAGTAAGTTGAAAACAGTCATAGTATTTTATGTCTGTAAAAAGAATATGTATAGTATGTCGAAAAAAACTAATTGGAGAGTTCACGTTGTTACCATACAGTTCTGTTATCCAGAATCCATTAATCGGCCGCATACTTTGGTTTCCTCCCGATGAAAGTAATCTTTACATTGTTTAGATTTTGTCCAGCTGATTTTGTCATTGATAATTGGTTTGCATAAAGCTGCACCAGCTCCTTACGTACAGTAGGTGGCAGTCATGAGCAGAGCAATATAAAACACACTGATTTTAATGACATTATTACTGCTTTTAATACGTGATGCAATCAAACACGTGTCATCTTCTGGATTTTTTTGACTCCAGTGACAGTACATTTATTGATGTATTAGGGTTAGGGTCTTATTACTACAGATGTGTTTCTAAGTGTGAAATAGGGGAGTTAAGTAAATACATTGATCCTTTCCTAACCCTAACCCTAACCCTAAAGCCCTGACAATTACGTGGCTGTTATTTCAACAAGGTGAGAATATGAGTCATGTCCACTTTCCTCACATTTTAATTTTCTTCAACTCACTGTTTATTATTTGACTTGAAAGCAATGCCTTACTTTCAATACTTCAGAGGATAATGTTCTAATAATAAACTCATCCTTCCTCTCTGGTGAAGAAACTATAAATTAGACACACTGTTTCTCAATGTCTTTGTATATTCAGTACTGGGATTGACTTGTTATGTATTGGCCAACATGTGTGATAATATAAATACATCTGCAGTAAGCTAATGTCATCTGTCCTAGCTGTAATGCCAATGTGGGAAGAAATATTCCACCTTTTTTAACAATTTAATTTTACGCTAAGCCTTGTGTCAGCTTAGCTTCTATTGCACATTTTACACAGAAAAATATCATATTTCCTCAGGACTGTTTGTCATTTTGCTCTGAGAAGAACTCATATAGCTATTCCAAGATACACAGCGTATACATGTGACGACACACACACACTATCATACATCCTCTGTTCATGGCATTTTCATTGTCCCCGTTAAATGTGAGCATAAACCTGAAATAAAAAGCAATTCTCTCTCTCTATATATGTAAATGTCTTGTGTTGAGTTGAACACACCAAACCCCCTCTCTGCCTTCAGTCATTCAAAAGCCCCTGAACGAGGGAAGTCTAAATGTCTTTTGGAAATTAAAAACAGCCCACACACACTAATCTGTCACCGAGTCTTTCATTCAGGATTAACAAGGCTGTAAAAGAGCAGCAGTGGAGGAGGGAATCAGGCGAGTGTGTGTGTGTGTGTGTGTGTCTCTGTGTGTGTGTGTGTGTATATGTGTGTGTCCGAAATGTATACAAGTGTGTGTTTTAGAGGGTGTTTATTCATTTGAGTCTTTTGCAGTGACACCCTGGTTCACACTCACTACATTAACATACATTCACACATTCAGAATGTGTGTGACAGACACACACACACACACACACAGACACACACACAGACACACACACACACACACACAGACACACACACACAGACACACACACACACACACACACACACACCGCCTGTTTCCCTCCTCCACTGCTTTACCTTTTACATTGAGAACACTGTATTTAATATCATTACAAACACAATATAATGAAGGTTTGCAAATTCATTCTACAATAGAGGGGCTGCAATCTATCATTAAATATGTAAATATGATATCTTTGCTTTTTATTATCAATGATTTAAATATTTCTAGTCCCTTATAACATATAAATCTACCAGATAGGCCAACTTGAGGTCACAAGTACTTCATTTAAAGTTGAATTTGCGCAGTAAAATGTGTTTTTTTATAAAGAGATCTGTAGTTAACGACAAGTAGTAGTGACTTTAGATCTGCAATAGTTCATGGATTAGTCGTTGAAAACTAATTGGCTACTATATAATCAATCATTAAAACTGTCCTTTTTTAAAGTGGCCCTATTATACTCATTTTCATGTTTCATTTTGTACTGTAACTGTGGGATTGTATCCTTTGCAGACCATTCACATGCACTTAAACCCCATATAACACACTATAGGTAAGGGAATTCCCCCAAAACATCATACAACATTTTTTTTATGAAAAATGCATGGTAAATCATAAATAAAAACACAAGAAGCTTTTTATAAACCTTTTTTTAATTAGAGTTATGCATTTAATTTCCAAAAAGAATGATTCAATTCCATTGATGAGACAGTTTTACAGTGATTGGGCTCCACACGTAGTATATGACATGCAATTAAGGAACACATAGCATAATAACTCATATTTTACATTCTTAACCTCTGCACCTGAAGGTATTTCACCCTGAATTAAAAAAGAAAGACCCTTCTGATTCAAATGTGGGAACTTTAAGAACAATCTGTTGTTGAAACCCCTTTTTAGTGCTTTCCAATATTTACTGTAGTCCATTGCTGTGTCTCAACTCTTACACTTTGCATGATGCACTTAAAGTCGTGCACTGTGAACACTTAGTAAAGTAAGTGTATTTTGACCGGGGATTATCACTATTGTGGTTGTTAGCTACCTAGCTAGCTATCTACGCTAACGGTCGTGGAAGCAATTCATTACAGTTCGCTTGATTAACCCAATACAATTAACAGTGGCTTATTTTCAACTATCATAACGGTCTGTTTAATGAATAGTGAAAAGAAGCCACAAGTATAACTTTTATTTGGAAAGAGCAGTTTACGCTCAATAGCCAAGATGCTAAGACGTGTTAGAAGCGTTCGACACACAACTTTTGGGACGGTAAAATTAACAGTGGCTTCTTTTTGACACTAGTATAGTATAGTATGTTTAATAAATAGTGGGAAAAAGCCAAATGAATAACTTTTATTTCGATAGTGCTGTGTTTATTGGAACAACTTTAACCACATATTACGCAAAATAGCCAAGATGCTACGACGCTAAGTGTTAGAAACCTTGCACACTTGACATTTGGGACAGTATTAGTGCCTCATCCACGTACTTATAGTGTATTTTGCCATATTTTGCAGTGGTATACACTTTAATAAGTACAAAAGTATGCAAATTGAGACACAGCACATGTCAATTGCAGATTGAAGCTGCATCTCCGGACAGTAAATAGATTTAGTTTAGCAACAGAAACGTTAGCATCATCTGCAAACTGTGAACAACGCCCTTTACGCTGATTGGCACAAATGGGCGAACTAAAGGGATTACGGCCAGGTATTCAAAACCCTGCTCACTACATTAGTACGCTTTTCACCTCACATACCTTTTAACTTTACCGTTTTTAGAGGGCTGGCGGTTAGTAAAAAATAATTACAGGTAGTTGAAAGTGGTGACTCTCAGATGCCATAACCATCGTAAGTGTAACATTAATTCAAGTGCTAATGCCACAAAGACTGGAATGTATTTAAAGAGATTTTTTTCGTTCACAGTAACAGTTGTGCTCGCCCAAAGTCTCGTCTTTCACTGGAGGGAAACGTAAACGTGGTGAAAAGACGAGCTTCGCCGAGCAACACGCGTTAAACTGGATTGAAAAGGCAGGATTCAGCATGGCAGTCACAATGATGTACGTGAAAAATGTTACAGAAAAGACAAATGTTATGACATCATTACAGTGTTCAGTGTTAAACAGTCCAGCCTTGTTTTGGAGGAACGATAAAGTTTAAAGGTTTTTATTCAAAATGTTACTTCTCCTCTCAACCGCTCTTTGCATTTCATAGTTATATATTTAAGAAGTAAACATGTGGCGTGTCTTTTGCACACTGCCAGAGTTAATGATTTTGTGTTTATATGAGAAATATCACCAAAACGAATGGAGAATCTTTGCTTTTTTAGGGATGAACTGTGGTTTTGAATGGCAGTTTCTCACTTCTCGTAGTGTTTCTAGGCTCCTGACAACAGAAGATGCTTTGATAATCCAGTTTCTCTTTTGCTTGAGTCTCCCCAAAAACCCCATCAATAGTAGCTTTTGATTGGAGTCGTTTTAGAGAAACACCGGCCAGGATTTGATGTAGCAGTTTAATGTTTCCGAGGCCTTTCGTGCCTAAATATACACACTCATTCACCCACATCTACTTTAGTTAAGAAAATATACAGTAAATATCATCCATGTAAAATCATCAGTATAGTTTACAACCGCTATCTACTCCTTTCTCTCCCTTTCCTATATAGAGTGGTGCCGTATTGAGTCCTTAAAGCCGGGAATGAGTTAGCATTAGCATTCGTCTCGTAGTCAGTTTTCTAAATGTGTTTTGGTTAGCTGCCCAAAATAAGGTCTATTGTTAAGACACGTTTTAGAGATTTTAACGTATTATTCTACGACAAAAAATACGTCAGTAAGTACCCCACTGGTGGATTTAAAAACGGCGGTTGCTAACAAGTGTCTAACTGAGACGACTAAACGTCATCACGCCCAACATTAGCCACCTTTAGCTTAGCGGTGGTGCCGTGAAGTCATGTGACCGTGCTGTAGTTCCTTTATAGCCCAACATTAGCCGCCTTTAGCTTAGCGGTGGTGCCGTGAAGTCATGTGACCGTGCTGTAGTTCCTTTATAGCCCAACATTAGCCGCCTTTAGCTTAGCGGTGGTGACGTGAAGTCATGTGACCGTGCTGCAGTTCCTTTATAGCCCAACATTAGCCACCTTTAGCTTAGCGGTAATGACTTGAAGTCATGTGACCGTGCTGTAACGTTAGCTTTTTTTACTTTTAGCAATGGCATTTACTCTTCAATTATTATAAAGTGGTGTTAATAAGTGGAGATTATCCTGCTGAACAAAACGTGTTAGTATCATAAACATGTCTTCGCCACAGATCTTATTTTCTGCAATATTCCAAAAACCAATGGAAGGAAACCTTGTGATGCTAACTCTAGTTTGGCCTATAATTCTTCATTATTGCACCACTGTATTAATCCAAGGATCGATCTTTATTTCGCTCAACAAACACTTTTATACACGGAAGTATCTCATGCAACTAGGATGGATTAAAACGTTGACACTTCACACCAGGACGAGTGACAGATGAGTTAAACTAACAAACAGGTAACATGATAATAGCCCTTTTCAAAGGCAGTTCACAAGCTGTGACGCCTCGAGACGAGTCCCGCGGAGAGACTACTGAACAAACACAGGATGTATGGCTGTACTTTCCATGAAGTGGCCATGAATTAAGACTAGTCCAGGATCTATGTCTCCTCTTCCCACCCGGGAGATACAAGGCTCGGATAAACTTAATTCACGAGCTGTTGGAGGGAATATCCCTGTCTTCATGTTATAATAAATGAAATGAATCTAGATGATTCTCCTCAATCAACTCATAGCTCATGCATTACTCCGGTTGGTTTATGAGAATGAGCAAAGCATTCAAATAAGAATTATGTATTTTACATAGAAATCTATTTTCTTTAGACCTAGGTTGTTTTAGTTACAGTATCTATATATTTTTCTTTAAATTGCACTTCCCCCATTTTGTTTTTAAAATGCTCCAGCACTGATGTCTTAAAGCCGTGATCACACAGGATATCTGCAAACCAAACTCATTTGGCAGGAAATCTCCTTAATGTTTTGCGCCCATCAAATCCAATCCAATCCAATTGGTGCAATGGTGCAAATTCGTAATTTATAAAATGACCAAGTAGTAGTTGACATAAGACTTTTATACGTCAATGTCAGTTTACATTTGAGAGCTTAAGCTGCATTCACTTGATATTCAGTAACATGGCTCTAAGCTAACGTTGGCGTTGTGCTTCTATGGAGAGAAACACGCCCGATGAAAGTGAAGGTGAAACTCTTGATGTCATTCACCGCTGAAATTGTCGTCAAGCGCTGCACTCAAAGTACAAATAATTTAGACTCTGACCTTGTTTACTGCTGACCTTTTGACGTGCAAACCAATCACATGACAGCTGTATGTAGCGACGTGAGTTAGCACGGAAACAAAACTAACTGGCTGTTTTTACTGCAAAGCTCTGCGCCCAATTTCGCGATTAGCAAAGAGCAAACCTTATATCATGTGAACACAGTTTAAGTCTGCAAACTGACATCTTTGATTACTTCGTCCCAATGCTAGCTACAATAAACTCGATGTATAGAATAGATCTAGAGCTTTTGCAGGCGACTCTTCAGATGTTTTTTTGTATTTTAGCTGATTCCCAAAGCTCCTGTGCGATCACGACGTTAAGCTAACCTCAGACAACAAAGAACATCGAACGCTAAACAACCCCATCGACCGCCAGTCGTTCTGGATCCAATGCACGGATTCTGTTGCCTGGAGACTCGAACAGAAACAGGAAATTGTGTTTTTTTTTCTCTAACCTTTAGATTTTTGGTGTATTCTCTTCTCTACTAACATTTTGCATGCTCAACATTTGAAAGGAATGTGTTAAGTATAACTCTTTTAAGACGTGGCACGACCAGGGAGTCACCCATAGCTTCTGCCTGTGCACAAAATAGTTCAAAGACACATTTACGTAAACCAGGACTATATGAATTAGCAACATGGTCGCACATCACAGACACGTAGAAAGACACACACATATAAACACACACACACACACACACACACACACACTTACCGTACACATGTAGTACACTGAGACAGTTATAACAAAGGCTTCTTTTTTTAACATACATTTTCTTTGCGTATACATTAGTATACATGTTTAAAGGTACAAGAATGGTGAGGATTTTACGAACAGAAATGAGGTTTTTTTTCACTCCTTTGACAGAAAACAAACATGAGACTGTGGAAATATTCTCTTTTTTTAAGCATTTTAAGTCATTATTGCGATCTAAATAATATGGCTTTGTCTAGTGAAAAGTCCTATCTGAGCTAGAAAATGAAAAATAAAAGGAAATTGTTTTTATAGAGTTTATGACAACTTCATTAGTTATTTAAACTCATGGAAAGGTGCATTTTTATCGTAAACTACCCACTGAAAAACCACCTGGCCATTTAGGAATAACCCACATGCTTATCAATAAATGTCTATATATTTAGGTGGTTTCACTAAATAGAGATTGATTTCATTTACAGCACGTCTACTTCAATGCTCTATGACAAATCACCATGATATTTGTTGGATTCAAAGATTAAGGGATGCAGAAAATACTTTGCTCCTCAAACCAGTTTTTCCACGCTTCAGTGAAATTATCTTTTTTTTTTTTGCCTTGAAACACTTTTTTGTTTAATGGTGGTCTTTGGGATGCTCCTGCAGGTTTTGCACGAACAATAAAAACCAATCGGCATGCACGTCTTTTTATTTGGCAAAAAATAAATAGTATGATCTCACCAAAATGTCTTTGGTCTCGATGTTGATGAACTTCAATCAAATTAAGGATGTGGGGAAAGGTGAGTTCATCAAGAAAGTGAAGTAAATCATAAGCTTGGTTGCATTGCAATACATTGGCAGCACATTCACAGTAAAGTAAATAAAAACAGACATTCCCTGGCATTTGCATTCATGTGTGAAGAAGAAAAACAATAAAGAAAATCGTTTAAATTAAGAGACACTCCAGTGCTTAATGAAGAACCCACTTGTAACCAATCATAGATGGGATGACAGAAATGACTGCAGTGGTCAATGCTTTGATTGTCTATGGGAACGCTCCACCTAAAATGATCATGACTGTATGTCATTGTTGAGAAAAAACAGCATTGACTTAAAAATATGGATTCAAACAAGGTACAAAGATCTTGTTGTTTGAATGGACGATACCTCGAGCTAACTAAATGTATTTCAAAATACTTGTGATTGAAAATCCACATATTGACATGAGTTTGTGACACGTTGGAGATCTTAAATGTTGCTTTTCTAGCATGTTGGCAGTCTAACTAGCTGACTTTTGTAAACCTAGAGGTTGAATTAGGAAGGATATTAAGCTATTCTTCAGCAAACAGTTCTTCGGAAAGCCATTGGTAACAGTGAATTATGTTTTTAAATCTCTTTGTGGGTTGTAAGGCATTAATAACCTGGTCTGGGGTTTCCAGAAGTAGTTTGAACAATAGCTTCTGGAAACCCCAAAACACACAACCAGCCAACTTCAATTAAATTCATTTTCCAAAAAAGTATCCGATGCCTACATGCTACCAACAACTGTACACCTGTTTGACGCAAAATGAAACCCTCATTTACAATTCCTCTGCTAGAGGAGATGGTATGAAGGCACATGTCCTAAAAACTCAAATGCTGATTTTTTTTTTCAATATAAAGACCTACACAAGGTTCATAAAAGTAGAAAACACTCACTGAAATAAACACAACATGCTCCATCTACTGGAAAACATGGTGGCAGTGCCGTGTGAAAAACCACAGAAGCATGAGGACAGAAGTGTCCGCTGTCCTTCTTTATAAGGGAATACTGTTCTCCATGGGTCCCCATCGCCTGTCAACAGATCACGGCCAACCAATCAAAAATGTCTGATCTCAACAGGTGTAAAAATAGCGACGAGAAAAGGACAAAAGACGTACTAAGTCGTAAGAAATGTGCTAAGTGGCAGTTGAAAGTTTGTACGGCAATTTGGCAAATAAAAGAGGGAAGAATAACGCAATCGTCGAGGAGTAGAAAAGAATAAACGATTTCTAGAAAGGCAGTGTGTAGCCTCTAACAGTTTGGCAAGAAACACCCACCCCATAATCCATTTTCAACTTTCTACATGTCCCCAAATCTACCCTGAAACCCTGCCTGAATACCCGAAACACTTCAGTTCAGCCACAGAAAGATCCCCACCTCCCCAGGCCAGACTGCACCCTGAATGTAGGGTTCGTTTCATTTGTTGTTGTTGTTGTTGTTGTTTTTTACTTCTTGAACATGTCCTGGAGAGGTCCGGGCAGAAACTTGAGGACGGTGTCGAGGATGCTCTCCTCGTCCTCTTCGTCGTCGTCTCCGCAGCCTCGAGGGATCGCCTTTTTGGGGCGAGTGAGGGATCCCTCGCAGGCCTGCTCCATGGCCGCTCTCCTCTGCCTCTTCTCCTCCTTCTTCTTCAGCCCGTACTGAAGAGAGAGGGCGACACGCAGGGAAGGAACATCAAGGTGAATGAGAGGAAGAAACGCGTAAAGAGATAGAATAGCAGTTAGCGTAGCCACCTTTCTAATGAATTTGCTATCAAGAGTTACAGAGTTGGTTCTTGTTTTAGGCAAGGCAAGTTTATTTATACAGCACCTTCCAACACAGGGCAATTCAAAGTGCTTTACAAAAATGAAAGACATTAAGAAACATATTATAAAATGGCATTTAAAAACACTCATTTAAAAGCAAAGATAATAAAACATGACTAACAAAGGTACATGAATTAAAGTCACAGTGCAGTGTGAGATACACACATCTGAAATGTTTAGCTCTGACTCTCAATCATTGCTCACTTTCTAGCAGAAATAGTTTTCTATGACCTCACTTTCTTTCTAATTTCTTTTTTAACTTATCCTTTAGTTATTTCAAGTGTTTCATGCTAACCGAACCCCCCTTTGGAACATTATAATCTTTTTTTTTAGGAATATAAACTTAATTCAAGTTGCAGTGTTTTAAGAGAGCAATTTAAATGTAATTTATTGGGGTTTCAAGGGTGATTTCCTTATGACTCACAGGTGAATGAGAGGAAGAAACTTGTAAAGAGATAGCATAGGAGTTAGCTTAGCCGCCGTTCTATTGAATTTGCTATCAAGAGTTACAGAGTTAGACCTTCTTTTGAAAAAAATTAACAAATTCATTCAAGTTGCAGTGCCATATACAACCTGAATACTGTTCCAAAGGCTTTTCACCATGAAAAGACCATTCTTAATGTATGCATACCAGCTTCAGTAAAAAAAGTAGAAAAAGTAATTCTATCAGCATTTACAACGCAGCCAGAATCTTCATAATTGAATTTTGTTGCAATAAAAAGTAGTTGTGCTCAGAGAACATACAGCTTGTGCAAAGTTAGGTAAAAACTGTTGTTCAGGAACAATTTTTTCTTCCAAAGATTGTTATATGATGTATAACAAGGACACAATTAAGAAGGAACAATGAAAAAGGTCTCGATGTACACTACATCTCGAAGCATATTTGGGCGTAAGTAATTTCAAGGACTAGTAAAAAGACTTCCAATTTCCTCTGCAGCAATGTGTTGCAGTCCTACCGGGTCATACAGGTGAAGCATTAGTAGAATTTCCTAACTTTATTTATGCTCCATTTTAACTGCACCACTGTGTCACTTGCACCATTCTCTTTCACTATAAGAATTATACTACACATAATACATAAGTATTTTGTATGTTGCATTGTTGGAGGAACCTGTGACTTTTATTGACTAAATGAGGCTGTGCATAGAACAGAAACACTTTGAAATTGGTATCTTGAAATCAATGTAATTCTAGTTAAGACCTTCAAAGACCTTTTTTTTTGTGAGAATAAAGTCAGAATACAAAATAATCATGTTTTGGTCAATCTCAAAAAACGGAAATTGGTGCATAAAAAGGAAACAACAGGAAGCTCTTGGACTTAGTTTGACTTCAGGCTTGTGGTATTCTTGAAGTTTAGACATTTTAAATATCGGCAAAAAGTTTTCATGGCCTAGAAAACGACAGCCATGTTCAACCGCATCATTGGAGTGCAGTAATCCATAAAGGTGAAGCATTAGTTGGACCAGAGGAGTGTTTCCTACCTTGTCCCTGATGGTCTGCCGTACTTTCTCCCTCTCCGCCTCCATGCGGCTGTGCTTGGCCTTCCTCTCGTCCTCCTGCTGCCTCAGAGCCTCCTGGTGCTCCTCCTCCTTCTTCGATGCATCCGGATCTTTCTCCTCCTCCCCACCCAGCATCTTACCCATATCTTTGGTGGCCCCTGAACACAAAACAGATACAGATATTGGAGGTAAACACGTGTTTTATTACTGAGTTTCACCTTTTGATGCTGCTCTCTTTGACAAAGAACACCTGCCGATCAGATTCTGACACCCAAAGGAAAAGATAAGATAAGATAAGATGGACCTATATTAATCCCTGTGGGGAAATTCAGTAGTTTATTAGTCCATTTTTTGTCAGAAACAAAACATACAACAATAATAATAATACAAAATTAATAATAATTATACAAAGAGATGCAAAAAAAACAACAAAAAACGTTCAAGGTACAAAAAAATGAATTCTCAAATAGTCTCTGTCATGTTCAAAAGGGGCAAGCTTAAAAAAACTTTTCTGGTCCCCCTCTAGCGTACATTTTTCTTGAAAATAAAAGATTAGGTCATCGTCATCATGTTCGTCATGTTGTAAACAAATAATGATTTTTTTGTACAAAACAACCAAAAAGAAATAACTTTTAGTTAGTAGTTTAAACAGCAACAGGGTGAGAATGAAAAACAGGACGGCACAGATTCACACAAGATTAAAGATTAATATAATTGAAGATACAATTAAAATGATATCAGTTAAGTAACTTTTAAAATAGGAAATGAACTAAATGAACATAATATACATATTTGAGTCATATATACATATTACATATATTTACATGTATGTGTGCCGGTTAAATGTTATTCTGAAAACGGTGTATATTTTATGTACGATGATGCACAAAAGAAAAGATGTTTTGACAAAGTGCATTGATTCCTTTGTTACTTTGGATTAAGAAAGACATAAGAAACCTACTTCATATGGGTTTTATGTATAAAAACACTGAACAATACACCACATGTACACAACACCCCGTCTATCCCAGTCAACAATGAAAAGCGTGTGTGTAAGCAGTTCTGAAGATTATGTGGAGACGGGTTTTCTAAAGATTCTCGATGCGTCTTGGAAATCAAAACGGAGAGAGAAGAAGAGCCAGCTGGTAAAACTTCAAAGAAGCACTGAGACGGAGGAAGAGACGTTCTTCCATCTGGTGTCGGCCATCTGTCACAGATACCTGAAGTATTATTCAAAGATTAACATACTTGGTATTGTGTCGTGTGACGGCAATTTGGATTTGGAGAGAAATCTGAATTGTTTTATGTCATTTAACAGGAAGAAGTCTTGTGAGATGAAAGAGGTAGGACTCTTCCTGGTCCATGGCAGGTACAACAACAAGTCAAAGAAATGCTATTTTCTACATGAAGACGAGATGTTTTCTTGGACAAGTGTTGAAATATTAAGTCAATTCATTGATCAAGAAACAAGGCCAAACAGTTTCTGAACGCTGCGTTTTGTCTAAACTGTAAATTGAAACTCTACGGAAGAGGATTAGGGCCATCATTTTAAAGTCAGATTTCTGTAAAATGAGAACATGTTTTCTTGGACTCTGGGAACAAAAATGAGATCATTTTTGGACATATTTTGTATAAGTTGACTAACCCAAAAGAATAAAATGACAGGTGAAATTATGATTAAAGTTGCCATTGAAGTCTAGGTACTTTTTTGTGTCTTAAAGAAGGAAAGTTTGGAAAAAGTTAAAATGCTTCTTTAGAAACTTCAATAACTTTTTTCTTTGACTTTTCTTTCTTTTACACAAGTTAAAATGATCTGCTGTTACCTTTGCCTAAAATATATAATATAAAATATTACCATGTGCATAGACGAAGAACTGAAACAATCTGTAGAACAGGTTGACTACATGTTTGGTTGAATGCCTTGCTCAAAGGCTCCTCAGTTTTACCTGCACTCTCCCTGCCTCACCTCTTTATCAGTGACAGAAGCAGCTTCTAGACGTGAAAGCCACTCCCTCAGGCTTATTGATATTGCTGCGGTTACCTCCGTCTGATCGATAGTAAATACAGGACCACCTGAGCGAGTATGAATTATGGATCCTCCAGCAGAGAGAAAGCTTCATCTGGATATTGATCCTGCTCTCAGGCGCTGATGGGAGGAAGGCAAGGCTGTCACACTGCATTCTGAAACCATCTGGCGTCTTTCTTTAGCCAGAATAAAGACCAAATATGTAGCAGATCCCTCCGAGAGATGGTCGTACACTTGACTGATGATTTTGAATGTTTTGAAGAGCTTTACAAAGACACAGAACTACAAATACGTCCAAGCTACGTCCATATTAGCATCACTTTAGCATACCATTAAACAAGTGAAGTTCAAATAGTTAGCAAAGCTATAAAACAGTATATAAATGAATTAGGACACAACCCACATGTTTATATTACAGTTAACACTAACCTTGTGCCTCTTGCTAACCCTTAAATGTAAAATGTATGTTTTGATATCGCCGTATTTAAATGTAGATATCTCCGTTAATGTCTTTACTTTATCTCCGTTCTTTTTCTCCGTCAAGTTTTTTCTTTGGGAACAGTAACTTCCTGTCAGCATGTCTAAATAAAACAGGAAGTTGAGCTAAACTACGCTTAAGACATGTATACAATTGCAATGAAAGTAACAAAACCAATGCCATCTCCTTTTCAGGTCCAGAGAACACAAATTGGGTTATTTACTAAATATCTGTCAACACCGAAGAGATTATTTCGGGAGTGGAACGACCAGAACAAAGGAGGGCTGTGTGCTTTTCTGCAGTGTAACCTAAAGATAAGGATATATATAAGATAAGATAAGAAAACCAGGATTCACACAAGGTAACAATCAAAGATAAAATACAATACAAATCAAAATAATGATAAAAAAATAAGGTGATAAAGTAACTGTTGAAACAGATCAGTATCAACACTGACTGCAGTTTGGATGTTCTGGTTAGAAATCATGACTCAAATATACTTTTTAAAGTCTAGTAAAAATCTATAGTCCAGTCATCGCTATTGATTACCGACCCTATCAACCCCCACACATATATTTTGGTCATTTAATGTTAGATCTTATAATATCAAAGTTGTTAATTTAAAATGATAAACTAGGGTTAGGTTTACAGTTAGTTTAGGTTTAGATCGGTTTAGTCCATTATCTACATTTACTGCAGTTTGGTGGTTCTGGTTAGAAATCACAGGGTTAGGGTTAGGGTTAGGGTTAGGGGTTATGAGTTAAGGTTAGGGGTTAGGGGTTAGGAGTTAGGGTTAGGGTTAGGGTTAGGGGTTAGGAGTTAGGGTTAGGGGTTAGGGTTAGGGTTAGGGTTAGGGACTAAAATATACTTTTTAAAGTCCAATAAACATTTATGGTCAAGTCATCGCTATTGATTACCGACCCTTTCAACCCTCACACATATATTTTGGTCATTGAATGTTAATTTGCAATAAAACATCAAACTGAAGCCTTGTTATCTGGATTAAATCTTAAAATGAAAACTACAAAATGGCTTTTTCTCAGGTGCCAAAGGCCATTTTTCATATTTCAATCAGGATGCAATCCTTAACAAGATCATGGTCTTATCCCAAATATAATATGGAAGTTTTAAAAAGAAAACGTAACCTAATATTGTTTGATTTGCTGAGTTGTAATGACTGTAAAGATCTTATAATATCAAAGTAGTTCATTTGCAATTGTATGCTATAGGGTTACAGTTAGTTCTGGTTTGAGAACATGACTCAAATGTACTTGTTAAAGACATTTATAGTCCAGTCATCGCCATTGAATATCAAGCCTATCAACCCCCACACATATATTTTGGTCATTTAATGTTATGTTGCAATATAAAACACTGAAGTCCTGCCTCTTTGAGCACACTGGAGCCAAAAGAACATTTCTGAAGGAGTAAATTACTCAGAAGGAATGTATTTTTAAGGACTGTGAAGACACTTCACCCCAAATTGCTCCTGTGGGGATTGTCCACAGTATTGAGTATGTAAGTCGCTTTGGATAAAAGCGTCTGACATGTAATGTAATGTATCAGTACTTTACTCCACTACTTATTTTTCTGACGACTTTTTACTTTGACTTCTTACATTTTGAACCCAAATACCTGTACTTTCTACTTCTTACATTTTCCAAACAGGCTGGTTCCTTTAGTTTGAATGTGTGTTTGGTGGCGTGATCATTATTATTTAGAGTCATTGCGTGCCTATTGATTTGAACACGATCCGTGTATCCATCATTTCCTGGTCTTCTCTAAAGAAGAGGGACCAATGAAAACGTTGTCATGTTGCCGTTGTTCAGCATGGAAACATTCATTAGCTAACAATGACATTATTGTTCTATTAATATAAAGGGAGGTCAGGTACTCTTTAAAACAGCTGCTAGTTATGGGTACTTTTTACTGAAGTACATTTCAAAGCCCATACTTCTTTACTTTTACTTGAGTAAAGAAGTTTAGTCAGTACTTCTACTTTTACCAGAGTATTTTTAAACATGAGTATCTGTACTTCTACTTTGAGTAAAGGATGTGTGTACTTTTGCCATCTCTGTAGATAAAACACTGAAGTCCTGCCTCTTTAAGCACATTGGAGCCAAAAGAACATTTCTGAAGGAGTCATTTACTCAGAAGGAATGTATTTTTAAGGACTGTGTGGCTCCCTTTCGGATTTGTGAAGCGAGAGTGGAGGTGTTGGGGGGTTAGAGACTCAAACTGAGTTCCTAATTGCCCTACAGCGCTGTGTGGTGGCAGCAAACCTGAAGATGACAAATTAGCACTCAGCGGGGGGGAAGAAACGCTCCCCGTTAAGGTCAGACTGTCAGCTGCGTACGACTCATTACAAACACACAACATATGTACTGGAAATATGTATGTGTGTAAACATCTGAGGAGCAATATTTATGAGCATAGTCAGTTTGTTAGAGGTGCTTTGTTGCTCATGCAAACAACGGACAAACACAGCTGTTATGCTATCTGATATATCGTATTCCAATTACTTGTATATACTCTCCTTGCACTATTTTAACTGTTTTATTGTGTAGCACTGTTGGAGGAGCCTGTGACCTCAGATGTTCATTGATATACACTCTAGCTCTGAACACATGACAATAAAAGCCTTGAATCTTGAATCTGTCTTGAAATGCTTTGAATCTCATGACTTTTGTTGAGAAATTACAAACATTGACATTCCTAGAGCTGCACTATCAGCAAAAGAAAGATCGATGTGTGGTCTGCCAGCTCAGATCTTAAGGACCCTTTTATACTAAACACTGTTTGATCCAAATGTTCAGTTTTAATCTGAACCAAATTAATAGGTTGGACAATGGACGGACGTCTAAACTAAACCAGCTTGGTCTGACGAAAAGAGGTCGTCTCTGTCTAGATTTAAAGGAGAGTACACTGACATATAAACTTAATAACTTAAAACTTAAGTCGTCAGTGCAGAGCCAGTTTACAAGATGAAATCAAAATGGAAACAATGGTATGGACCTCTTGGTGTGAAAAGGCCTTGGTCAAGATAAGCATGCCTATACACCAACACTGAAACACATGAGCACATACTAGAGTTTAAAAAGGCAGAAATACAATCTGAGCTGACAAGAAATGCTCCGTTTTAGTTTAACACAGCGGTTTTCAAAGTGTGGGAAAGAACCCCTCAAAGAACATAAGAACAGCCGCGCCCCCCCTCCCAATTATTATTGCTATTATTATTATTATTATTATTATTATTATATTGTTGTTGTTGCTATAATGCAGGGGTATTCAATTGCATTTCAAAGAGGTCCAGTAAGAGAACATGTAATTAAATGCTCTGACTCACTGACTGCACCGATTTGATTGGCTGAGTAGCGTCAACTCCTTAAAACATTAAACAACAACATATGTTTTTAACATGTTTAACATTTTCAACATCGTGGATAAATCCTCATAAGCTCCCGGCAACACACTGAACGTCAACTTTGCCTCCTTATTACACTCACCCCTACTTTAGTGGGAACAATGAGTCTGCGTCTTTGATGCGCTCAGGCGGATGATGCGGGGATGCAATGTCGACAGGAATAAACGCAGGTCATCCTCTGGCTGCAGCCTTGACCCGTACTTGCTTTTGATCAAAGTCAATGCGAAAACCCGCACTCACACAGGTAGGTGGAGGTGAAGGGAATGAGCACTCACACAGGTAGGTGGAGGTGAAGGGAATGAGCACTCACACAGGTAGGTGGAGGTGAAGGGAATGAGCACTCACACAGGTAGGTGGAGGTGAAGGGAATGTGCACTCACACAGGTAGGTGGAGGTGAAGGGAATGAGCACTCACACAGGTAGGTGGAGGTGAAGGGAATGAGCACTCACACAGGTAGGTGGAGGTGAAGGGAATGAGCACTCACACAGGTAGGTGAGGTGAAGGGAATGAGCACTTTTACAGCCTTTTTGGCGAGGTGGGGGAACTCTGTCTCCACAGACAGCCAAAAGTGACACACGTTTTCTGCCAGACGCTGTCTCCTCTCTCACTTTAGGTAACTTCACTAAAAATCGATCCATGTTGCCGCTCGCATAAAGTTAGCTGAAGTTAACCAGCTAGTTTTCACTGTTTCTCGTTATTTTGTTCTCACGCTGCGCCTCCCCTGAAGCTCTCTGGCGCCCCCCCGGGGAGGCGTGCCTCACACTTTGAAAACCGCTGGTTTAATACACACAGTTAAGCACACACACACTATGTTATGAACATAAAGGTTCACCTGCTGAATTAGAACCAGAACAGATGAACCAAAGAAAGAGAAAAAACCATAAATCTGAGGAGAAAAAGCTGAAGATAGTAAATGAAAAGGAAAGTAATTATCACTCCTCTCTCTAGAGAACGTTTTGTCTTCACACTTCACATGTTCAATCATCCTTCCTTCACTTCTGTCCTTTAACACTCCTTTCCTCTAACCTTCTGTATTCCTTTTCACTATTAAAATGATATTTCAAGACTCCTCTGGACTCAGACACTTGCTTTATATCTATATTTGTGTTGGGTTGGTTGTATAGTTTCTTGATATAATCAAAGTTCAGCCTCTAAAATGTCTTTGGTTCTTCAGTGGGTCCCTGAATGAATGATATTGAATCGGTTACATCTGGTTTACTCAGGCCATTTTGCTTTTTCTTTACCGATGACTTCGAAAACACAAGTGCCAGCAGAGATTTTATTCAGATGTCATACCTTCATATGTAATTATTTGACTTATTAAGTGGCTTTAGGGAAGGTAATGTTGATCTGGGTGTAAAATAAAATCAACAATGCAATTTTCCGATAGATTAAGCGATGAATTAAACAATGATATACTGGTTTATATCTATATTTGTGTTCCTTTCAAATTGAAATCCTTTCTAGTGTTGGACTCTGTCGCGAAAATACTGAATTCCAATACTCTTCCAATATCAGAGTAAATGATCACAAAGGTATCCCAACTGTAGCTGTGTACATGACAGGATGTATGATTACCTAGAAGAGCATCAGGACTGTTTGAGGCATATGATAGCTATGTGATTAACATGATGATTCAGCCTCTATGGAGATAGACATATGACAAGCATGATCATTTCTGACGTGGAGCTAATCTGAAGTAAACATTGAATACTGCTTTCTATTCCTCCATCTTGTGACTGTGTAACTCCCTCTCTTGGATATCAGCATGTGAAGGACACTGTTCAGGAACTAGTTGATGCTCTGTATGTGATGACTACTTCCATTCTGGAGAGGATCACAAATACATGGATCCTGAGATTGAAGCTCAAGCCGGGGGAGAGTGAGATTTTTCTAACAAACTCTGTCACCACACAGCCATCACGTTAACATCCCTGCAGTTAAGACTTGTGTATCCTCCCTCTTTTCTCTCCTTTGCTTCCTGTTCCTCACCCTTCATCACCTCCTCCTCCTCCTCAGTCCATTAGAGGCCAGCTCACAGATTTCCACCGCAGACAAAAGTGGGCAATTCAGGGCAAGTGCTCCAACGGCCCCGATCCTCTTATTGTGCATTCAGACGCTCATTACTTCACTCACTCTCTCCATGGGTCATGTCTTTATGCCACAGGGGGATTCACACACAAAGGATCCACATTTAAAGAGATGGAGATACATCAGTGGCATGATGGTTAGCGCCCAATGGAGAAATCTGACTCAAACTAGATTTAGAAGCAAAAACACAAACTGTGTTGAACTTTCAAAAAATAAATAAAATGTACCTAATCAATATTAATAATAATAATACATGGGGTGTTTATAGCGCCTTTCCTAATGTTCAAAGACTCTTAAATTGATTATTTAATTACATTCATCTATGTATTAGAGGTTGGTTTATTCAAAATATTGTCTTACTTTGGCATATATATATAAAAACTATTCTGTAAAATAACACAACGAAATAGATAGATTTGAAAATTGATGGAAGGTGTGTTCAGACTAAGCCCCCAGGAAGTGCGGTACTACACTTCCGTATCAGTCGCTGGGCCCGAACAGACTTTTTCCCATTGACTAACATTGGGAAAGAGACGTCTGTAAATCGTTGGATAATGTTTTTTAAACTAAATAAACTACCCAGTATGAACGTTTGTATAGCCCTTATTAAAAACATTAGGTCCTCAAGTTGTAAAATGTGCTAATAACGTTATTCTGAGAGTTATTTTCCTCTGCATTATGAACGCGGATCTAACCCACGGGACCGCGCCGCCCGGCACGTTCATGTGACGTGTTCAGTACTACATGAGTTTTACCTTTACCCATGGATGCACAATAAGAACGGATTATATGATTATATGAATACTTTCGTGACGTTTCGCTCTCTCAAAAGTTGGGCCATTTTGTCTTCATGCGCCAATGAGCAACTCTCATAGGAATGAACGAGGCCCCGCCTCCCACGCTGTATCCAGTTTTTATTATCCATCCATGGTTCAGAGGCTTTAAAGAGGCCCTATTATTCTTTTTAAAGGTTTTCCCTTTCCTGTAGTTTATATATAGGTTTTAGTGCATGTAAATGGTCTGCAAAGGCTAAAATCCCTGTGTTTCCACTAGAGGGAGTTTCTCATTTACTAATATGAACATGAACATGAGCAGGATAGGTCCTCTTTAGTTGAAAATAGAAATCCAAGTGTAAAAAATAACTAATAAGCAAAAAATCAAGGATTCAAAGTTCTTCCTTTCATTTTCTATTTGCCCAGAAAGGCTTTGTGTTATAAATAAAGGCTCCAGAGAAAAAGATTGTTAGTGAACCCTGAGTAAGGACAAGATCACGAGCATTAAATAGCATAAAATGGAAATAAATAAAGTTATGTGAACCTCCAAAAGTAACTAAATGGAATTTGCAACTTTTTTGGTTTTGCTTGATGTCATTTTTGGGCGGAGGGAATCTCGAAAGCTAATGTGACAGAAAAGCATTCATCAAATTCATTAAATTATGCCGCAGTGACATTTGCAGCCACACAGACTTCCAGAAAAGTTTCCATGTTAAGATGGTAATGTTAACATTAGCTGGTGGATCATAAAATGTCACATTAATTTAGTTTTCTTGTTATGAATGACATCAGAACTGTTTTGACCTTTTTTTCCCAGACAAATGAGAACTTTCCATAAGTTAAATTAAAAAAACTCTGCTTATTTATCCTGGTATGAGTCAACAAATCAGCTTGCTTTACACTCAAGTTACCATATAGCTATTGGGAATAGTTGTTGAATTTGTCTGCTCTTCTTTGTAGACGTTTATAGGTATATTTATAATCTATAATTCCACAAAAAAAGGTGTTCTTGTAAAGAAAAGTTTGACTTTACGGAGGAAACTCGTGCTCATGAATGATGAAGGAAGTCAGGATGGTTCGGAGAACACAAGACAGGAAGTCAGAGACGAAGCACGGACCATTGACTTTGAAAAATGGAGCTCATTTAAATAATATATGACCTCCATCCCTAGATTACGCCCTCATAAATCACATGAGTGCCTGGACTGGAAAGAGCTGCAGCATCGATCAGATGTTTGGGAGGCAGGCTACTAAACATTAAAGATCTCCTATTATACTATTTTTGGACATATATTATAGGTTTCAGGTTTACCACAAGGTGAGTTCCTTTTTTTATTTCCTGCTTTTTTACACGTACTCTCTCCAGTACAGGTTAGCTCTGAGTGTTAGCGATGCTTGCTAATGTAAACAAAGACCATATTACGTCCAAAACACGTCACACATTGTTTCTGACAGCAACGTTTCTGATAGGGCTGTGGGCGTAAAGCCAGCCCGCATTTGAGATATTATCTGGATCAAATCTAGAGAAGATCAAATAGATTTAAAAAACGTGACCCAAAGGTCATTTAGGTAAATGACACGTGTATCTAGCTTGTCAATATATTCAGTCGGTTTTTGTGTTGGGGAATCCATGATTTGTGTTCATCATCTTAGTTAAGGTTAATAAGATGCTCAGACTACTAGAATATGCTGAAGCTTTCATTACTTTAGCAGGTCTTCAATCTCAAACAAAACGTTGGCCTTATGTTTGAACAAAAGGAAACCTCAGGAGGTCACCAAAGTCACGTGGACTATCCTCGGCACCAAGAAAATTGGTACAGATTTTTATGACAATTCGACAGCTCCGTTGTTCCCCCATTTTCTGAGATTTGGGTACGGAGGAAAAGAGAGAGGGTTTTATTTTCTGACACACCAGGGACACATATTTATGTATAAAAGACATCAAAAAGTGCATTTTGCATGATAGGAGACCTTTAAATCCCAAACCAACATACACCCAGTGTGTTTCTGTGAGTCTGTGGTTATCTAATATAACTGCCGTGCCGTGGCTTCCTGTTATCGTTCCTTCTCGTCATCATCTCGCCTGAACAGGAAATGAAACAGTGAGCTGATCCGCTGATCGCTCAGATTATCTCAACATTATCTTTCTTCTTTATGAGAAAAGGCGAGTTGTTCTCCTGTTTGATATCCTGGCAAAGGCAGACAGTACACAGGGGACAAAATACATTTTTTAAAGGTCCCCTATTATACTGTTTTTCATCAATATTATAGGTCTCAGATATATACAGAGCCTGTCTCTGATTGGCTGAAACACCAAACCGATCATTGCAGCATCCCATAATCCCCTCTGTTTCAGCCCTGTTTCCAAAGTGCTGATTCTCTGTCTGTTACTTTAGATGAAAATAAGGAGCCCCTCCCCACGCCCCTCT